>BLKR01000904.1:0-380337 GCA_011170035.1 Teleogryllus occipitalis
TAATTTTTCAATGAAAATTGCCATTTAGGACGTGTTTTTTTCTTTATTAATATTCTTCAAGTAATATTTCGGTTGTACTATTAGAAAACCAAAAAGTTGAGCAAATGTCAAAAAATGTACTTTGGGTGACGATAGATGGCAGCTGCCCAGATAATTGAGCAAGACCTTTAAGCCAGACTACGCCAAGGAAATTAGAAAATATTACTACGAGAATGTCTATGTCACTTTGTAGCACCTGTAGTTATTCTTAAATAGCTGACCCGGCGAACTTCGTACCACTTGTATTTTTAAAATTTAATTTATAGTAATTTTCAAATATTGCACCCACTATTGCAATAAAACTACTAAAATTTTGACAAAAGTCTACATGAACTTAATGAAAGAACTATTTATGGGCAAGCAATTTCATTTAAAAGAAAAATCTGTGTCTTCAATTTTAAAATTGTACGAAGACGCCGAAAAAATTCAAACTTTTGCAGTTTTCGAAACTTCAGTATTAACCATGAAAATTGGACCTATGTCATTTTAGAAGTGTATTATACTGTATTCGTATAAGAAATTTAAAGAAAAAAATGGAACCGTTTTTGAGAAAATTTTGAAAATGTCCGAGAGGCGTTATGTAAAGTGACCCCAAATATTGTAAAGAATGTTTTTCAAAATCTCAAAGCTTCAACTAGAGCCAGATGGACAGAGGTTTCTTTAATTTGGAAAAGATCGTACGTGTGGTTTAGGCGCTAGCAGTGTTCAACGACGGACGGACGGACGGACAGACAGAGAGGCAGACAAACGTACGTTTTGAAAGAAGAAGAAAAAACAAAACACTTTTCCGGTATCCGGGGCCCCCAAAACGTTTATTTCCGTTGAAATACCGAAATTGATTTTCCACAGAATTACATAACTTTCTCCATACTACATATATTACTCCGTATGTACGTGTGTATACGAGAAAGTGAAAAGAATTATCAAATTTGGCGTAGTCTTTCGGAAGTTATACATTTCGGGGATTCATTTTTATTTATATAGATGGATTTATTCCTTCCTTCTTAATTCTTGTTTCAACCTTCTCACAGTTCTTGTATCAACAAAACCATGAAGTGTTTTCTTAGTTATGTTTTTAAAGGTTTGATATTCAAAGGTATATTATAACTATACCTTTATCTCCCTGTATCATGAGAGATTAATACATTTACCATGAAATATTACAACAATTAAACCTCGTTTTCTTCATTTTAATAGGAAAATAAAGGCAGAATGTTTGTGTCATACCGAAATTCCAAAAGATCCTATTACTTCACTTCATGAGACATGTGCCTCCCGAAGCTGGCCCTATCCTACGTACAAACTTCTTTTTGAAGAAAATGTACCAGATAACAAGAAAATATTTACTATTGGATGTTTCGTTTTGGGTTATACCCCATTAGGTACGTTGTTCTTTTGTTTTATCTAATAATGAAAAATGTTACGTTTTTGCATTAGTTACATTATTTGCAAAATTATTGGAATCACCTCAACAATATGATCTGGAATATCGGTCGTAAAATTCGTATTTAAGTTATTTTCAGATTAACTTCGCATATACGTCAGGTCTGTTAGTACTGTACCAAATATACTTAAGATTGGTGAAGGTGGAGAGGACATGCAATGCAAGTTTGCATCCGAAAATCGATTTTTATTTATGTAAGATGTATATGTCACGTGTAAGTCTTACATTAGAAACCTTTGGCCTGAAACAAAGGAAATACGTCAGGAGTAATATCTGCCGATCCGGAGATCATTAAGCCCTTTTGATGTTTTTAAGCCATGCAAAATGGCTGAAAAATTGTTCTGTAAATGTTTTGCTCGTAAAAGTGAATGGGCATACGTTCTATGTAGTTTCGGTTTTTATTAAAACATTTGACAATTAGAAAATTGCAAATCTTTATATTTAAAACACTAAGGATTTTCGTTTAGAAAAAAGTTAGAGTTTTCCACTCAACCACATGTCATGATTTTTACTTTAAATGAAAGAGAGCTCCAGATCTTTTATCGCGTATTATTTGTTATTATATTTATTATTAACTCCTAGTTTTATATGATAAACACTGCGTTTTAATAAAAGCACAAAATTAATAGTACAAACACTTATCTACTGTCATTTGTTGATTATTTTATTGTAATCGAATACGTAAGGTTATTGTTAGAGAATCTAATATAGCGAGTTTTCTGAAGTTAGATGAGTGGTTTTAAATACAAAGAGCATATTGTGTGTGTGTGTAAATGCAATGTCTATCAAACGTTTGACACATATGCTCTTTGACAAAAAAATAGTAATTATAATTATGTGATGCAGTACGTTTTAAGGTAAGATGGACAGCAGGATTTCTTGGTCATACTTCCTTACAACATACATGTCCAGATCCTATTATTAATATACCTGTAAATATACATTTTCAGAAACTTATTGAACTCTTGGTTTACTGCAAATTGTGATATTTTACCCGCCACGCTTTCTTGTGCCCTCGCCTCGCTAGTTGCGAGAGGAGTGGGGAGTTTGATTATTTTGGCAAAATGAATTTTATATTAAATTTGTAGTTCGTTTTTCGATGCAAAATAGTGTTTGTTGCACGGGACCGAACATTTTGGGTCTTCAGGCTTTATCTACAGCGCCCATTGCTATTGATGTTTAATTCAACTAATGATGACAAAGGAGTGGGGGTAGGTATTATGGGGTTCAAGTTAACTTCATCCTATAATAGTAGGCCTATTGTTCCAGAATGTGTAAACCTCCCTAGTTCATGGGTTCCCGAGACTTAATACTGAACGACATGAAACAATCTTTTGGGGATTTTCTTTTTCCGCATATGAATATGTAGAAATATGTATCAGCCTCGTCCCGCACATACCTAATTTTCGGCGGGAAACCTTCCTTCTCAAAATTTTAAGATATACTCCAACGTTTCAAGCCATGTGCATTTTTCAACCATATTGAATCTTCTAACTTGGATGTTTTCTGCATAAATTCATTCAACTGTAGATCTTTACATGAAGTCATTAACCTTTTTAAACTTCTCAGTAATTGTTGAGTAACAGCATCACAAGGAAGAAAAGTTTCGATATTCCTCGCATTCTCACTAGTTTTGTTTTACTTTGAGTTGATAAAAATAAATTGACACGTTTCAAACAGTTTATAAAATTAGCAGATAAAGATGTTCCCTCTGCAAAATAAAGCAGAGAAGAATAAAATGGTTGGTAATTTACATCGTGACACCTTACGTGTAACGTTTTGTTAATCAATACAATTTCGATTATTTCTGTAAGTAAATATTTATTTTAAACATTTTTATGAGAAGTTTGATAAGTATTGGATTTATGGTTAATCTTAATGTTTCTAGTGAAGGGATCTGGATGTAACAAGAAGAAGGCCAAGCATGCTGCGTCTCGTGCATTACTCGACAAGATTAAATCTAGTGACGGAAATTGTGGTTCTCCTTTGCATTTGCATAGTAAGAACTGCATATGCGATTTGTAAGTTGATTTCTAGAATTTTCACCATCTTAGAATAAAAAAATGAAAGCATCATTTAATAATTTTTCTGCACAGAAAAATAAGGTAATCTGTGAGGTGCCCATTCCAAAATCTAATAGATCAAACAATTTTTTATAAACTAGGGAGAGGCTTTTAAAGAACCTTGTAAATACATCTCTCTGGTTTTGGATTTGGTTGACACAGCCAAGAAAAGCTTTTTCAGGAGTTATTATACAGTAACGGGTATGCATGGGTTTATTTATTTATTTTACGTCAAAAACAGTTACGTTAAAAACTGTGGTTTGAACTTGATGTTATGAAATATGCATTTTCTACCACCTAACTTCATTTAGGGGGCATTTCCCTACATTGACACATAGAATTTTACCTCTGTACAAAGAAGTAAATCACCACGCATCCCCCTGTGATCCAGTTCCAATTTTTTCGTAATAATTTGAAGAGCACAATCATGCACACGGTTGAAATTAGTGTTATGTAATTTTGCCCGTGCCTCTCATATTATGTTAAGAGTTTAGTAAGAGGTGCCTTATGAACTTTTAATGAAACCTATAATATAAATGACCGATATCCTACGGCTGTGTAAATCCAGTCAGGAGAACGAGGGATCGCTGGCGATCTAGTATGTACTAGTAAATAATATTTACAAGATGTGTTGTTAACGAGTTCTCTAACATAGTAATGGTGATTTTAATAACCTATTAGTTTTCAGGTAGTTTAATTTGACGTTCTCGTATACGTACGTATATACGGGGTAATATACATAGAATAGAGACAGTTATCTAATGCTGCGGCAAAAAACGGCAATTTTTCGTCACAAAAACTCGTAATGTGGGGCCTTAACACACAAAACGTAGATAAATCCTGTTCTTATATATAGTAAATTATACCCTCTAACACGTTATGTAGTCATATTTCCGAAATTCCGATTGATACCGAAAACGTATCCTTTCACAAAACGTCCGTCCGTCTGGGAACAAAACAAATGCCTAAACCGTAGGTAGGATTTTTTTTCAAAAATGGATATTCCCCGGTCGATCTGTCTCGACTCGTAGCTTGGCGATTGTGAAAAACATTCATTACTTTTTGGGGATACTTTACGTGAATCCCCTGGGACATTTTCAAAAGTGGCTCCACATTTTTTCTTTAAATTTTTTGTAAGAATAGAGTAAAATGCAATTATGAAGATGGCATAGGTCTGATTTTCACTGTTATCTCTGAATTTTCGGAAATTTTAAACGTTTGAATTTTTTCGGTGCCTTCCTGTAAGAAGGCGCCGTTTAATTGTAATTAAAAAAATTGAAGAACGAGATTTTTCTTAAAATGAAATTTATTGTCCAAAATTAGTTCTTTCTTTAAGATCTTTTACATTTTTTCGAAAATTTTATAAATTTTCGCGCAATACTGCATGTAAAATGTGCAATTTTAAAAAATATCAAAAACAGGATTTTCTCGAAAACGGCTCCAATTTTTTTCTTTAAATTTCTGGTAGAGATATTGCTAAATGTACTCCCTGAGATGTAAAAACCATATTGCTTTATTCTTTTGTTTTTCGAAAATTACAAAAAAATATTTTGATTGTATTTTGAGTATAAAATTATACTCTCTGACATGCAATTTTAAATTAAACGTGCAATATGTCCTGCAGCAGTCCTTACGTCTGTCGCTTTCGGGGAAGATGGCGGAAAAGGCGTACAGCTTAGGTACCCACCCCAGGGAGCAATCCTACTGATAGAACAAGCAATTTGTGTGGAGTAGTAGACCACGCATGGGTTTCTACTGTGGTGCAACCAATCATTTGAGCCGAAGTGGTGCCGCCCTAGCTTCGCAGCGGCGCTGTCTCGCTACCATGACGCGACGTCGTTTGTGACACTTCAGACAGGTTGTGAGCGGTTATGTCGTGAAATGGAAAAGGGACTTCTTTCGAATTATTCTTTATTAGAATTCTGTTTTCGCAAAGTTTTAACTAATTTTAATTATTTGATATTAATCAGTGGCGTCTCCTCACTCTGGATCTAGGGCGTTGGTTGTGAATGAACCATCACACTACTCTTTTCGCTTACGTATTTGTGTAGATTAAAATTGAATTATGTAAACAAAATCCTTATTTATTTTAAATTATATTGTTGGAAGAATGAGGGAAAGATAGTCGCAAAATAAGAACAATGAGGATGTATTTTCAATTGCAAAGATTGGAATAAAGTAGATTGGATTTAAAGTATTTAAAAAGATATGCTCCACGCTTACCCCATTCTTCGGTTCTTGTTTTAAAAATTAAATTCTAAAATTATCAGGTTACGACACGATCGTTCATTACTCAATTACTTGTTTATTTTCTTCATACGACAGGGAAAGAAAGTAATTATTGTTCCACTTTTTCACTACCCTTATCACAATATAACACTAATTTCATGAGTACCCCTAAAGACGGCAACGCGCAACAGAGAATATCACGATCACGGCCGCTCGCTCTCCAGCAGGTTGTTAGAAAGAGATCCAACGCCTTGGCACGCTTTGTCCTTGGGTTGGGGGAAGTCGCGCGTATGCGCTGCCGCCTCCCGATCCGACCTGAAGACGTTGGAGGCATTCGCCAACGGCCTGAGCTGCGCTCGCGCACTGCCTGCGTTGCATGGACGCGCTGGTGCCGATCTATGACGCCGATTGCATGGAAGACCGAGTAAATAAAAAAATCTAAATAAATTCAAAATAAAAAAATGATTTGTTTTATTTCCTTGGGCGTTGACTCACGACTTACACATTCAAAGAAAATGCCACTGGTAGTAATTCAGAAATGTTGCAGAGTTTAACATTATATTCATGTTGATACATTTTAAAATATTTTACATTAGTGGGAAAATTCAATTAAACTCGGAATAATCATAACTTGACATCAATAATTCGCACATCAAGAATGCTAATGGACTAAATGTGTGACTATTGTAAACTTCTGGGCCTGTAACTCACATCTCAATAAAGTTTATCCGTTTCCCTTGGCACAGAGAGTCAATACCGAAATGTTCCCTTATTTGGTCAATAAATGTAAATTTTCTTTTCGCCAAACGTTGACTGGTTTTGATAAAAATAGTATGTTTTGGGGAAAATCTTATCACGTTTTCTGCATTGCCTCATTAATTGTCCTTTTTTCTGGGACATCTTATGATGAATTAAATGTGATCCAATGAGTAACCATTTTGTAGAGTTGCAAAAATGTGTCCTCCCGTTTGTAGAAAGTTATTGTTTTTATTTCAATGAAGAATAGAAAATTCGAGACAAGCGAAAAAATGTATTTGGAGTTGGCACTTCACTGTTATCTATTGCATTAATAAAACAAATTGTGACATGCGGAAATTGCCGGAAAACTATTTTCAGGGATCTCATCTACCAAGAAGCTAAAAAATAATTATTGGACATTTGTTGCATAACAAACAAAAAAACCTTTATCCCACTGTGTCTTCTGAAAATACTGTCCACATTGAGAATACTAAAAGAGAAGAAAAGTAATATTCCTTTTGTGTGATCTTTTTTAAGGCTGCAGGGGAAACATTGTTTTGGGGCCATATTAATCTACTGTCATAATAAACATTTAATATATTTGTTAACTAGTAGTTCATTATAAGTTAGCTTATTTGGTTAGTGAATGGTAACAGTTGAATTTTATTTTTATTGAAAGTTAATTATATTACAAATATGCTGCTTTCATTAAGTAGATTGTTCTAAATATTCATTTTCTTTAAAGATGATTTTTTCTTCTCCTTAAGGAAGGACTACTAGACATTTTATATGCAATGTGAAGTTACTTTCTGATTTGTGTGTTCAACTTCCTTTGTGCACATGGCATTGTTATTCTGAAAGTAATTGAAATACACGTTTTAGAATATTTTTATATTGAAAGTGTAATTTTATGTAGCTATTAACTTTGAAAATGATTTTAAAGTAATAATTCTAATTTTGAGCCTTTTCACTGACCTGTAAATTACTCACGGATTTATTGGAACCGTAATTATTTATATCAACATATAACTAGTAAGTATCCTATATCATCTACTTTTAAAACCGTGAGAATTAAAGTTCTTCTTTCTTACACAAATGGAATATGTGAGAAACTTTGGTAAACTAGTTAGTTTTAAATGTATTGTTTCAACATAAGCTTCGGCTTGAAGGCATTTTTTGACCTTTACAGGAGGGTCATTCCGAAAGCCTTGGCAAACTATGTAACATCTTGCAAAATAAAAGAAATGTGGTTAGTTCAGTACACCTATACCTCGAAAACTCTTCTTGAAACTGTACGCAAAGTACCGTCGAATGGTGTGTGTGTGTGTGTGTGTGAGGGCATTGATGGCTAGTTAAAAGCACACCCAAAAAGAGTTAGTACACTAGAAGGTGTGTTCCAAGATGTAAGTAAAGTGGAACAGTGGTCGTGTGTGGAAATTACTGTTCCGCGTTTCATAAATGTTGATGGTAATGCGCTGTATTGCGTTAAGCCAACCCACCCCTTGTTAATATAAACCAAGGAGGTTATAATATATGGAGGTGGCATGGCCGACCTTTCCCATTGCGGAAAAAAAAACACCCCTTGCAAGCTCGGTTAGGCTATCGGCTAAACAGTATGACCGAAAAGCCTGAAATCTACCTTTCCACCCTTATATTTTATTTATTCATGTTTTGATATTTCCGTATGGAAGATGTTTTATGTATAATTATTTGTAATTAACAGGCAGAAATATTCAGAAAATAAAGCAAAATAGACCTGGGAAAAATATTAAATCTCTCTAAAATTCATTAAGTGGCAGAGGAAATATTTTTAAAAATTGTTTCGTTTATTGTGTGAATCTGATTAGAATTTAATTTATGTGCTTGATGACACGTATTCTTGAAACACAATTGTACCTATCACTTCATGGGAGTGAGAAACGACAATATTTTAAAATAGAGATCGCAAGAGAATGGGGCCATACTATGACTGGATTAAGACCAAGCTATCCCAGAACAAGGAAATAAGAAAACCTTAATATGAGAAAGTCTTGTGCATTCTTTAGCCTACTAGTTTTTATAGTTGTGTGTCACCTAAAAGTGAATGGCTCCCTGACCAATGAGCTATATATTTCCTGTTTATGCTCAGGTAAGCATTGTTATGAATTGCATCATCCATCCTTTCTGCCAATCCTTTTAAATCACGAGACCACTTTTGAACACACTACATTCAATCTATATTGTTTCATTGTAGTACTTCATTGTGAAAATTGCCCATGTCTGAGAAAGGTATTGGAAAACAACTGTATTTAAAAGGTAGAAAATTAATTCTAAAATGTTTAAAATTAAGTTGATATTAGAACCAACCACGTTTTTGTGAAGGCTAGAGGCATGCAGGGCAATTTTAGAACTCTTACCTGAAGTTTCTGTGGAAGATTTTCTTTGATTGCACATCACCAAGGGAGATTCACCTTACTTGCACTGTTGCAGAAAGAACTGAAGAGTTTTTCATCTCAATAAGCAATTTCTTCAAATATCCTTAACAAAAACTTAATTTATACAACACAACTCATCAAGATACGCACTTTCAGATTCTCAAAATCTCTCCATCAATTTATTTGTCACCACAACCACCCATATCTCTCTCATGAAATTGTTCTCCATGTAACCACCACTTTTTGTACCTCTGAGTCTCTTCATTTTTCCCTCTACATATGCCTATCTCTTTATGTTAACAGAAATTACAGTAACTTTGTTATATGTACATAATGAAATACATTACTATGGTAATTACCATTATCGTGGTAAAAGTTGCAACAACTATAATTTAAATACATTTTAACCATAAATTGTGTTATTATTAAATTTCATTGGTCATCGATATTTCTTTACCATTATCGTGGTAAAAGTTGCAACAACTATAATTTAAATACATTTTAACCATAAATTGTGTTATTATTAAATTTCATTGGTCATCGATATTTCTTTTAGCCAACTAATTAAAAATGTACAAGAAAGGACATTAAATACCAGTTAGAAAATTACCCTCAGGGAGCTAGTAGATTGTTCCAGCATAAGAACAGAACATTCTAAATTCAGTAATTGTTAATATAATAATCATCTCCAACCTGTGCCCCACAAATGTGCAAAACAATCATAAAACTTGAATCATATCTTTGAAGAAGATATGCTCTGAATATTATCATTGAAGACAGTTTCATAGCTAACGCATATGAAACAATATTTCTTCAATTGAATGATAAAAACTATTTTCTGAAAAATCACCAATATTTTTTTGTCATTAATTTTAATTACTATTTGGACAGTTATTGCAACCTTCTTACTATTGATTGTGGTAAGTAGATTATAGTTTTTTCTGTTCTGTTACTTATTTGAAATGTACTTCCATAACTACTTTTTTATTTATTTTATGTCAAAAACAGTTAAAAATTGTGCGTCGTGTACGGGGAGAATTGAATTGTATACACGTTTTCAAAATTTTGAAATTCCTACCATAAGCCATATTCTACTTGAATTTTGAATACAGAAAGGAAATGAGCGTTTTTCGCAATGATTGTTAACAAAATATTCGCACCGATATAATCACATCTATTTTCAAGGGTAAATCAGCAATAAATTAGGGCTCTTATCTTCCATAATGTCCCTCGTCAAGGAATAATACTTCCTGCCACGTCAACATGGAGAATGATAATTTGAATAACTATATTTCCCACTGAATTCTAGAAGACATGCACAGATAATGAAGTTACATTTATGTCTAGAAGCAAAACAACGGGCCATCTCAGCATTTGCTCAAAGCATCAGGGAAACTGGACGGAAAACCTGATCGAGATGGAGGTCATTGACCCCGACGCTGTGGTACAATACTTCAGTCCAAATAGTAAATAATACATTAAGTATCACTGCTAAAATTAATGTAAATTTTTTATAGAATTTAATTGTTTATTGTCATCTGGCAAAATCTTCCTTCTTCCATTAGCACTACAACCCTGTGTGGGTCTTGGCTTTCACAACTAAACCGTTCCACTTTTTTCTGTCATTCACTATCACTCTCCACTTTCCCTTGTATAGCACCCGAAGATCTTGACACACGTCGTCCATCCACCGAGTTCTTGTCTTCCTTTTTTTCGCCTACCTCTTGCCATCACCTGGCAAAATATTGTAAAATAATGTACATGCATTATATGTGAATGTTTTGTAATGAACTGTTGATACTGTCACCTAATGAATATGATTACTACGTCGAGTATTATAGATATTGGCGTTTTCTGAAAATATATTCCTGCCCTTAAGCAAGTCATTTTTGACAAAAACCACTGATTCGTAAATCATCAGACAAGGTTAAAAATTCCAAGATTAATAAGGCTGGCAAGAATCACGTGGGTGGGATTTGGTTATTACTTGTACAATTATTTTTTGTAATTGAAAAGTCTGGGGCAATAAGATGTATTTCCCCAAAATATTATGCCATATCTCAGGCGGGAATGAACATTCGCGAAATATACACAACGAGCAGTATGAAGGCTGACTGAATGTGAAAGAATTCTGAACGTGTAGCATAATGAATTTAATTTTGTGTTCAGTTCATTTAAGTGGACATTCCATTTGAGGTTTGACTGAATTGAGAGACATTATTATGATAACATTGATTGAATTAAACATTTTGTTGCCTTAACATCAGTCAACGGTACACTGTTCATTTTCAGTGGAGTACAGAATTGTGTATTTGAGATGGAAAACTTCATTAAAACCATTATCTATTCATTAAACCTTTTACTATTATTTTCTTATTACGGAACCGATTTAAAAATCTGATATTGTGCTATTTACTGTTAGTTTATTGCAAAGAATGTTCGTATCAACTGCAAAGAGTCCGTTTCGAATCGTCGAGGGTATATAGTTTAAGTATAGTACGAAGAGAATAGGGAATTGATCCCTGTGGGTCCCCATGTGCAATTGGCAAAGAGTCGGAAAGGTGTGTACATAATGTTCCATCATTCCAGTAAGGCATTTCTACTCTTTCTATAATAATAATAAATTTATTTTTTGAAGATTCATTTTGTTTGACCAAAAGTTTTTTGAAGTTTTATAGCTGTTGCATACAGCATAAACAGCATTTGAGTTTGCTGTTTTCTTGTAGTAATTATTCTTGACTTCACGTACCCAAAAACTCTTTATTTTAATTATGAAATTGATTTTAAAATTATAGAAATGTATATTATAGACAAAACAGATTAATTTATAAGGTGTTTAATAATAAAATACTTTACAATAATTGCATTTCTACTCAAATTCTTACATTAAATGCTGACAGTCAAATAATTATTACATTTTTATACACATTTTTTCTAACTGGCAGTTTCTTCTGAAATTTTTATTACATTATAACAGTTTCTTTTCGAGTTGGTTACTCTCTGCAACAACTGCAACTGTTCCATGATGCAGCAATTTATATTACAGTTGATATATGAAGTATGGATGTTCATTTTGCTGTTCTGATGCTTTCTTGTCATCCGATTCGCTCAAGAATCCATATGCTTTGTGATGATATTAAATCATATTACAACAAAGCGTACAAATTCTAAAACGAAGCGAGCAACAGGTCATCTGAGTCTTCCATGACAACTGTTGAACATCGTGTGATGCAAGGCTAAAACAATCATAAACAGATAATATATATTTTTTTCTTCTCTTAGAAATATGTGCAAAGATCTAAAAAAAAAAAAGAGAGAAGAAACATGAAAAAAGAATTGAATTAGGGTAGTTGTTTACCTCACCACTTTTAGGGATTTAGTTCTTCGTTTCTTCCAATTGTGTTCCTCCTTCCCAAGATTTGAAATCAGATTTCAATCTTGAAATTATGAAAATTTCCTACATTCTTTTGAGAGACACTAACTATTCTATTACATCCTGTAAAAGTCGAGACTGAAATGAAAGAATGTAGTTCTGAAGAAAATATTTTAACAAATTCATATAAGATTGTACTAGAACTTTCTAGTGATATTTCTTGATAACAGTGTTAAGAATGAATTAAGTGTATATTTCTAGTGTTCTTATAAGGAAATACCATATTCATATAAGTTTTCAATTAAGGAATGAGTGAATATTACGCAGACCTAATAATAAAGTGATTGTGTTGGTTCTGATGTAATTTCAACATCAGTGTTCAATGAGATTTTTTTCTTTTAGAGCAATTCTGTTTTTGTCAATGGTCAATCTTGGAGTTTTTATTGTAAATTCAACCTGAGATTAGATACATTTTTATAGGTACATTTGACTGTAGATGTATTATATTCATTTATTTGATCTGACAAAAACTTTAAATTAATAATTTGTCTGGAATTTTGAAACAACGATTTACTGTAGAAAGTAAAACGTAACTAAATATTTGAAAAATTCCGGAATCAAGGTTTTTCTTTTGAGTTAGATTATGTTGCATGTTAACACTCACTCTAGAAAAGATAGTGTGTGAAAACCAAACTGTTTTTCTGAGAAATTAAATACTTTCCAAACTCCAAATTAAAATAATTTCCAATTTCTAAATTCACTGATTGGTGGAAGGATACAAGGTGTTCTAAATACTTATGTGGATATGTTGAGGAATATATGTAGTAAGAGAGAATCTCAATGGAAAATTAATGTTTATTATTTGTACTTATATTTTTATTTATACTATTAGGTTACTTTAAAGAAAGTTCAGACATGGTTTCAAAACTTTTTACTACAATCAATAAAGTATAGGCTACAAAAGCAATATGTAAATAAAATAACATCTAAATATAAGATTTGCTAATTTCTAGATGAATACTTAAGTGTCGATTTAGAATATGTTTCAGTAAATGTACAACAATCCCATCACTTTCCTAAGTAACAGTGGAAACTCTTCTAGAAATTTTCCCAGTATTTTGAAAGTGTCACTTTCTGCCTGTTGTTCAGTTATTGAGAGAAATATCTGATTCTATCTTTTCAATATTGAACAAAATGTGAAAAATGCAGTATTATAAAATACAAATACTTTGGTTTCCATTAAGCAGCCCAAATGCACATTAATGAATTTTACACAAAGAAACACTTCAATGATTATAATCTTTTCAAAAATGAAGAAGCAAAACAATTTTTTTCTTATTATTGACAAATGTGAAAAAACATGGTAGCTAAAGTTTTTCTCTGTGACAGTGCTGAATATCAAATTCATGTCAGACTGTAAATTTTTAAATTATGTACGTTGTGGATGTTTCTTTCAATGCAATATTTACACTCTTTCATTAGTTTAATTAGAAATTTCTTTCATTTAAATGCATTTGTAGAAGATGCATTTTCTGATATTATGATATTAGCTTATAATTTCTTCTAAATATTCAGGCAGAAGATATAAAGTTACATTCAACATAAAATATTTGTGGAATCAATATGAATTCTGAGCAGCATTATTCAGTTCCAGGATCAAGAAGATTTTAATTTCGATGATACATATTTAGTCAGACCACTACTTCTTTTTAGCCTTGACCTTACAAAAAGGTGTTATCTTGTACATAAAATTTGACAATCTTGAAATAAATGTTTTCTAATACAACAATTGCTAATTTTTGATTTCACATAGATATCTACAACAAAGGTTATGTACATTTAGAGAATTATAACAAGCCTACTGTTGACTCTGGATGTTGAATTTAATTGAAAGACAGCATCGAATGTGGCAGGCTTCGATGGCCCCTCAAATAAATTTTAAGCAGCTTGTTCTGCTGACAGAGAAGTGCATGCTTATTATGTTAACATCTATACATACCATCACTAAGGTTACAGAAATGTTAAATGTTCAAATAGTCCTTTACTTTAATTGTATATACACTAAGAGACACTCTCTAATTTATTTCATTTTTATCTAATCATACTGTAGTGTAAACATCTAGTAGACAAACAGAAACACGCCTAATGAAATTGAACACTAATTTGGAACTTTGTATCATGACACTGTTACACTTTCATTTCATCTATTATTTCCATTTGGCAAAAATACCATATGATAATAATTCATGTTTATCACTTTCTTTCTGTAAAGCAAGAAGAGCAAACACACAACTCACACTGGAGGGAATACAAAGTGCTCTTCTATCATCTGTTTAAGATACAACCTGAAATTTGCAACACATTTTACCAACATGTATCTTACATATCTAATACACATAATTTTGACTAAACATGTATCAATGGAGCTTCTCAGATTCCTTTGATTCCAATACAGGTAAATTATAAACATTTTATAAATGAAAATTACATAAACTAGATTTTCATAGATATAAAATGATAAATGCATGTTCATAACATTAAATTTCATCCAAATGGCAGAATTTACAAAGAAATACTAATGTATTGCAACACAAACATTAAGCATTCAATGAGTCAAGGAATTGCTTTAAATTTTTACATAACTGAACACTGTGTGGCGTATGTTCACTTATGTTCACAATTCCTCCAACTGAATGCTCATTTCATATTCTGAAATCATCATACATTTACATAATGCAGGCACAGTTATGTGTGATACAAATATAAAGTCACTGTGGGTGCCAAAATACAAATATGGATGACATTTCAGCACTTCAGAGGACTAGTGAAAACTGTTATAAACAAGAAGTGCTAAGAAGTAGGAGGTATAATTTTCGTGTAACTGATGAATTTGACACCTCCATTTTGCACTGATATGTCTATATATTGAAACATAACACTTTGCTTTGCAACATTCCCTCTGAATTCTGAATTAACATCAGAAAAATGCTTATGCAGGAAGTCTCACTATGAAAATATTTAGATTTATCTGCACCACTACATATAACTACACAGAAACAATTAAAAGCACAAACATTTTAACTACAAAAATTAATCTGAAATCTACATCTAATTAAAATTCAAATTCTGAAAAGCAAGTAAGTCATTAAAAATGTGTATTTATTATTGAGAATAATGTCAAATTATAACAGACATTTCATCTCATAATCTGATCACTTCTACAAGTATGTAGTAACACATTACTGTTTATTAACCTCTGTGAATATAATTGTAAATAAAATGTAGTGATCATAATTTAATAAAATTACTATGCTAAACATATTTGTTTCTGTATTATATACATAGATAATTACCTAAACCTATTTTTAAATTTAGTATCTAAGTTGGATCAAATTTATTTTCATTGGCAATATTAACCCTCTTCATGAAAAACAATATTCATGTCATGAAAGAGAATATGTTTGATTTGTTGAGCACTGTATTAATATAAGATGGCAATATTTCAGAATAATCATAATTTTTTAAAATTTTGTTAAATTTATTTTTCATTCTGTATTATCTGATATTTACACAAAACTTAAAACTTAATTCTCAATTTTTTAGATAATTTTATTTTTTATTGCTAATTTTAAGGAAAAAAGTAAAATAGTTTCTGTGTATGGAAAAAAAGAAACAGTGAAAGAGTAGGATGTAATAGAAAAATATGGTGTGACATGATATTCTGAATATATTTGAAGCTCAAAATAGTTCATATTACCAACAAGGTAATCCAACAAACCTGTACTTCTTTTTGAAGAATATATTAGAATAATTCATCAGAATTTAGAGACACTGGTTTATCACAAGGAACTATTCTTATTATGTAACAGTTCTACAATTACAAAGTATGATTAACACGTGTGCTCAACAAATATAAATGTTTATAACATATAACGTTCTTATACTCTAACTATATGAAAACCCCATCCCCACATAAAATTCATAACATTTTTATGTCAAAGAAACTCACCATAAGAAGCTTATAAACACATCAATATATTATTTTAATATATATAGGTTTAGATCCTAAATGTGATTCCAGTTTATTTTTATAATTATTTATTTATCATAATAAGTATGTATCGACAGGTGCGAGATTCATTTAAAAAGCAGAAATTGATTTTTAAAGACCCGCGTTCCCTTATTATATATATTAATTGTTTATCTATGAATTATACAAATGCCGTCTCCTTTTCTTATAAGATGGTTGATATTAGAATATAAACAGTTCCTTCCTTTCATTGGCTAAATGAAATTCACATTAAAGAAAATTATTATGCAATAAAATGAACAACAATAAAGAGAAAATAAAGAGAGAAGATGGAAATTAAATTATTTTCTCCAGCCAACATAATGATGAAAATTCTAATCAATTTGTGATTATTCATGAGATGTGTAGTCACGATGTGCCAATCACATAACTATTGTAACTAATTAATAAAACAATATGCTGATGCCCTATATTGAAATATTTTTGTCAAATGACAATACATTTCAAAGTGAGCTAGTCTGATTTCCTTGAAGATTATTGTCTTATTTGTTATGCAGCAACTGTTGGTATTGAATTACAAAAATGTATACTAAGGTTTATTTGAGGGTATTATTTTTCATTAAAACCAATCAGATAACAATGGAGGGATATGAAATTAAAATAGCTCTTTACATAGTAAGCAACAAATAAATTAAAATAAGTCATTGATGAATTATGTTGCATGTACGTTAGCTGGAGAAAGGAGTAACTACTTTTAAGATTCATGAAATAACATGAAAAGGAACTGAAATATGGTTAATAACAATTTTCCTTGATTAAAAGTTGAAACAATTCAGAATACAGAAAACAGTGTTTGTTACCAGTACAGAAAGTACAGCAAAGTAACAAATGTTAGCCATTACCCAAGGTCCATTCAATATGTATTGTGGAATGCTTACATGTATGTTAAAAAATGTTCTTCAGAGTGGTAAAGCAAAGCATAATTTTTCTCTGTAGGATACTAATCAAGAAGTATGCTTCAATGTAGCTTTCTGCTCTCTTCTACAAAACTTATTTTCTAGTTTATATTTAGCCCAAGTATCTTATAAAACTAGATCCAATAATTTAATTAAAAGCTATGGAATCACATAAAATGCTAATCAGTTGTTGAAAGCTTTGAATGTGATCAAGGAAACTTAAACACGAAAGGGAAATAAACATGAGCAGCGCCTCTAAAATAACATACATAATTATTGCTATGAAAATACGAAATGTGTTATAGTTTTAAAAAATATATAGAAAATAGGCATATTCTAAGAAGTTTGACTTAACAGTCATCAAAAGCAATATCGAGCCATTCACTCTGACATGTGACTTTCTGGAATCTGTGATCAAGGTGACATCTTCAAAAGCGTAGCTTGCACGCGCAAAGGACTCGTGCGCGTGAAACATTTTTGCCGGTAGTACATGAAAGAAGGCGAGATAGCATGTGCGCCGTAAGGAGTATGGGATAGTGTATTGGGTAGTATATAGTATGCTTGTAAATGTTTGCAACACTCATATTTATAAATGTGTATGTTCCTGTTTGTTAGCCTTGTTGCAACATATTGCGCGTATCCGAATGTATGTCCACGAGAAAGATGTTCGTTGAGTTGTGTCCGTGAGTGTTTGTGTTCTCCGATTAAAATTTTAATACATTTGACAGGTGATCAGGTGAGATGCAGTTATCCAATCGGAAGCCTCAATTTCAAAATTTGAAGCTCCCGATTGAGTAAACGCGTTCTACCTCATCACCAGTCACACGCACATACATTTTAATCGGAGAATAAGTATTCGTGAGTTAGTGTTGGTGGGCGTTGGGCGGGCGGGGAAGGGGGGAGGGAAGAGAGCACAGGCGAGGGCAGGGCGGCGCGCCGCGTCGCATCGTTTCCCGGCAGTTTACCACATCAGCCGCCGCAGCGCCACCATCAGCAGCGAAGAGAGCAGGAACGCGGTGCGGGCGCGGGGCCAGCCGGCGCTGTTGCATCCGTCCTCGCTACAGCAGTAGATCTTGGTGCCCCATGCCTCTGCAATAGAGGGAGCAATAACGACCACAGACAGCATAATTCTTCCAAGCGCGCGTGCCTCTCACCTCTTCGTCCCACTCCGCGTTCGCCAGTGTCTGTGTTCTCAGCGCATGCTCTCGTGCAGCCTCGACGGTCAGTCATGTTCGTTGGGATACACACAGGGACAATGTACTCATCTCTATATATTACTGGATGTAGGCAACGTGATCTCTCTATGAAAACTGTTATTGAACCGGTTTAGGAACAAAACGAATATGGCGAATCGATTTGCAACGGCGCGCTTTTTAATTTGACAACTGGTTATTTTTGTTTTGAACCTATATAAACATGGTATTTTCGTGATATTTTGTGAAAAAGCAACAAAAAAACAGTGAGCATATCAAATTGTCTTTTAACGGTAAGTATGAAAATATACATAACCGCATAATACTGTTTATCTAATACACATCTCTACATAATGACGAAAAAATGTAAATATTTTGGATGTAGCAACAATAATTTACAGAAATAATGTGATTTATGGAATATATATATATATATATATATATATATATATATATATATATATATATATATATATATATATATTGTTAACGAAACTTACAATAGGTTAATGTTAATATCACCAATATTAAATAAATCGAAAAACAATACCCGCCTGTAAGATGTTAAAATTAGAAAACATACTACTTCGTGATTCTTGATTAATCGAACGCGTTTAACATTTTAAATTTCCCGCTGGAATTTGTACCATTCTCTACCTCTCGAATTTCCTCCCCAACCAACTACATTACAACTTTGTTGAATATGGCGGTCTTCCACAGTAGTACTTTCAATTTGCCTATTCTTATGTTGCCTATCCAGGAAAATACAGAGATAGGTGGGAGAGTGTAACCAGAAAGTTGTTGTTTGTTAGAACTGTCAAAGTCAAAATGGATTATTTGTGGTAAAACAAAATGTTAATTAGAAGTTTTTATATTAGTAGATAAAGTCCCTTTAACATTTTTATCAAATACTGTGTCGTTAATTGTGATTTTTTTTATAATTCTGATGTGATATGTCGTAAAAGAATACTATACCAAGAGTTTATAAGCGTCTCAACTTTCCTGCAACCTATGCAAAGTAATATTTTTTAAAAAATTTAGTATCTGAATTTTGTAAGATGTTTGGTAGTGATTTTTTTGTATTAAGTATTAAGATACTAGATTCCAAATGTTTGTGCTACTCCGAAAAATGAGATAGTCTTACTCATTAAGATTCTTGGTTCTTAGATTACTATCCATTGATTTATCAAATGAATTGTGTCTTTAAATTTGGCCAACAATAGCCGATCGAATTTTTTTCTCATAGTTTTACACCTCCCCCTTGTGATAATTTGTCAACAAGAATTAGACCGCAAAAAATTCTGGGTGATTTTTGCTCATCACGGAACTGTCATTGTAACTAGAAATTTTAATTTTATATGAGATGCTTATTCGTCTTAATTTCTTTCTGTATTTACTTCTGAATTGTGTTACACACAATATTGTTCAACAAGTCTATTGTGTTACTAAATAATCATATTAAGCCTTTTATCCTAAAAAAAACTCCTTATATATTTAAATAATTTAGTCAAAAACAGAAACTCAAATGAATTTTTTATGGATGGGAAATTAAGAATTTAAATATATTTAAAGTAATTAAAAATTTATTATAATCGAAATATCTGATTACTCTTGTTCCTCCTCTTTAATCACATACGGCCTGAGATTGTATCACGGACGTTCAAAACATGTACAACTTTCTATTTTAATGAACATAACTTCTTTTTTCGAAAATCCGAAGACTCCGTGACAGAGCCAAAATCTCGTTTGACACAGTCTTGTGTGCTGAGTTAATGTTAGCAAATTTAGAATACATTCAGAAGTGTCAACTCTTATTACAAAAATGTTCTGTTTCTAAAATTTGGATGAAGTTATATGATGACAAATTACATTACATTACAAACATTTTCCTTTCAATGAGACTTGCATTCAAAGATATTCCTACAATAATTCTTCGAGCAGAATTGGAAGCTACAAATATATTGTGCAATAACTAATGAAATCTTTCAAATGTATGGATTGGTATTTAAAAAACAACAATCTTTATTCGATAAAAGGTGCATTCTGAGTATATTATAATTTGTTTGTATCAGACTGAGAAATGTCAAAACGCACCCACTCAAAAATACATTTACTTTTATTATATTTTTATCCAAGAATCACTTAATATTTTCTGATTTGGATCATGGGAACACACATTTCTAGGAAAGGAATCTTCATTGAAATGGAGGTGGGGATCGTCAGGTTTGTCGCAAGTTGCCTTCATTATTATAATAACATAAATCTAATGTAAGCATATTCAGAAGTGCAGTTAGTCAGATGTGCAGCTGAGTCACTCCTATGAGAAAGACAAGACTCATCTGGAAAAAATCGGTAATTTCAGGCACTGAAGAGACGACAGAAGAAGTAATTCACACAAGCATTAAGATCAAGAGCATAATGACACTCTACTGCAAAACAAAGTATATACAACAGTTTCTTTTCTGCCCTCTGTCGCCATAGAGTAGAGGGTGCTATTCTAATGAGTCACATATGAAGATGCTCAGAGAAAAGATCTATCTATATGTTTACTATATAGTCAGAAAGGCTCATGAAGATATCATTAAAACTGCACAAAATGCTTTCAAAGCTTTACAAAAATCTACTTTCTAATGAAGCTTTCTTAAAATTCATAAATTCAATGCTTAGAACTTCAAAGAAATGCATGAAAATGCATAGCATTTGCCAGAGTATAGAATAAGCAAAGAGTTCAGACAACCAGTTAGTTGAAAGTGACAGATCTAAGAAGATGTATTGTAAACCTCTGTCCTTGTAATTCATTTCTTAAACGGAATAGTCGAAAATGCTCTGAAACAAACCTATGTATGCATACTACCTAAAAAATAGGCGCGTGCGATGCAGGTTTAATAGCTGATCGGTGCAAATGAATTTAATGTAACTATAGAGGCGGATCATGGAAGGCTAGTCCTGCCCCAAAGAAATTCGAATGGCAAGAATCGAAGTCTCAATCCCATCAAAAATGTGTAAAACGAGGAAATGGTAGGTTTCTCAATTTGAACATTTTCATCTTGATAAGTAGATCTTGATGGTGTGGCTATCACTGAGGATTTAATGTAAAATATTGGTAGAGGAACTGGACCAAATATACATTAGGTCACTGTTTGTTCTGACGTTATTATACGGTGCATCGCATTAAAAACTGTGTATTAAAAGCTGAAAATCCTGTTTATTAAAATATGGCTAAAAGAGAGTTGAAAATGGCTGCAGAGCTTCTCAATTATGCGTTTATATTTGAAAGTTCAATGATAAACCGACTCACGATTTGTATTCGTTTGCCTGTTTTGGAGTACTGATAGAAATCATACATTCCTGAACTACGAGGTTACGATCTCGATTAATGTTACCTAGTTTTCCAGTTTCTTCAAGCGTAAGCAACGAATGGATTGTGTAGTGAGGTCGTGCCATAATGAACCTCTTCAACGAATCCCAGAAATAGGTCTATGCGTCTTACAAAACCTTTTAGAACACTTTGCAGGAAAATTGCTTCCCTTTTTCACACGAATTTCCACCCCAAGGTCTTCGCTAGAAGTTGAAAATCAATATTTACAATTTTGAAATTATTATTTTTAATTTAATGTTTTTTTATCAGATTTTCTATGCACATATTGTGACATGCTTTAGGTTTCCCCTGTTGAATCTGGGGATCCGCCTCGAAGAATTTGGTTGAGTACATACTTTCTCCTGGATTTGATGCCTAAAAAACACCTGGAAAACACGTGGAACCCGGCCGATCGGAATGATGCATTATTATTGTTTGTTGATGATAAACAAAATATTTGAACATATCAGCAAAACTTTTCACGATTGTACCTAATTAAAGAGCAAGCGAGTAATAATCGCATAAGCTATATCACGAAGCTGTCGAAGATCTCTTAAGCTATTAGTAGAGTTCGCAAATCTACTGCACGCAGAACTAATAGTCAGTCAACGTTCCAAAGATCGAGAAGAAGAAGAAGCGAGAAGAATGAAAGTTTCATCTACGAAACAACGGACATTCCAGTTATACATACCGAGACTCGTTGTGTAAGGAGATACAATGTATGGAATGTGATGATGGACAGTTGTGAGTGCGACCGAGAAAATCTCGGTCAAGTCTGGCTGCATCTATGAAAGCCCCACACGAGGCGTCCAGGGAACTCAACTTACCTCTCTCTTCACACTCAGTCTCGCATTCCCGCACTATGCTGGCCTCCGTCACGTATTTCTGCAACACACACAACACATGTAGAGAGCACGGTTCGCGGACATTTGGTTACTTTTTGGTTTTTAAAAGGCAAAGGGAATGAGAAATGAGGGAAAAGGAGAGGCAGACGGGAAGATGAGTTAGAGGAACTAGTGCTTTTACAACATCATATACTTTCTGGCATTATTTCTAAATTTGCTATTTTTGAAAGTTCAAAAGGTTCAACGAAAACGAGACCTACGTCTTTCTTTTAAGCGTCCTTTTTTCTATTCGCGGAAAAAATTAAGATTTTTATTACAACCAACTTTGTCTAAGGCAAAAATCTCTATATTCAGTTTTGTAGTTTTGAAATGTTAACCTTCTGCAATTTTCGAAAATATAGAGAGTTCACAAAAAAATGGGACTAGTACCACTTTTTATAGCGTCCTTCGAAAAATCAGGGATTTCATGCACTATTCTTTTATGTATTCTTAGGACGAAGTTCAATCAAATAATTGGAGCAATATTTTTTAGAAAAAAATTGAAAATGTTTTTTAGGCTTCATGTAAAGTACTCCCAAAAATCAAAATATCCGGTTTAAACTAATTTAAATCGATAGGGAAATATCGATTTTGGAGAAAATTGGCTGAACGATTTAGGCGCTAGCTTTGACGACTGACTGACTGACTGACTGAGTGACGGACGGACGGACGGACGGACGGGCAGATGGACGAACAGTGGTGTGGAAAGCTTCATTATCTTTGAAAACAAAAACCCTTAGTGGCTTAAATACGATGATGATACGTAATTGTAATATATTAATGTACTTTACCAAACGCAGATAAAGGAGTAAAACGCATTGTGTTTCTAGAGAAACAAACAAGCCGTAAGAAGGAAGCATCGTATGAAGAAAGACCACAGAAGGTGATTTTATTTTTCAAGTGAAGTTATCAGATTTCATCAACATTAACTGTACAGAAAATAAATGTTTTATGGATGGGAAACGGCATGAAAACTGCAATCGATCAATTCAGTTTTAGTGCACTTCATCTGGCGTCCAAGGGTGGGAAGGAAATATTGTGGGCGATCCGTGGTCTATTGTATATGGTGCTGCTCTGACATTCGCTTGGAAGTGAGCGTGGAAACAACGGTACTATTGGTAAGAACAGTCGGTCGACGAATTCGATTCGGACAGGGGCGACATACACATCAAAGAAATATCTGGCTCCTTGCTGTGATTGAACCCGCAACTTCCCAACTGCCGGTACGCTGGAGAGAGAAGTTGCCTTTAGGCTCGTCGCAGTCGGCGTTGGTACCTCGTTCGAGATTGGAGCCCTGGAACCAGCGCAGTTACATCGATAATCACTTTCCTTTACAATATTAATATTTACCCGTTCAAATAACCTGTTAAGAAGATAATATTTTAGTAAAGTTATTCAATAATTAAATATTGTAAGCTGTGTAAGGAATAATGAATTTCCGTAGAGAACACATTGAAAGAAATTTATCTAAATACTTCATTGTTACAATTAATTGTTACAATTAATTATAATCAAATGAGATAATTTTTAAACTTTCCTCCCACTCACGTCACTATACTGCTTGAAGAAGTGGAAGCTTACTACCTCTCAATCATAGTACTGAGATTTCAAATATCACCCTCAGGCGCGAAGTCAGGAACTGCCGAATGGAGTTTTTTTAAGGGCAGATGGTAGTTAATTTTGACAAAAATGTGATCTTTTGTTTTCTTTCTCAAAAAAATGTTCAATCAGATCCTCATCAAGAATAAATAAACTTTTCTCACATTCGGACCACATATCCCTGTGCACGCCGTTTCAAATAAGTTCCACCCATTTTCTCTGTTCTAATTGTGTTTTCCATCATTTGCAGGATACTTTTGAGATATTTTTTGCCAAGAAAATCTTCTTTGGCTACTCTATAAAAATTTGATGCTCAATTGTCTTCGTTCATGGAACTTGTGTAGTTTTTCTGCTTAAATTTCTGGCTTTGCGAGGTGTGTGGTGTTTTTCGCGTTTTGTTGCTAAGACATTTCTTTTCCCCATCAAAATGGGTAGAATAAAGAAATTTGGCTAACAGAAGTTTTATGGCATTCGTTTTACAAAGAAAACGAGTGAAAATAAAGTTGATGTTTCCACGGAAAAAAATTGTAACTCATGGTGCAATATCCACGCCATCACCCTCAGGAAAAAAGTTATTTCATCTAGCAAAAGAAAGCGACTTTTTTCATGAAAAATAGTAGACATAGTGGTTACATGATTGTTAATATTAGTGTAGTGTCTAAGTTCTTAAAATATTTTGTTAAGTGTAAATATTTATGTACCAGAAATGTGTTGATGTTATACCACAGTGAGTGGTATGCATAGCCAAACTTTAACATACTTTTTCTTCAAAAGTAATTTTTCCACATTCAAGTGCAGTTATCTCAAAAAGTATGTATCCTACATATATGAAACTTTGTAGACTAATTAAATGCCGCCATTTATTGCTTATGCTTATGCATTGCTCTATACATTCAAGTGGTATGTTTAAAAATTTTCAAAATCGTGCTATTTTACATAAGTAAGTTTGAAACAATGTTCATTTTATTCAATTTTTTTCATTAGTGTGCTTAACAGAGTGGAGAAAAATAATTTAGTATATCACAAATTTTATATTTAATTACATTAAAAACGTGAACTTTGTAATATTAATAGTTTCTGAAAGAAATGCACTAGAATGAAGTACTACGCTTTCATTTCTCTCTCCGCATGTATAAATAATTTTATTTATAATTTTATTATAATTATTTATGAAAAAAGATCATACATGCAACATTTGTCCTAAAAGAATGCCTTCAAGTGTTGAAAAAAACCCATTTTTTCCTCCAATTCAGAATTATAAAGCTTTGTATTATGGGAAGCTAAAACCAAGCATATATGTACCATTGGCCCTTAAAGGAAAATCTTGAGTTGACATTATTGGAAATTATCCCTTATGTTATCCAAATATCGAAATCATTTAATATATTATAAACTATTATATATAATATATAAATATATTTAATATATTAAAATATATTATTTTTATAAATGATTATGTAATCCGAGTAATAGAAAAAGGGAAGCAGATACATGTTGAAACATTGCGAGGTCCAAAGATATGACATGTACCCTAGGGGTCCAGCGTTGTCAGTCCCAAGTGAAACAAGAAATCGGAGGTTTGGTGGCATCTGAAACTCTCTGTGAGTCTAGTCCGCGAAAAGAGAAGAAAGCCGCAGACACATCTAGGACGCGCTGGCGGCCTAGACCCGAGGCGGCTCCTCCCTGCGGTTCGATCGGCGGGAGAGCCCTTGGCGGCCCCTTTCTCCCCCTCCTTTCCCAAGCACGTGATGGATGGCCGGTCGGCCGAGAGCGCCGGCTAAGTAACTAGATATGTATGAAGTGAGCGGTCAATTTTCCATCAGCATAGCGCCGATGATGAGTGGCTGTCAGTCGGCGGACCGGTGGCGCCTCCAGCGGCGGCACGTGCACTTGAGAGTCGGCCCCGAGGGATGTGCTGTCATGGCAGTGCGGCGGTGTGCTCCAGATCGTCGTAATGCGAGTGCATCCCTCTGAATAATTGCATCTCGCGGTTGAAATATTCACAAGTACTCTGCGTACCGGGTCGATCGGTCAGTGGTTTATATTGAGTCTTTGCACTCGACAAATTCATGAAATGCAGAGCGGCTGAACGCATGCTCGTAATGAATGCATGAAGGAAAATGAAAGACGGCTTCTCTCGACGAACCTTTCTAATTGCATTCAGTATTTTAATTGCAAGTTAATTCAGTATTACAATCGCATGGACGGTCAAACGGTTTTACAATTTTCCTGTCGTACATTTTTGCAAAAATATTTTCATTTATGATGCGGTAAATTCTCGCTAGCCGCTACTGGCAAAATTAAGTATTCGATATGTTGGAATTAATCAGAATTCAAAATCGGGAATAACCAGGCGATTCAAACTACTGACATTTTGTTGCCTATCTAGAGGACACAATGTTCCTGCAACAGAATATGCACACGTGAATGCCTCAATGGCTTGTAACGCCCATTTAATTCAGCTGTAGCTGTATTGCCATTCGCCAAACTGTCTGTCCAAACCAACTTCGCTATCCGTTGGCCTTCCTCTTGAGGTAATTTAAATATGGACACTTTAAATTCAAACACAAGCAAAGGAATTATTCATGAAATTGTATATCTAGAATTAATCGACAAATTTTACCTTCTCCACTTCCGTAGATCTATTGTTCTTGACTAGACCCACTGATTTTTTTCTGAAGTACCTTCCCCAAAATTTTGCGAAACTTCCAATATCCCGAAGTCACACTAATTGGGTTTTAAAACCAAAATTTCATATTAACATTCCCGGCCTACACTCATCCGTCCACTCACTCGCCAACTCGATCCAGTCTTCCCACAACAAAAACTCACGTCCATGGTAACCGACGCTACATTTACTACTAGCTCATACAACTCGTACAAATTTATATTTTCATATCATAACACATTTTCTGCTAAATAACAGCTGTAAATTAATGCTGAAAAATTCAAAACTTTGACACAGTTACAATACCAATTTATTCCGAACTTATCATGCATCCTTAACAATTACCTATCTATATATTTAAAAATGGATGTTGGTTTGTTCAAGGTTGTAAACTCCGACACTGTTTGATCGATCTCCATGAAACTTGTCATATCTAAGTGTTTTTCATGAAGAATGTTTTTATGGTGTTCACTTTGTTGTAACTCTTCACTAAATGGCGCTGTAGCAATGGCACTTCAGTTCCCAACCCACCTGGAATCCATTGTTGCTGGGCGTAGCCTATGTCGCGGGGCGGGGTCGAACAGGTCAGGACGAGTGGGCGGCGCGGGATGTAGACGGGACGAAATTAATGCTAAACTACCTCTTAATTTAAAGAGATACCTTAATAAACTAGCAGATAGATACCAAAGAGATCTTTGCTAGGTTTCAAATACTAAGTCATCTCTCAAAATAATTCTCGAAATGTTTGTTGTTTTGTTTGAACGGAAAAATGACTTTGTAAGCTCCAAGTTTTCTCTAAAATAGCTTCCGTTTAAGTCAGTCGGACCGGGCCCTCAACTCCCGATTGGTCTTCCAAGGTTTATGGTAATGGGGTGCGTGTGTGTGTAAGTGTACATGCCTGTCGTCTTTGCATTTTGGGATCAGCAATTGCAGAAAATGTACAATAGAACCGAAGATAATAGGGGAGATTTGTAGGCTTCCGCGGACGGAGTCATTTGGTACTTGGCTGTCCGGGATAAACAGCGTCACAGTTAGTCGAACTGACGTTTTGGCCATTATGTTGTGGCCTTATTCTGTGGTATAGCTCTGAAGATGGCCACAACATGATGGCTGAAAAGTCAGCTCGACCGACTGTGACGCGGCTCATCCCAGACAGCCAAGAATCGAAGAGAAGAGTTTTTTATACATCTGGTATTCAATATTAATGAGGTATCGTGTTTCTTTCTATATCGTGCCTTCAACACTTTTAGTGTAATAAGTGATTGTTAAGATGAATGTTCATATAATCGCGGAGTCAGGATTTGAATAGTTTTTATTATGCTTTCCGACCGTACCCTTCATCGACACCATCTCGAACGTTTTCTTGGATAAAATGAAGAAACTTTTCTGTAGATGCTTGCCTTTTCAGAATACCTCGCCCTTTTTCACTGGGCGTCAGCAGCATTTGTGACAATGATCCGTTATTTCATCTTCCTCCGTGAACTGAACTTTAGATAACTCAACTCTATCCCTTTTGCAACATGTGTGCGGATTGTACTTTGGATATTCTAGCGAAGACATGGTTATATGTCATGAGATGTTCACTTGTCTACCAGCCTAACGATATAGCATAGTGTCCAAACTTACTGCAATGCTACCATTGTATGCATATCGTATTTTCAGTCCCTTATTATGGTATCGAACAGCGGTTTGATTGCTTTAGTATTCGAAATTTTGAATGTTTGAAGTTTGCCAGAAAGAGAACCCCAATAATACGAGAGAAGCAGACTTTTGTTACAGCTGATTGATCGTTACATGAAAGCTGTCACAAAGAGTTCCACAGACTTTGGGAGGTTTGATCAGTTAGAACAAAACGAATTTTAGATACGTGTGAATTACTCACTGCATTTGTGAACCCTCTAACGTTCATATCAACAATATTTATTCGCATATTCGCATACCAATGGGGGGGGGGCGTCTACGATGGATCTCAGAGTAGATTCTTCCTCCATCTTTGTTTATATAAGGTTATTTCATCGTTTAGGGCTTTAATTTCTCAACCCTTAGTGATAATCTGCCGCCGAGCTTAATCGCTTCTTGAAAACTCCGTCGTTCAGCAGTGGTATTTAGCGGTTTTTGTTCAGGAGAAACACAAGCGAAGCACATTGATTTATTAATATCAAAAGCTGATTTACAAATGCGAAACACAAATATATCATAATTATGAATGTACTCGCATACGACAGTATGGATTACATAAATTATAGGGCTTAAATGTGTATGTTTTAAATTTTGTCTTCTATTTTGCAATCTTAGTGCAACACAAAGCACAGTATGTTTCTTGAATGAAGTCACTAAATATTCAATATTGGCTCTAATATTGGAAGAAGAAATTCGAAGGCATTTCTCTACTATAAGACATCCATTCGCTACAATTCTATCCATTTCTCTACTACATCCATTTCATTAACGAACTTTAGGAATTGCCTGTGGTGCAAGGCGTCAAAACTTAAGAATCGTGTCGCATTGTAGTTAAAATGAGTATTTGCTGATGAGCGCCGCTAAAATTTAAGCCGCGGGATACACACTTCTAATCAGAGTTACATTCATTCATCCAGACAGACATCCCAGTTTTCGAGTATAAATTTGTGTGCATCTCACCGCCACGTGCACCAATCTTAATAATATTTGAAAGAGAATTAATAGAAGTTACTATCGACGTGTGTGCGAAGTTACAGCTCAAAACAACAAATGAAGGTTTTACGACAGAAAATTCGAGACCGTATTGTTGATTCCAATGCTTTTCCCCGGCGCAGTACGGGGAGGGAAATTAAACATTGCCTTGCAAAGACGTGCAGCACAAATGGTCATCTAGTCGAATATCTTGGAAGAAAAGTTTGCAAAAATTGAAAAGAGATCTTTATGAGTAATGGTAAAAATATAAGGTAAGTGAATCTAGGAAATACTTAAAATTGCAATTAAAGAATTATGAAGATGGCGAATATTTCAGTTCTTATCCAGTCCTTCGTTTTGCATTTTTGCGCAGATGTTGTCACTTCGATAAACATAGCTGATATCAGGATGATGGCCGCAAACAAATAAACTCTTCTTACATCAATAATCACAGGTAGTACAAAACTTGTTAATTTATTATATGTATAATTTATTTTTCATTTCCCAATAATATTTGTAGAATATCTATTTTACGTTACATGCCGACTCAAGTTTTAAGAGCCCTCTGCATCCTTAATCTTGGACACACCGCAAACCTTCCCTTGACATCGTGTTGGGGCTTGTTGTCATGTGGTTTCTTGAGCCCCATCGCCATCCCCATCCCCAGCCGCCTGTGAACTCGTGACATTCCGTCGCACCTGACCTCCCTTCTCTGCCCGTGCCACTTCGCCTCATCGCCATTCATTACAGGCACTTACGGCCTCTCTCAAAAGACGAAGACGACATCCTAAATAAAAACAAGCCTGAATACCTCCAACACTGAATTATTTATGCAGTCTTGCGGCATCAAAATACTTGCAAAATCCACCGCCGTAATATTTCATGAGTCACCTCCCGCCCACGCCGCCGTCGCCGTCGCCGAGGCGGCATTTGCCATGCAAAGTAAATCTGTCATCCGGAGCCCAAGATGGCGAAGCCACCGAAGGCGGGGAAAGTCCAGGACGGAGGAGGGTGGGTACGGAGTGGAGGTGTTGCGAGATAGGGATGGAAACACGGAAGAGACACGCCGGGGTTTTGCAAACGTTTTCCTTCTTCCTATCTTCTTTCTTCTCTTCTTCTTCTTGTGATGTCCCGAACAGAATGTTTAATGTCCAATGCCAGAAAAGTGATACGGGTCGTGATCGGTAATTAAATTTTCCACGGTCAGAATTCATAAATAAAACGGACAAAACATTCATTACAAATTATTTAGTGTTACTTAGTGTATTATGAGTTATTTTATATTTAATTGCTGTCATTGACAAATGAATCGTCAACTATAGATACTTCCGTATTCTTCAGGCATATAATTCAATGTATGCTGCTGGATCAGCATTTTTATTTAGTTATTCATTTCTTTTCCGAAATAAATGTATTCTTTAACAAGAAATTCAAGTCCCTCAGAGATCACAGATGATCTTCCTAACCAGTGTTTGTTATGATGATGAACATTGGCTCTTCCTCGTGTGTCTAACTTAATTAACCTTAATATAACTGTCTGACGTAACAAGGGGAGCAAAAACTAGTCAGGAAAGAAACAAGCAATTTGGAATATTGGTTATTACATTAGTAACCATTGTGAAATTCATCCTGTTCAACAAGTGTGAACAAACGAAAACGGAATTGTTCACGTGGGATGAAGAAATCATTAAAACAAGGATATTTTACATACTGTTTTTGATGAAAAATGCCTACATTTTTCACGTTCTTTCTTCATATTTGCACTCCCTAGTACTTTAATCGAAATGGTATTCTTACAAAATCATGGACGAGTAAATCTTTCCTAAAATAAAAATTTTCGAGAAAAAATTGTAGCTTTTTTAAGAAAATTTCTTTTTAACTTTTTGGAAATGCGTCATTAATTGTTCCCTTATGCTAAAAACTTTTAGAATATCTAAAAAGGTCACATGAAGCTTATTTGTTTACAATAGCAAAAAAAACAACACGAAATACATCTATATTGAACTACTTCATAATTTTAAAATATACATTATTTCGTAAAGATGATTCGAGTAAGAAAGTTTCGCCATACGAATTACGAAAATAGTAGACTGTGAATTGGGGCTTATTAAAGGGGAAAAGTACTTAGTTAATAAAAAAATAAAAGATAATGCAAAATAACAGATTTGTGTATAGGAAGTACAAGTACAACCAATTATAATTTAGTTTGCAGAACTTGCAGGAAACAAACAGATGAATGAATGAAGTGATACGAATAGACATTATATTTGCCGAGCGCACATTTTGAAATGTTTCTCATTAGTTGAACCAGCGGCTGAGAACTAACAACCAATCAACAAGCGTGCTGGTGAAAACATTACCTGTGTTGTTTGGAAATTGTGAAAAACCTGAAATGGAGATGGGCAAGCATGCATTGCCTGAACGAGACGGCGCAAATCGTTTTTGTAAAATGATGGTTGCAATGATTGGTTGATGATGATGAAAGATTGGTTTAAATGATAGTTGCAATGAACAGTTTGGAGTAGGGTTTGGCTTAGCAAGCATCGTGCCTGATGATAAACATATTTCTTTTTTATTAACTATTGGCACGGAAAAATTAAGTTCGCAGTAAGGTGTAGAATATCATTTATGTAGTGAGTGCGTAAAATATCGAACTCGTGATTATTTAATCATTAAATAGACAATGCAGCAACGGGGAAAAATAAACTGGTTCACGCAAAAATTATTTGAATGCTTAGTTATCGAGCGAGGTGAATGGTCGGCAGACGGAAGGAGTCCTCATCGCCACGATGGAATGAGGGTGGCGGCAGCAAGAGAAGTAATCAAAATTCTCTAGGGAGACCATGTTGTGTTTGATAAAATAATAGCGTGTTTAAATGATACATTTATTAAATTTGTAAGCATGTATTGCGAGAGTGGATGTGAATATTATTCTGCACTCGCATATTGAATATACTTTCTTAAACTTTGATTCGGTTGTATTTCTATTATTATTATTATTATTATTATTATTATTATTATTATTATTATTATTATTATAACAAGTCATATATAAAACATGGATCGGTACGTAATCATTATAACCGAAATGAGTGATGTTAAAAAAACGTATAAACAGAGAGTATGGATATCTCCTCAGTATATGGTATAAGCAATTTTAAAGAGCGGTCAGGCGGGGAGTGTGATATGGGGAGAAGGTGCGCGGGTAGAATGATGCGGGGAGTGTAGTGCGGGTAGAGGGCGAGAGGAGTGTGGTGCGCGGAAGGTGCGAGAGTGTGGTGCGGGGAGTGTGATGCGGGTAGGGTGGCGCGAGGAGTGTGGGGCGCGGAAGGTGCGAGAGTATGGTGCGGAGAGTGGGATGCGGGGAGTGTGGTGCAGGTAGAGTGGCGCGGGGAGTGTGATGCCCGGAGTGTGGCGCGGAGTGTGGCACGGAGAGTGTGGAGTTGGGAGTGTGAAGACTAGGAGTGTGAAGGGAGTAGTGTGAAGGGGATAGTGTGAAGGGTGGAATGTGAAGGGGGGAATGTAGAGGCCTGGAGTTTCGAGGCGGGGAGCGAGTTTCGAGGCGGGGAGTGTCGAGCGAGGCGTAGATAGGCAGAGGCGGAGGAGGGAGTCTCCGATAGCGTGCCGAAGGGCTGCTGCAGCGGGAGGGAAGGGAGAGGGCGGCGGAGGGAGGCTGCAGTCTGTGCGGTGGGACGGGGCTTCCCCGAGCTGTTGCGTTCGTCGCGGGCGCCGTCCCGAGGGACGGTGGCGCCGCCGGCGTCACCGCCGATCCGATACTCTCCCCCCCCGCCTCTTGAATATCCGAACCGGAAATCTCCATTCCAAACACACCGACGGCTCTCCGACACAAGGGCGCCGGGATTTCCAGAGGCAATGTCTAAACAAAAGCGAGAATCGGAGATACGCAGGGACTTTTTGTGTGGTTTGACTCGTATGAATCCTAAAGAAGTTAATGGGTTTGTTGGCGAATAGTCATGTTTCAATAAATTTTCATTACTTTCAAATTAATTTTCATTCAATGTATCATACACAGCAATGTGTTATTAAACCATAATATAAGTTAAAAGGTGAAGGGGTTTTGTTTCTTCGTTCGAGACGTGAATGGTGAAAGCTCGAAATGTAATTGGTGATGAATATATGTAGTATGTAGACTTGAATGAAAAATTAAGTGATGGGGTGTCCAACAAATGATATAGTAAGTTAATAATTTGTGAACTCTGAATAATAATGAATATTTGCATATCTAAAGTTCATACAATAAAACTACTAGAGCTAAAATGTGGCACAACGTTTTTCAAAGTATCGTAAAATTTGTAATAGTTTCGTTTGTAATAATGACTAAATTCGGGTGATGAACTAATATTTCAACCATCCTTATCCCTGTACACACTATCGTCAATTTCTAACATGTTTTGAAAAAAACCCATTAGAATTATTTATCCATTCTACGAATTTTAAAAATGAGATAAAATAAAGATATCTCAGCAAAATATGTAGCTTAATAATTCGACAACAGATAGCAAGAACTTACTTCTTAACTCGAGATGTTACACGCATCCTTTTGATGAACAATATTCTGAAGATTGATCAAACTGGGATTCCGGAAGCCACACTTTGCATACATTTGTTGTGGTCAAAATACGTACACTTAAATTGCAGATTTCACAAAGTAGATATTTTATTGCTGGACTCACAGTTTACAATAATCCACAATCGTGCCCAAATAAATGTCGTAGACACGACAGCCAAGAGAAGTAACGTAAACAAAGCCTAGACACTGTATCACCAGAAAGATTTTCCAAGTCAGTAACCGTTACCACTTCAATATCCAAAGCGCAGTCCAACTTTGTATACCGTCACCATTTCGTAGCACTTCTCATCATTGGGAACCAAGGAACTCATTCACTAATCGTGTACCTCGGCGTTGCTCTATGTTCCGGTTTTAACGCCAGTGGTACTTCAAGGTCCCGAGCTGAACGGGAAGGGGGACACCGATATCAAATCGGGAACTCCGTTACGGCTTCAATTTTTGGTATTGAAGCTCCCGATTCGATGAGAATGCTCTCCCCTCCTTCAAGCTCGTGACCTTGAAGTGCCTCTCCGTTTAAATGGAGTATAGCTCGAGCGGCGTGGTGGGGAGTGATGGGCAACTGGCCTCGGCTAGTGCTAATCCGACCGCAGGAGCCGTACCCTGGCTGCTGTAGGTGAACGCCACCTGTCTGTCCCGGCCCTAACCGCTGGTTCCTCGCCGACCGACATCATGGAGGGCTTGATTTCAGTCACACCAGCATGTGTTCGCTAAAACTTCGAAATTGTTCGTCAATAGAAAGAATGTAAATGAATTTTATTGCTAGTAATCTCATTTAGTTGGAAAACATTTGCTTTATCAGTTAGATATCCACACTTGTATTTATTTACAGCCAATTTTAAAATAATGTTTTGGGTATAATTTTTAGCTGATGATAAAATCCTTAAAGTGCAATCATCATCAATATTGTCCATATCTTTCCCAACGTTTCCGTCTGCGCCAAAGGGCTTTGTCCAAATTTTAACCCCACTCGGGAGTTGGCGCAGCTGGGGCGCTCATCTCGCCCGGTCACCTGCGCGGGACGAGTAAAGTTGAGAGTCGCGTGACGCGATAAGCGAGTTAACGAACGTTTCTCTCCCAGCCCGGCCGCTCGGGCGGAGGCGATAATCGCCGTAATGGACCCCGGCGGGGGCGTGGGCGTGGGCGTGGGTCGAGCGCTTTTCGCTGTCGTGGGCCCACGCGTCAGTTCGCTGCGGCGGCGCCGCGGCGACCGTTCGCCCTACTGAGGACAGCGCGACGACGCACATTAAAGACCGAGCGGCAAACGGTTTGGGACACTTAAGAGGACGGGGGCGTGAATACCCTTGACAACATTAGTATAATGAATATTTTACAACACGTGTTTCAAACGAATGTTCGTATTAAGTTATCTAATACGATAAAAATTAATGTTTGTTCGTATGTTGTGTGCTGCCGTACCGTTTATCAGATTTCAATAAAACTTTGTCAACTTATTACTTGCCTTGCATGGAGAATATAAGAAAAGTACAATGGGAATGTGTGTGTGTCTGCCGCACATACTACAAAAACAGCCACACGTTCTACACAATCCGCCGCACTTTCAAGTATTAAGTACGTCTTCGTTTCATTTTCTGCCCCTGCAAATGTGAAATATCGGCCGGAATTATTTCTTGAACGTTATCTCGCATAAGGAAATCAAATTTCTCCTAAACTGTGACATAGAGAAAACCTCCCGAAACTTGAGGAAGAACGTTTTAAGGAGATAGGATACTAGATAACCATGTCCAAACTAGGACACAGAAGAAATACATATTCGCGAGAAAGTCTTTTATCTATTAACATTTTTGCAGAGCCTAGGGAAAAAGTGATTAACCATCACGTGACCAGTAGCGCGTGAAGAGCAATGCATTGAAATAGCGATGAATTGCTGGAGCCACTAGTTACAAATAAATATTCATCCTTGAAATTAAGGTTAGTCAAAATTCATATGTTAATGTGTTTATTCCATAAGTTACATTATAAAATTAAAAGCTCGTTTCATAAGCTCTTTCCTAGTCATCATTGATTGACTGACTGACTAATTGATTGATTGCTTAGTGATTCCGGTTGAGAAAGCTACTGAGATGAATAGTCCCGTAAGTGTAGTGGATGCTTTTATCGCGGGATTTTCCTCAATCAGGTTTCCCCCACTAACGGGGCACTGCCTTAGTCGGGACATGCTCTAAGCTCCCGATTGGTATCTCGGCATGGGTGGTAGTGCAGTGAATGAAAGTGTAAGGGGTGAAGAGAATACAAGGAAGAGGAAGGAAATATCGCACGTGGTCTGTGTTCCGTTTGTTATGGTACTGCTCCGGCATTCGCCCAGTGTTGATTGGAGAATCCACGGAAAATTACGGATCAGAGCAACCGCTTCTAGAATTCTCTTCCAGACAGAAACTGAACTTTCATCATGATGTGATATCATCTTCATCATGATTTTCATCATGCGCTGATGAAGATAATGAAAGAGCTTTTCAAACGTTGTGCATCAAATTTCAAAACTAAACGTGCAGAATAAACAATATTAATATACAAATTTTGATTGTCCTTAATTCGAAGGAAGAAAATTGGTTTTTTGTATACCATCATTATAAACGACCCTTTTCGATACCCCGAATCGTGCATAATCCAGTACTTTATCGCACGTTACATGACGTCATCGCCATTATTAAACGCGACATGACGTCATCACACATTCAGCCAATAGTAGCGAGAGAATCGTGGGGAGGTAGAAGAAGACGGAACAGCCGACCACCGTTTTCTCGCACGGATGTCAACAATGCCATCTTGAATTTGATTTCCAGAGGGCGTTAGATGTCAAGCACCCGAGATGTCAGAAGAAAGTTGTTTCGCGAAATTAAGTTTGATTCTCTTGTAAATTTATAATGCTGTTATACAAAAAATAGCGTATGCAACTCGTTTATAATGTTGCTTTATTGCATTCGTACAAATTTGAAAACTCGCTCCTAACGTCGCTCTTTTTCAAAACATGTACTCATGCAATAAACATTATAAACTAATTGCATAAACTAATATTACAATAAATTGAATATTTCTTAAACACAACCAATAATTACGCGACATCGATGGGAGGTGACATAAAAAGTGATAATACTGTTTTGTTTAAATGAATTTAGATGTAACTGAAGTATACGTTTTTTCATTAAATTTAATTCAAGCATCTATTTCCATAGACAATTGCATTTATTATCATTTGTAAAGTATCTACGCATTTTCGGTGACAATGATTGAGGTCGCCATTCACCAATATTTAAAAAACGTGACAACCTGACAATGAAACTATTATGTTAACGTGGTCTGAACTGCATTAAATATCACTAAAGCAAAATGTTGAAGCAAATCTTGCAAAACGCCCTCATGACGTCAGGACGATTCATTTGTGTGAAGCATTAAACCTAAGGGCAAACTTGTAATATCGTACATTAATAATTCATTAATGTACTGCTGTTTTTCAAAGAGAGATTGCCGGGAGACAGGGAGTGTCGCTTACTTTTTGAGCAGAGCTGAACTTTTTAATGGAGCTGAGTTGTAAGACGTCACGTTAAAATTTAATAGCTCTAAAAGACGTTTCCCTGGATATTATTGGCTTACGAGCGAACATTTCGCAATTAATAATGTCAGATCCTGAACTATGCGTTAGCCTTCTTTGTGTGGGCTCGGGGATATGTATGAGCAAACATTCTAATATGTCGAAGATGTTTTTAACAGTGTCCTTGTTCCTGACGAATTCAATTGTAAATTTAATTTTTCATACAAATTTGAAATTCCGCTCGTCTCTGACTCTTGGCGCAACGGAGTGGGGTATATTCTAGAGAAGGTACACCAACCGTGCCCACATAATCTACTTGCCCGCCCGGGGAGCCCGGCGCTCCTAAAAGCACGGGCAACTTCTCCTGACTTCTCTCTCACTGCCCCTTAAAATCCAAAGTGGGGTGTACAAGTGCAAGCTGAAGCAGGGCGAGGCGGTGAATAGTGGCTTTGTACGAAAATGTCCGCCAGATTTTTTTCTATCAAAATACCGAGAATTGTATTAGGTTTATATTCTTTACTACTTATGAATATTTGATGTTCATTTTCTTACTAAATTATCCATAATATAAAAACCTTTGCCAAGTGACAAGAATATGTTTGAATGGCGCATTCTTTCTTTGATTTCGTTTTGTATTGCGTTATTAAATCATTCAGTTATTTATTGTATTTAGCAATAATGTGAAATAAATTAAGAAGTCTCTATAAGTTAACAATTCTCGCTTACGGACGAGCATCACTTTTAACAAGCAAGAAAAGAATGCTTTGTGGATAACGAACGATGTACCGAGGCAGCGTCACATTCTGTAATTACGATAAATGAAACAGCTGACAGACAAATTACGGGCAGGTTCCAGAGTGGGGACATTTTTCCTTCTCAATATTATATAAAAAGAAAACAAATCAAGTTGAGGGTAGGAGATTTAAAATAATGGGACGATCTCAGCAACTGTAAACTAAAAAACATTCGACAACTAGCAGATAAAAACAAACCATGTATATTCGGAGGAAGAGCCAACGTTTGCAGTCCATGCCTGCACCGCATTTTTAGCTACTCTACTCTCACAAGAGAGATCGTGTTGACCACACCTAGGATATAATCTACCAACAGAATCTAGTTAATTCTCGTAATACTAACACATTCAATAAGTGTTTAAATTTTGAGATGAATTAACTAGAGAGCTACTAAACAGGTAACAAACGAGTCACATCTTTCGACTGAGAAATTGTTGTTGGTGTATTATGAATGAACGTATTTATAGAAAACGTAAAAATGAAAACGTACAACTAAAATTGTTTAATTTGAACTTGTTTCGAATACGTATTTGAGGGAGAGAAAGAGGGAGAGAGAAAGAGACAGAGAGGGAGACAGAGAGAGAGACAGAGAGAGAGAGAGAGAGAGAGAGAGAGACAGACAGAGAGAGAGAGAGAGACAGACAGACAGACAGACAGACAGACAGACACACACACACACACACACACATACACACACACCAAGAAACTAGTCTATTTTAATATACTAAAAATAACAATTTAGGATGTACACATTTAGAGCTATTTTGTAACTGTTCTGTTTAACTTGAACACGTGAACTGTCTTTAAAACTCGTAAATTAACATGGCAATCTTCAGTGCAAATTACTGACGAGTAAAAAAAATTATATATGTCACATAGTTATACAGTTCGAAATTAAATACAGGATTCTTTCAGATCAGTTGCTAGAATTTGATGACAAATTTCTGTCCGTGAAACTTCACCCTTGGCATTTATTGGTATAGTTAACGGTTCAATTCAGTGAAAGAATCGCAAGCTCGCTGGGACTGTCGCCAAAACCAGCCAATCGCCTCAACAGCGCCTGTCCGCCCTCCAACGGCGAACCCGCTGCCTGCAGCCAATCTTCATGAAAGGCCCCGGCGCATCACGACCCTCGACAATCCGAGAAGGAAAAAAAAGCGAAGCGCGTAAACTCCAGAAATTCAGTCAGCGCCTGCGCAAGGGAGGGGGGAGACGCCCCTCTGCTTTTTCGCGCTTTGGCTGCGACGCGGGCGCCCGGCGCACTTCCTGCGGATGGGTTTCGTACGCGAAGCTCTCGCGGAGCGATGTCTTACAGGATGTACCAAAACTCTGTCGCCAAAGTTTGAGAATGGACTTCTTACGTAAAGAGAAGGGAACAATGAAAGATACCGTGCGACTGAAACTTCGAAGATATTGGAACAGAAAATCTGTTGGGTAAAATAATATTATTTGTAGTCTTTCACAATGTTGTAGGGGGTCCGTTGAGAAAAATTTTACTCCTCTTAGAAATAAACACCAGACGTTTAGTAATAGTTTCATTAACCCGGGAGCGGTCGCAGTAGATCTGTGAGATCCAAGCCACGGCAGTTTTATATTCCTAAATTATTGCGATGTATTAGTCGTCTGATATTTTATGAATTCCTTTATTGTATTTTTCTGAGATCGCCTGGCCTTTTATTTTTATCCTTTCGCTGAATCATTTCCCGTGAGCATGTTTAAACTTGATCGCTGCGCTCCGCGATGTGACACAAACGTTGGGTGCAATGGCACCAGTGCATTGTGAGCCTGGCCTGAGCAGTACATTTCATGGCATTATTTTCAGTCGTGTCTATGACAAGTGCCTATTCATGAAATGTAATAATTTGCCTTATCTACAATCGACTGTCACAATTTCTTACCAAAGAGAACGAAGATGTGCAGGAGACGTCTGTGGGGAAGTGAAAAAAATGGGAACCTTGCAAAATAAAAGAAAGACAATGACTTTGTAAATGTTTTTGTGAAAAAGTAAAATATATATTTGTTTAGTACATTCCAAAATAATTTGAGGAAATTGTATTTAATATTATTTAATAGGATTATATGATATTTAATGATTTTTTCGTGTACTATGTCAATTTTTACCTTTCTCACCTTAACTATTCAGACAAGAATTCTGCAGTGTAAAATTAATTAAAAATTGCATTGCGGGATATGTACAAACTGAATAATATATGTATTTGAGTAAATGGACCATCAGATCGTTCGCAATTACAAAAAGTTGCGGGTATACATTGCTTCGGACATAAATCTCTTTCAGCGTTCCTGTAACAAGTAAACAAGTAAGAAAACAATTTAAAAACAAAAGGTACCTGAAAGATGTAAGAAAGTAGTCAAAATTAGTAAAATATTGGAGCACAGTCCGAGCACGTCAGTCACGCAAGGAAGCAATCCAACATTGAGATTGAGATACATTGAGGGCACTGATATGAGTCTACCTATTGCGGGCCGTCCCGGGTTAACCAACATGTTTCATTTAAAGTAGTATTTAAAATACAACACACGTACAACGCCGCCCGTTTCCTACACACTCTACCCATATCTCTCTCTTCATTCCAGCTACAGTCAGACTCGACTGAAACATAACACACTACTGTTCTTGGCAACGGTCAGCTCAGAGAGTATACTATGGGAGTACACTGGGTCAGCTCTCAACTGCCCGCTGACATGCCGCTTCTCCTCGCCAACAATCAGCTGGCTCCTCTACCAGTCGCACCGGCCGGTCTCAGGGCAGCCAACTACTGCACACCGCTCGGGCCACCAACCGCTGCCTGAAATCCACGCGATCCCACTATATTATTGCCATGATTCACGTCTCTCTCTTGAGCGCCCAGTCAAATTTCCTGCCGTTATTAATAAGAAGCAGAAAAAAAAGAAGCATATTTCACGACGGTGGTGACCAACGCTGGAACTATCACATGAAAGTTTACAATTAAATTTCCCGGCTCCAAAGGGAGGTACCGGGAAATTCACCATTATATAGAATTCACAAAGACAAATACAAAACGTTATGTAAGTATTTATTTCCAAGGTATAGTTTTGCCAGAAAATAAGCAATGCACTTTTCGTTATACTCTCCTATGACTCAGGGTGTCGTCTCACACTACCGCGTGGAAATGCGTTTCATATAAAAAGTTATTAACTGAAAAGAAGGATATAAATGGGAAATTGAAAGAAATCGAGATTATTGGTATTAAAGAAGAAGAGACGGTATCTATTCCAAATAATTTGAAGGAAGGGCAACAAAAGTACATGTCAATACACTCCGACGTTATGACTTCTTTCGTGTAAATTCGCGTTTCATATTGCATACCAGTGGGAAGATTAAAATCCAGTACCATTATTTACACTCTTTCGCCTCTGTAGATCTAAAATTGCATATATCCAGTTTATTACAGCACTTTTAGTTAAAGACTGGACAGCTAACTGACCTTTTAGTGCAGTCCGACTTTCTGAACACAAACCTAATATAATTTGTATTTGTAGTTTAAAGATTGTTGTATGAGAAGAAATGTGTAATGAAAACTAGTTTTGCCTGAATACAGGGCAGCGGCAGAAGATGAAATGCCGGGGTGTCGTATTAGGCTGGTCGGGAGGAAACAGGCGAAATGAAACGGAATAAGGACTTTACATATGTATGGCGACGGCGATCGTGCGTCTTCTAATTTGGTACCGCACTCATGCTGTAATATCCCTTTTTTTCTCCGCACCATCGATACAGTGCTCAAACATTATATGTCCATTCACGGCCATTTTTGTGTTAATATTATCTTTGAAGACCTAGTGTACATCAATTATATGTCCTTATAAAAAAGGGATCATACTTTTTTTCCAGAAAGAAAACATTGTCACTCCGTAAGTAACTTTAGTACAGTTTTATTAATGAATAGCTTAAAATACCGAGATTTTTTCCACTAGCTATTGTTCAATACGTTCTTCAATACGCAGTTCATCATAATTTATTTATGACTATATTTTTTTAAGTTTCCCGATCTATTTGTTGATAAGTTGAAATCAATCGTACGAATGAAATCATTGCATTCAACCCAGCGTACTCAGGGCATGAATGCTTTTCAATCGTCTAATGTTCATCGGATTATTGAGGAATTCCAAATGATGTTTGCTCATAATAAAGTCGTCTCCATGATAAAATTTCTTTAATATCTAAGGTAATTAATTAAATTCGAATTTCTATAGGTACTAGGATGCAATTGGCGACTTCTAAAGCTCATTCCAGGACGAGGTGCATTTTCTCCTCAATCTCTGTGCACAATATTCAATACGAGATTTTTCAAAAGATTTCCAAGCTCGATTTGTTTCGAATGCAAGCCGAGTATTCGCAATTAATTCATCCACAAACCGTATTTTCGGGCGTTTGAAGGCGGGATGGCATCTCTCCTGGGGCAGCGAGGAAGGTCCGCCGCGTGCAGGCAGCGGCAGAAGATGAAATGCCGGGGTGTCGCATTAGGCTGGTCGGGAGGAAACAGGCGAAATGAAACGGAATAAGGACTTTACATATGTATGGCGACGGCGGTCGTGCGGGGGCGGCCGCGTCCGCTTCTGGACTCGCCGCCCATATTTCATCAGCGCTCGCGTCGCGCCCCCCCGCTCCCACCCTCCCACTCACATCGGCAAAGAGATGGGCAGGGCTCCATGGAACTTCGTCATTCTTTTTGTAGTAATTAGGTGTACACGCGATGATTTTGAGTCTGATACCATGTTGAGTAATGTTAAAATTATTCCGTTTGCTAATAAAATCAACAAAGTAAGAGGATGGATTCTTAAATAGTTTGTTGTTAATTCATATAGTTAATCCTTAGGGTGGCTTATGGACAGCGTATTAGCTTACCGTGGAATTGTTACGTGTTCGATTCCCGGTCGAGGTAAAAATAGAATTGTAGCTTTTCATTTAAATTGTCTGTTTTTGTTACATGGAACGAAGAGAATCTCAGGCAGGCAGGTGGAATTAACTAATTACGGTGAAGGGTACACGCCACATGCCCTTCCTACCTCTCCCACAGTGTGGGAATTAAACTAGTCCCAGTCGTGGGGAACACCGTTAGGTACTTGGAAAGGTGGACAATCGACCCAAAATGACAAATACATACATGTGCACGATGATGTTAACCCTGATATCATATTATACGATGTTAAAATTGTTCTGTTTGTTAATACACTCAATAAAGTAATAGAATAAATACTCAAATATTTTATTGATAATTGTTAGTATTATTATCGTTTAGCAGATTTATCAAAGCAAAATAATATAAATCGAACTTTTTTCTTTTTTAACGAATGATGTGCATTTAATTGTGGTAAATAAACAACGTAATGTTAGCGATACAGGTATCCAAGTTCGAGCAACAGTCATGAAGTTATGTCTAAGACGCGACTTTTCACTGCTTGCGGGATAATGTACTCAAGTTTGGAATTTACTGACCTTACTACAAGGTATACAAATGGTTACAACCTTTCACAAATATAGTAATAAGACTCCAACACAACGTCACATGAAATTTATTTAGCAAGGACTGGTTGACGCCATCTTACGAGACGGACGCATCTGGTTGTGCTCTTCATTTTTTGTGAATATCTACTACTTTTAGCGATTTGACAGTGCCTAGTGTGTTTAAAGTGCTTTTATTACTTGTTGCAGGTTATCTGAGAATATAATTTCAACTGATTTTTTGGCTATAACCAAGACAAACAGATTACGAATTTTAAACGAATTTTTGAACGTTACGAGGACAGTGTATCAAAGTGAATTTGTTTCAAATCTTATTCTATATATTACGAGGACAGTGTATCAAAGTGAATTTGTTTCAAATCTTATTCTATATATTGAAGACAAACTTTCAGATATTATCTTTTATCTAATTACGGTAACGTATAATCTACTGATTGTATTAAACAGTTGCAGCTTAAGTTGACGAAATTCTACGTAGCCACATTGCCAAATTTCGTAAGTACTAGCTCCATTAGAATTGTGCGTAGCATACCTTCTAGTTTTTGCATTGAATCTTGATTTTTAACTTATTTAATACACATCAATTTAACACTTTTAAAATACAAAGCTAGGTTTTTGTTGCTCTTATCTGGGTTTTCTTGTATTTATTTCAATTTTTATCACGTACATTAAAACGCATTCGTGACATGGCTACTGTTCGTTCTACTCTCTTTACTCTCTACACTCTCAAAGCCGACCTTCTGAAAGCCTTCACACACATAAACAATAATTTAGATCAACATATCCGAAGGTTGGAAGAGGTCGTTCTCTACACAGACGGTTGGGTACAAGTCGGCAACACTGCGAATAATACCAACCGTACACCCGTGACTGTACAAAAGACACAGACACCGCATCCAGTCACAACTCAAAACAAATTTAGTGTTTTAGATTATGAAACAGATTTTCCTCGCCTTCCTGATCCTCACCACCCTTCTCTACCATCGACAAATACATGCACAAACCAACGCAAACAGGCTAGGAAGCGCGTCAAAACCAAAACACGTAAAGCTGTGCATCCTAGCTCACTTGAAAACAAAGACATTCCTACTGAGCCTAAAAAACAGGTACTTATTTTAGCTGACAGTCATGGCCGCCATCTTTCCTCCATTCTCAGTAGGAAGTTACCCTCCAATTTCTCAGTCTCATCTATTTTAAACCTAACGGGAGGTTTGCAGATGTGACTGCAGAATTGGACACCCACACGAAAACAATGACCAATCAGGACACAGTCATTATCATAGGAGGGCAGAATGACATTAACTTGGGCGGTAACTTTACACCTGAACAACATGTTAACAAATTACAATGTGCCGCCCAAAATACTAACATTGTAGTCTCGACTCTGCCCTTCTGGTACAACAGACCAACACTATGCAGCGAGATTAAGCACGCAAACCAACAATTGAAACTGCAGCTGAGAGAAACAAATGTCACACTTTTTGAAATGAATTTCCTCTCAGCAAAACACTTCACCCGGCATGGTCTTCACATGAACCTTGCTGGAAAACATGCAGTCGGTAACAAACTTGCACAATACATCAACTCCAGTCCTACGCAGTCTCCTGGCAAAAATCCGTCCCTTTCGCCTTCCTTACGTTCTCCACCCCCCACCCTTATTTCGAACCCTGTTGCCTCTTCCTCTGAACCTACTCCCGTTTCTCCCATTCCCACTACCAATTCGTCTTCATCTGATGCCCCATCTTCCTCACAACCTGTCACTGCCCGGACACACTACAACCTTCGACCACGCACTCGAGGTAAAAATGGAGTAAATATATAGCAACTACAGTCAGATGCAGCAGAAAAACATTCGTGTAGGTACTTGCAAAAAATAAACATTCTTCACCATAATGTTCAGTCCCTTTCAAATAAAACTGAGCTTATCGAGGCAGCTCTACAGAGCGATCTAAATCAAACGGACGTTCTTTGCTTTACAGAACATTGGTTATCTCCTAATGAACTTAGCATTTTCCAAATTCCAAACTTTTACCTCGCAGGCTTTTATTGTAGAGAGAGAGAATCGCATAAAGGTCCTACGTATGGTGGTTCTTGTATTTACGTTAGAAATAATATTGATTCTATCCCCTTGGCAGAATTAAATGTGTATTCCATTGAAAATATTTTCGAAATTTCTGTTGTACATCTTACTTCACTAAAAGTGATAATACTTTGCATTTACAGACCTCCAACAAAGAGAACTGCAGATTATATTTTGTTCTTAGAAAACCTGGAGATAACACTTAACAAAGTCAGCAATCGCTCTTTTGAATCCATTGTTGTATGCGGAGATTTTAACATTGATTTTCTGGTCGAATCTTGCGAGAAAGAAAAGTTTCTCAATTTAATTAATTCCTTCAATTTAGACATTACAATTAATGTACCTACACGAATCACACAAAATTCGATGAAGGCAATTGATCAAATTATAATTAACAAAACTACTACTCGATATGAAGTTGAAACAAAAGATTTAGGATACAGTGACCACGATGCACAAATTCTTACCATTACAAGAAATGCGATCACTGACACAATAAATAATACACGTATGACTAGATTGTTTACTAAAAGTAAAATTAAATTATTCATAGACTACTTGATGCAGGAGTCATGGGAAGCGGTTTATAATACTGTTGATACAAACGAGAAATATAATTCTTTTTTTTCAACTCTTTCAATTCATTTTAACACTTGCTTTCTCTTCAAAAACGAAAATTAAATATTTCACGGAAAAGCAATTCTTGGATAACACAAGGGATTAGGACATCTTGTAAAAACAAGCGAATTCTTTCTTTCATTTCTAAACGTCATGACGTATCTCAAGATTTCCTTATCTACTTTAAAAAATACAAAACATTGTTACGAAAAGTCATAAGGCAGGCAAAAATCATGAAAAACGATCAGGATATTTTGAACTCAAATAATAAAACAAAATCAATGTGGAATATAATAAAAAATACTACCAAATCAACTAGAAAACCCGTAGAGAATGTTGTTTTAAAATATAACGATATAAATGTCAACGATCCGGCAACAGTGGCTAGTCTCTTTAACCAATACTTTTCGAGAATTGCTGCCGATCTCACTAAGGGTCTTCAGGCACAAAATTCAAAAACAGACAGTGCACCCAAAATTTTAGACACAATGTTCGTTTCCGAAACTTCTTCCTATGAAATTCTCAAAATAATCGGTAAACTAAAAAATAAATATTCGTCCGGTTTAGATGAATTCCCAGATTCTTTGTTAAAGACTTGTGCGTATGCCATTATACACCCGTTAACTCACATATTTAATGCATCTTTATGCACTGGAACGTTTCCAGATATTTTCAAAACAGCTAAAATTAAGCCGCTCTTCAAAAAAGGCAACAAAAATGAAATTCAAAATTATCGGCCTATCTCTCTTCTATCAGTTTTTTCAAAAATATTAGAGAGACTTTTTTACGTACGAATGGAAACCTTTCTCACTAAACACGACGCGCTTTCAGATTGCCAACATGGATTTAGAAAATCAAAATCACGGAAACAGCTATATTTTCTTTTCTTAAAGATGTCGCCTCATCATTAGATCAAAACGAGGCACCTATTGGATTATTTTTAGATCTCTCAAAAGCTTTTGACATCATTGATCATGACATTTTACTTTCAAAATTACCTTCATATGGAATCCGTGGTATTGCTCTAGATTGGTTATGTTCGTACCTTAAACAACGATCTCAGAAAGTTGAAATACCTTACTGGAATGATGGAACATTACGTACGCACCTTTCCGACTCTTTGCCCGTTGCATGTGGAGTTCCTCAAGGATCGATTTTAGGCCCTATTCTGTTCCTACTTTACGTAAACGATATGCCCTCGACGATTCGAAACGGAAGAACGGTTCTCTTTGCGGATGATACGAACATCCTTTGCAATAAAGAAACCGTAAATAGTACAATATCAGATGTTTCAAATTGGTTCCGAAATAACAAATTAATAGTAAACGAAAAGAAAACGGTTTTAATGCAGTTTTCCATTTCAAATAAACAATTCTGTGCTCCATTGAAAATGAACAGTGTACCATTGACTCATGTTAATGCAACAAAATTTTTAGGTCTCTCAATTCAGTCAAACCTTAAATGGAACGTCCATTTAAATGAATTGAACACAAAATTAAGTTCATTATGCTACGCGTTCAGAATTCTTGCAAATTCAGTCAGCCTTCATACTGCTCGTTGTGTATACTTCGCGAATGTTCATTCCCGCCTGAGATATGGCATAATATTCTGGGGAAATACATCTTATAGCTCCCAGACTTTTAGATTACAAAAACGAATTGTACGAATAATAACCAAATCCCACCCACGTGATTCATGTAAGCCTCTCTTCATTAATCTAGGAATTCTACCATTACCGTGTCTTTTTATTTACGAATCAGTGGTTTTTGTAAAAAATGACTTGCTTAAGGGCGGGAATATATTTTCAGAAAATGCCGAAGTCTATTACTATAACACTCGACGTAGAAATCATATTCATCAGGTGACAGTATCAACAGCTCATTACAAAAAATTCACATACAATACATGTACATTATTTTACAACACTTTGCCAGATGACATTAAACGATTAAATTCAATAGAAAAGTTTAAATCCCAAGTGAAATCGTTTCTGCTGCATAACTGTTTCTATACAATTAGAGACTATACTGAGCATCACAAGAAAAGTAACATTAATTTTAACAAGGATACATAATGCATTATTTACCATTTGGACTGTATAAATGAGTATAAACAACCTGTAACAACTATTGTACTACAGCTTCCGGGTCAATGACCCCCATCTCGATCAGGTTTTTCGTCCAGTTTCCCTGATCCATTGAGCAAATGCTGAGATGGCCCCTTGTTTTGCTTCTGGACATAAATGTAACTTCATTTTCTGTGCACGTCTTCTAGAATTCAGTGGGAAATACAATTATTCAAATTATCGTTTCCACGTTGTCGCGGCAGGAAGTAATAAGAGCCAAAATTTATTGCTTATTTATCCTTGAAAATAGATTTTATTACATGGGAGTTTTTTTTCTCCCTTTCAAAATTCAAAATTTATTGCTTATTTTTCCTTGAAAATCGATTTTATTACATGGGAGTTTTTTTGTTTTTTTTCTCCCTTTCAAAATTCAAAATTTATTGCTTATTTATCCTTGAAAATCGATTTTATCACATGGGAGTTTTTTTGTTTTTTTTTTCTCCCTTTCAAAATTTCAAAATTCAAAACTTAAGTAGTATATGATTTAGTGTAGGGATCACAGAATTTTGAAAATGTGCACACAATTCACTTTTCCCCATAGCCCGTCATACGCAGTTTTTAACTGTTTTTTGACGTAAATAAATAAATAAATAAATCGCACCGAACATACGAAACGTTGTTTCGTGAAATTATTTTCGGCATTTGAAATATTTAAGAACGCTAGGAAATCTGTATGTGGAACTAGTTTATTTAATCACAATATATGTTAACTAGTGAAACCGTCAAAATTTGACGGCGAGATCTGAGATAAATGTAAAATACTGTGACCAGACTAATGTTCACAATACGTTGCATTGTTTGGATCTTCAGGGTATAACGAAGATGTTCTGTGATGTGAGTTCCCAAAATTTTGAACACGTATGGCCCATGGGCAGGTGGCAATGCAATATTGGTGCCAAATTGCACAAAAGAAAGAGCACTTTTATACTGACGGATATTATTTCTAAAGTTTTTTGATGTGTCATCATGTCCTATATACAATTTTTATTTCTTCTGACATATCGCCTGAAGGTAAACTTATTTTCCCATTTAAGCAACACAGAGTAAATCGTTTGCAGAATTTTTCTCACATGCGAAGTGCAAAGCAGAACAAAACTGACATTTCATAGACAACGACCCAGCAGAAAACGAAATGACCTCACTATCACGACACTTACGCTGACTTTCTCTTTCCCTGCGTCCAGTTAATGTACGTTTGCGTCTTTTGGGACGCGTGGGCAACGATTCCGAATTCGACATAACCTGTGAACAACTTCACTACTTCAGTACAACCGAGCAAAACACACTGTCCAAATGTTCTCTACAAAATTCACCACAAAAGCAAATACATGCAAACTGTCAACGCCACAATGCAATAATTACACTGAAACAAAATGATGAATTGTAAACAAATCGCAACAATCAAAACAAAACATCAAACAGCGCCACCATGAAGTGGCGCTGTCGACTCATATATCGACTCATATATATCGATTTTGAAACAGCCACCCTTTGGAAGAAAACAATTGACTATTGATAAGCGTACTATTAAAGAAATATTTAATTAATTAATTTACACACTAAATGTTGGTGAATCAACACAAACAATATCTGATAACACATCTAGGGGTCACATTCTTTCATTTAAAGGAAAAAATACTACAATCGGTTCAGTAGAAGCTCTAAACGAAGCCATGGCAAAATACCTTATTTTTTTAAATATATAGATTCGAGTGTTATGACTCATGATTTTAGGCACGAAATTGTTAAATTTCTAAGTAAATAACGTTTAAAAGCAATATAATTGAAGATGATTTATTAATACGGGATATTCACAGTAATACTGAACGCGCGTTTTATAGTACTGAACTAAAGTCTCAATCTAAAGTCAATTTTTTTAAAACAACAAATACATTTATTAATGTATCGTATTAGCTCAGTTTAATAAAATTGTTTTTCGCTTAATTATTATTAAATTTCTTCTCATAATACGGAACAAAGTAAATCGTTTATGATACAAATTTGAAGATCCGCGAAATGAAATGTTTTTGAAAAACTTGTCTCAATATTCGGGGAGCAGGTGCCCCTCCCCCTGAATCCCGCCTGCCAGTCGTAGTTCATCATACAATGTTGATAAATAACTATAATACTGAGAAACTAATTATAGTAATTAACTAAACGAGTATATAAAGAGATGTATAATTGCATGAATGGTATGTTCAAGAAAACGAGCGACGACAGGAGCGAGTTTTCTTATATACCATGAATGCAATTATACCACTTTATACACAAGTTACGTTCAATATTTTTTCGTTTCCATTTACGAATAATTCAAAATTTTAGAAATTCAAGCACATCTTTTCCATCTGAGGTATGCTTTTCATGACGTAGTATTGCTTCTGAAAAAACCTCTATTTTAGTGAGTCTTGCATTGTTTTGGTTTTCACGAAATATTTGCGAATGGTAGGTACTAAACATATTGCAGATAAAATATTAGAATCTGACAAAGGCAAGAAAACACTACTTCCCATGAAAAGTAAAGACAGATATGAGAGAGAATATATTAATATATTCTCTCTCATATCTGTCGAATATATAATATATTGGGGAAAACACTAGTCATCTCTAATACAGTTTTGCTATAGTGTTATTTTCAGAAATGGTAAACACAACTGACGTTTGCATGTTTTACATTCGCAATCCCAAGACCTAATGTTTTACATATACAATATTTCATTTATTCCCGTTAAATATTTTATATTGTTCCATAGTCAGCTAACTTAACGTTTACGCCCAATTTAGTTTTATTCATTCGCTGTTTATATGAAATTGTTGTAGGTACGAATACTTGGGTTTTCGTAACGTGGCAGCTGAGGGTGTTATCTTCAAGAAGGAATATGGAAAGACTTTTTGCGTCTTTCTGGGTCCTGCCGCAAGATGCCACATGATCGCGACCGTATCAAGCAGTGCTGCAGATTAAGCGACTCTAGCGGCACGACCGAGAAAAACGCGAAAAACCGTGCCATATTCCATCTTGAAGATAATACCCTCAGCTGCCACGTTACAAAAACCCAAGTATATGTGATGAAGATTTTTGTTCATGTTTCATGGCCGACTGCAAGTACCTTGGTTATATTTTCTTATTTACACGATTTGGCTCAGTTTCTAAATTCTGATTGATAGGTGTGTCGTTTTAATTGCACGTTTGAATTTTAATTGCGCGCATGCTATTAACATCAGTGATGTTAGCTGAATTAGTGGTGAATTAGCTGATGTTAAGGTAACAAAATTGCTACGTCTCAATTCAATCAAACCTCAAATGGAATGTACATATAACAGAATTAAACACTAAATTAAGCTCATTATGTTATGCATTCAGAATTTATTTCTAATTCTGTCAGCCTTCATGCAGCTCGTGGCGTGTATTTTGCAAATGTACATTCCTTCCTGAGATATGGCATAATATTCTGGGGAAGCTCATCCTTTAGTGCCCAGACATTTAGATTACAAAAGAAAATTATCTGAATAATGAAAAAATCCCATCCACGTGATCCGTGCAAGCCTCTTTTCATTGAGCTTGGAATCTTATCATTGCCTTGCCTATTTATTTACGAGTCTGTAGTATTTTTCAAAACTGACTTAACAGTGGGAACTTATTTTCATGTAATACTGATATTTACAGTTACAACACTCGACGTAGAAATCATGTTCATCAAGTGTCAGTATCAACAGCTCACTACAAGAAATCCACATACATGTTCGTTACTTTACAACGCATTGCCAGATGAAATTAAACAATTAAAATTGGTACACAAATTTAAGTTAAAAGTAAAATCTTTTCTGTTGCAAAACTGTTTCTATACAATTAGAGACTATACTGATCGTCAAAATAAATAATGTTTACTTTAACAAAACCAAGATATAGTATAATGAATTAGTTTACATTTGCATTGCATAATTAAAAAAAGACTCAATATGCCTGTAACAAGTAATGTACTTCAGCTTCCGGGTCAATGACCTCCATCTCGATCGGGTTTTTGTCCAGTTTCCCTGATCCATTGAGCAAATGCTGAGATGGCCCCTTCATTTGTTTCTAGACGTAAATGTAGCTTCACTGTGCGAACGTTTTGTTGAACTTTCCTTTTGCTTGTAGTGGTAGTAGAGCTTAGGGTGAGTTTCTATTTGTTAGCAATACAGAAAAATCAAATCCGTTCGTTTACCGTTAAAAATAAGTTTTCATAATTCGGCAACGAAAATATTTGGTTTCTGAAATGTTAATCTCTCGCTTTTTTTAAATTTATTATTACTATTATTATTATTATTACTATTATTTTTTCATCTTACAACTATTAATATTGTTGGGAAGGGATTCTGAAACTCAAGAAAGCGTGCGCAGATGATTTTCTCCCCCATAGTCACATACAGTTTTTGACTATATATATATATATATATATATATATATATATATATATATATATAGTGACGTACAAACCCGTAACGCCACCATAAGCCACGAGAAAAGCCCAGAACACAGAGAAATAGGGTACGCGGCGGAGCGATGGTCCGAGAAAGCGACATCTACCCGCAGATTTTCGTACTCCGATGTCCGAAGTTACGGATAATGTTTTTCTTGAGGGGGCGCGATTGAGGAGAAAATTCAACCCTCCAGAAATTTCCCCAGGCGGAGTCACATAAATACCGCGACGCGCTTCGGGAGAACTCTCTTTCGATTTTGACAGCGACGGCGACTCAACCTAATTCTTCGGCGATAGTCACTGGTTAGAGCAGGAGTATATTTTAACTTGCTTACTTAAAACTGATTTGAGAAACGCGTTAATAAGTGTGATAGAATTCAGAAGTGAAGTGTATGTACAGTATTAGCACTAACATTACGCGAGAAAGCAAGCGATGTGATTGCTTGAATCTGAAATAGTTTCATACTTGAAATAAATTCGCGCAGAAGGACTTTAAACGAAATCCAGCATTTAACTTTGTACGCCACGACCACGCACGCTTAAAGTGTGGTAAGTCGGCCAAGTGCTAGAAGTATCCAATTCAATAACGTTAGTTATTCAAAGCTGGAAGCGCGAACAACGGGTACGCGGCACGCAGAAGAAGAAGGACGACTCCAGTGAAGACCAAAGCGTAGGCGAGAAGGACTTGGACCAAATACGTGGATGATACGAGCCCGGAGATCGAGAGAAGGGTCTGGAATTTGGACGAGTGGCGGAATCCGGAGATCGGGAGAAGGAAGTGGTACAATCGTGGAACATCGAACCAGTCAAGTGGCGCGGCGAGGACTGCGAGCGACCGAAAATCCCAAGGTTAACTGATGGCGAGCGGGAAGGAGATGTCGAGGTAAAGAACTGGCAATTTCTATGCAGCAATCTGTTGGGAAATCGTGTAGCTTTAAAATACCAGGCGAAGCGTCCTAAAAATAGGTGAAAGTTCCAAATAAGAAACTGGGAGAAATATTCCGAACGTATGAGCGGCAGTTTAGATTTCATTCGCTGTACGCACTAGTAAATTCGTTCAAATGCCATACCTTGTAGATTTTTCCTAGAGTGAATTATGATTTTTCATGTAGTGTAAAAGTGATCTTATTTGAAAGTCATGCTTTCATTGTATTATGTCAGGGGATAATTAGTTGTTATAATTTTGTAAAGGGTCCAATTTAAGTAACGTGTGTGTCACGTTCGTTCTTTTGTTTGAGTTCACAGCATTGTAGTAAATGTGCAGCTTAAGGCTGACACCTGTGAACAGTCTATGGTAGAATAATTGTAGAGAATCATTTAAAGGGCCGTGCACGGAGAACACTTAAGAATAGCAAGAGTTGAATGAGGTACACGAAAGTAATTCAGAAAGAGGTAGAAGCAAAAGAATTGTGAATAGTAACTATTGAAGTATTCAGGCAGTCGAGGTGACGCCTATACATTTTATGGTTGTGTTCTTTTTTGTTTTCTGTTTTCTTTGCAGTGACCATCTACGCAAAGTGCATACTTTATTGTATATTTGTGCCACTGTGTAATTTTTTTTTCACTGAATATATACTCATTTTACCAGAATTTTACCTAATTCATTGTGTCAAGGGTTCAGACCTTTCTCATACCCGAAAGATCCTGCTTCCTGAGAATTCAAAGCTCGCTTCACGAGCATTCATTCTTTCACGCTCTATCGCCACCGGCTGGAAGGTAGTAGGTGGGCGTGTTAGAATATATATATATATATATATATATATATATATATATATATATATATATATATATATACACGATTTTCGTGGCCATTGTTCATTGCATTCACGGACAACAATACGACTTCAGAATCAAAACAAATGACGCTGTAGCTTCGCAATGAGTCAGTAGATGGCGCTGCAGTAGTAAAACTGTGCTTCGAAGCGCCAATATTTATATATAAGCAAACGGCCCTTACTTTATGAACGCGCTTCGTATGTGTGTATGTGTATATATATATATATATATATATATATATATATATATATATATATATATATATATATATACAGGGCATATACACACAGCATATATATACACACAGCATATATATATATAACACAGGGCACCAAAAAAATTTCTTTTTTGGTGCCTGAAAGTTTAGAACTGATTAAGGAATCAGGGCCGCTGATTCCAGAAACGCGAACCGCTTGGCTCCATCAGCTCTAGTTTTGAGCCGGGAGTGGTGGCTCAGTGCATCAACTGATGATAGATGTATCTTGCAATTGCCTCCTTCCCAAAATCATCTATCTGATTTCTTACAGGACATCTTACTTTTTTTCTCTTAGGAGTCACTGCAGGTTTTCCTGCCTCATAATCTTTCAATACTAACTTTAATGTGAAGTGACTATGGACTGCACAACTGTTCACATACATTTGTATTGTTAACTTATATACAAGTTGCTTCTATATTACACCAAACAATACACATTTCACTCTTCCTTCCATTCCCTGCCAGGTCTTGAAACAATATTCTTATCAAAGTATCTCTTTGCCTGTGACCACACATATTCAATTGGATTGAACATACTGTGATAGGGGGAAGCCTCAAAACATAATGCCTTTCAGCTCTTAGAATTTCATCAACAGCACTTGCCCTGAAGGTGAAAATTTATGATTTATTATTTCATAAACATTTTACCTCAAATAAATATGCCAATTCACACAAAAGTGCGAAACCTGTCTTTTTCACCTTTTCTCTTTCATATTTCGGTTTCAAATTTCCAAATTCAGTAATAACATTGTATCTTGCTGTACCAGGCGCGGCTCGTCATTAAAGGCTGTAAGGCGGAGCCTTCCCTACAAAAATCGCCGCCCAAAAGAATGTAAAAAATATTTATAAATGTATTTATTTATTTATTTATTAATGGCTTTCTGAGTTATATTATGTAATAATCATATCAAAATTTTTATATGATAGTGCTACAACGCTCGTTCGTAACGCATTTGAAGCTGTTGACAGGGAAGAGATACGCGTTAGGCTCCCACTTCATTCTGTCATAAGCCCCTGTGTAAAACGAGGAGGGCGTGACGTCATGCATTCGCTGCACAGGCTTACGGGCGGACGAAGGCTGCGGCCTGGCAGCCTTCAAGGGTCAGGACCTGGGCGCGGCCGAAGCCTGGGTGGGCGTAGGGTCTGAAGAACGGCGTGCTCACCAGATAGCAATACTATGCAGCTCAGTGAGAAGCACTGAGCATTAACTAGTTGTTCAAATACGCGGTAGGAGCGCTACTCCCTTATCGGAATGTGTATACAAATACATAATTTAAAAACCAAGTCCTAATGAAAAACGTAGATAAAACTCTGTCAAAGAACGCGTTCCCCTGCTTTCCCCATGAATGAAAATCTAGTACTACCCCCGAATTAACTTCATGAAATGACGGGAAAAACGACACGCCCTGCTTTCTGAAGTGCCGTTAGGTACGCACCACAGAGCAGTTTGTGTATGGTACGAAAGTTTAATGGTTGTCTGTTGTCTTGTTAGCGGTGAAGGTGAATTGTGCGTAAGTCATAGTGTGATATTGTGTAGCTGCGTTTGCTTCATTTGTGGCGTTGGGTAGTTTTGTGGGTTTTATTGATGTTGGTGTATTTGTTGTAAAGATGAATTCAGTGAACAATATACGTGGTAACAATTTGGATCTTCATTCGAGGATACAGGTGAAAATCCTTGGTCCGCATAGGCCAAATCTTTCTATAATTCAGGAACAAAAGGAATACAAATCTCGTGGTGAATATATTCGTAAATTCAACCCAACAATGTACAATGCTGCCGAGTGGCTTTGTGGATGTGATGTAAAAAATGCGTTCTTTTGCTTCACATGCCTCCTATCCAAGAACGATGATAATGTGTGGACTGAGTCAGGAGTCACAGATTTGAAAAACTTTAATGCGAAAGTGAAAATGCATAACTCTTGTGACAAACACTTACATGGTTTCATTGAATTTACGATGTTAGGGAAAGTGGACATTAGATGCCAGTTAGATTCTGCTTACCGTTTACGTGTAAAACAATTCAACGAGAATGTTTCAAAGAATCGTTATATTCTGGGAAAGCTAATAGACTGTATAGTTTTGTGGAAAGTTTGAACTGGCCTTAAGAGGACATGACGAAACGGAAAATTCTAGCAATTCTGGAATATTTCGCGGGCTGGTTAGTCTCATGGCAGAATTGGATAGTGTCTTGAAGCAGCATATAGAGAAAACCGATAATCGTGTATTCTTAGGTCTCTCAAACAATTCAAAACGAATTGCTGGATTCCATCTTCCGCGGTTTGCTCGAACCTTATTAAACATGAATTACAGGAGACAAATTATGTAGCATTTGAAGCTGATGAAACCACTGATAGTGCCACATTATCACAACTGGTTTTTATTTTGAGATATGAGATAATGGGGAAAATAAAGGAAAGATTCGTAAGCTTCGTTCAACCTCGGAGACACAACGCAGAAGGCAAAAGTGATGCCATCTTCACAGTTCTTGAGAAAATGAAGATACATGAGACTCCTGAAAAACTTATTGCTCAAAGTTATGACGGTGCTCCCGTCACGAGTGGTCATAACAATGGGGTGCAAATGAAAATAAAAGGAAAATATCAGAAAACCCTCTTTATTCACTGCTACGCCCACCAATTAAATTTGGTTGTTGAACGTTGCGTTACCGGAAATAAGCAAGTGAAATTTTTTTAGTAACTTGGAAGGAGTCTCAACATTTTTTTCTCAGTCTCCTAAACGAACTGCAGTCCTTGACGAAGTGGTGAAGAAACGCATTCCCAATTGTCCCCAGTCCATCAGGTGGAATTTCAAGTCGCGGTGCATTACCACTGTATACAAATACAGAGAAGAAATTTTAGCGTGTTTAAACACAATTATTGAATGTGAAAGTAGCGACTACAAGACAATTAATAAGGCCATGGGGCTTAAATGTTTCTTGCAGGACGACGATTTCCTTTTCTGGCTACAGTTCTTTAACAAAGTCATGCCACATTGCGATATTTTATTCAATGAACTTCAGCAGAAGAATATAGATTCAGTGAAAACGCTGAAGTACGTTTCTGAATTTGTTTCTTCCATACAAGAAATTAGAGTTTCACTCGACACTGGACTCTGGGGAGAAGATCCATCGGCAAAACGCGTGCGTTTTACAGAGCCAAGAAAAGTGTGTGCGAGAGAAGTTTGCGACATCATAATAACGCAAATCAAGGACAGTTTCCTTTCAGCGATCATCTTTCGGTGGCAAAGTTGTTTGAGCCATCATTATTTCCACAACACAGCAAAGCATTTCCAGAAAAAGAATTTAAAACTGCTGTTGACTTGTATCATTTAAACTCTATCGATTTACGCCACGAATTAAAAGTACTCGTCGAGTCGAGCAGATTTTGTAGGGGCATCGGGAGCGTTAATTTTGCTGAACTTTATATTCTCATAAGAGGACAATTTAACAAAAGCTTTTCCAGAAAGTGTCAAGCTCCTTAAGATTATTGTGACCACCCCGATGACCACTGGTGAAGCAGAACGTTGCTTTTCTACTCTCAAAAGGGTGAAGACCTTCATTCGAAACACAATGAAAGAAGATCGACTGTGTGCGTTGGCAATGTGTTCCATAGAAAAGGAGTTATTGTCATCACCGAACTTCAATGAACTCGTTATAGACTACTTTGCAGAACAGAAAGAGAGGAGAGCTGACTTCATTTACAAACAAATAAACTAAGGTAAGCCAAATATTATAAGTATGTAACGTTAACATAGTTGTGCTGCGGTGCACTCCCCCCCCCCAGCAATTAAACAGTTGCAGCCTACCCCATTTAGAAAACCACGAGCCGCGACTGTGCTGTACTATTTAATATTCATAATTTACCACGAATTTTGTGAGTAACTTTAACACGCTTACGTGTCATTGTTTCAATTGCCTGGTTTAAAAATTCAAAAACAAATAATGTGAAAACACACCACGCCAAAACGCTGTTATTTCATGAATATATATATATATATATATATATATATATATATATATATATATATATACATATATATATATATATATATATATATATATATATTGAGATATACAAATTTCCTCTCTACTTTAATATCTTGCAAAGATCTTAGCGTCCGGCTTGCTGGGTCAATGGGTCACGATATATTATAATCCTTATTACCTTTATAAGGGATTATAGGATCCGCAGACTATACAGCGCTGCTGGGAATCTGAAATAGAATGATTCTAATTCCTAGTTCATTACTGTTTGGATTGACTAAATGAAAGATCACTTTCTTTTCTAAAGAACAAAATTTAACAAAGTTTATTGTTACCTTTTTGCAAACAATATAGTGAATTTAATAATGATTTTGATGTTAGGCCTTTTATTAAGATATCTTTGAATTTAGAGTTTTATACCGCGGTTAACTTATCTATTCTTCGTTGATGTCCCTCGAAGACTTCTCAGTCGAAATATCTTGCGAGCTTGCCGTAGTCCAAAGTTCCAAGAAATCCTCTTCTGCTCCTATCCAAGATGGTGTAAAACTATCAAAATTATCAGTCCCGATTACGTCCTATGACATAGTCCCGAAATCTATAACTCGATCACCACTCCCGACAAAGTTCCAATTTATGCATCAATACTACTTCCACATGCAATATCTGCAATATTATTTACTGTCCTTAAACTTTCACGATCTGAAAACCCGACTCTGACTATCTGCACTCCACTCGCTCCCACTCACAACCTACGATCCGTTCAGACACGCGATGCCGGTCAGAATGAAATCTTCCTGCTTGATTCATCCGCGAAGCTTCCTATTAAACTCCCTTCTTTTTTTCATAACATTTGACCGTCATTCTCTCACCCAGCCAATCCATGCGTTCGTTATATTTTGGTGTAGCTGACCTTTCGATCGTCTAAACTTCTTAATGCATATTCCACCATATAGTCTTCAAATAAATGTTAGTTTATATTCATGTGACATATCGGTATGTCACAATATATATATATATATATATATATATATATATATATATATATATATATATATATATAAAAGAATTTTTATACCTCCAGTGTTCTAATTATATTTGCATTGTACAATTATGTAAATCATTTAACATTATATATTTCAACATTATGAAGTTTAAGAAAAAATTATCAAAATAATTGGTATAAATGATTAATATTTTAAGGTATCAGAACCTCTCGGTGATTAAACTTAACGTTATAATGCGAGAAGTTTCATGTCGACAAATTGCGTGTATTTGAATGTGGCGCCAAAGTGTAGCGTTTTGTACGTTTTCGAAGTTGGCAGAACCGGATGTCCGCCATATTGAAAATTCTAGGGACCAAAGCAAGCTCAAAACCCGTATACCGGAGAAGAGAAGTGATTCTTTTCAAAATGTCTGTCCGTCCGTCCGTCTGTGAACACTACTAGCGCCTAAACCACACGTACAATCTTTTCCAAATTGAAGAAAATCCTGTCGATCTAGCTCTAGTTGAAGCATTGAAATTTTGAAAAACATTCTTTAAATTTTGGGGGTACATTATCTGAAGCTCCTCGGACATTTTCAAAATTTTCTCAAAACGGCTCCAAATTTTATCTTTAAATTTCTTGAAAAACAGAGTAAAATTAAGATGGCATAGATCCAAAGATCTTAAAGATGGTATAGATCCAAATTCCACGGTTAACTCTGAATTTTCGAAAATTGCAAAAGTTCGAATTTTTTCGGCATCTTCCAACATCTACAAAATTGAAGATAGAGACTTTTCCTTCAAATGGAATTTATTGTCCATAAATAGTTCTTTCATTATGGCCATGCACATGTTTTTGAAAATTTTAGTAGTTTGCGTGCAACAATGCGTGGAACATTTGCAATTTTAAAAAATAACAAAATCAAGACTTTTTCAAAACCGGCTACGATTTTGTTCTTTAAATTTTTGGTAGAGTTAGTGCCAAACAAACCTTATATAATGAAATAAACGTCATATTGCTATGTACTTTTGTTTTTTAAAAAAAAATGCTAAAATGTATTTTTTGACTTATCTCTCACGTCGGTAATATTTACATTAGAAGCGACTTAAACATGTTATTGTATTTATGAGTTTATATGCATTAAGTAATGTCAAATAAACTTTCTCCAAAACTCAATTTTTTGTTAAAATGAGCTCAAAATTCCGCATTTTCAGAAAATCTCAAACGTCATTTTCTCAAATAGGGCTCCAAATGTTTTCTTCAATCTTTTCCAACGGATAGTGGTGATGGCACAGTTTAATATAACGTAAAGCTAATTTTAGTGTATTCTTTTCTTTTTTCAAAAATTACACAAATGTAATGTCTTTTAAATATCTCTCGTGTCATTAATATGCACATTTTCACCAATTTGTATACATTATTGAATTTGTGTGTGGAAGTTCTTCAAATTACTTCAATTGAAAATTTTCAAAAACTCAATAGATTCCTGTGAAAAAGAGTTTCAAATTTCGCATTTACAGTAACGCTTTACGAAATTTTGTTAAATATGGCTCCATATTTTTCAATGAAAATTGCTATTTAGGACGAAGTTTTACCCTTCGTTAATATTATTAGAATAATATTTCATTTCTATTATTTGGAAACCGAAAAGTTGAAAAAAATTTTAAAAACTTAATTTGGTCGACAATAAATGGCAGCATGCAAGAAGGCGGGACAAGACTGTACAGTACCAGTCCACACCAAAAGCATTAGAAAATTTACTTCGAGAAAGTCTGAGCTATTCTGTAGCACTAGGTACTTTCTCGTATACGTACGTATATACGGAGTAATATAGGTAGTATAGAGAAATGTATGTAATGCTGCGGAAAATCGATTTAAGATTTCAATGGAAATACGCGTTTTGGGGCCCCCTGAAACCGAAAAAGTGTTGTTTTTTTTCAAAACGTCCGTCCGTCCGGTGTATGTCAAAACTAGCGCCAAAACTTTGTGTACGATTTTTTTCAAACTGAATAAACCCCTGTCGATCAGCCTTTATTTTTTTCAGAAACGGCTCCAAATTGTTTCTTCACGCTGTTCCAACGGATAGTGCTTATTGCACTGTTTAATAAGATGTAAAGTTAATTTTGGTGTACACTTTCGTTTTTTCAAAAATTACAAAAATTTAATTTCTTAGAGATATCTCTCACGCCGTTAATATGCACATTTCCATCGATTTGTATACATTATTACATTTGTGAGTGAAAGTGCTTCAAATTACTTGAAATGGAGTATTTCGAAAACTCATTAGATTCCTGTAAAAAAGAGCTTCAAATTTCGCATTTACATTAACGCTTAAACGTTCTTTTCTTAAAAACGGCTCTAAATTTTTGAATGAAAATTTCCATTGAGGACGGGGTTTTGCTCTTTTTGTACTAACTCTACCAAAAATTTAAAGAAAAAATTTGGAACCGTTTTTAGAAAATCTTGCTTTTGTATTTTTTTTTAAATTGCAAATATTTCACGCTCTATTACACGAAAACTACTAAAATTTTCGAAAAATGTACATGACCTTTTTGATACAACTATTTATGTGCAACAAATTTCGTTTGAAGGAAAAATCTCTATCTTCAATTTTAGTTGTAGGAAGACGCCGGAAATAATTCTAACTTTGCAATTTTCGAAACTTTAGAGTTTACCGTGAAAATCAGGCCTATGCCAACTGTGTAAGCGTATTTTACTCTATTCTTAGAAGAAATTTAAAGAAAGAAATTGGAGACGTTTTTGAGAAAATTTTGAAAATGTCTGGGGGGCTTCATTTAAAGTACCCCGAAATATTAAAGAATGTTTTTCAAAATCTCAAAGCTTCAACTAGAGCCTGGTAGACAGGGCTTTCTTCAAATTGGAAAAGATTGTACACATGGTTTAGGCGCTAGCACTGTTCACAGCCGGACGGACGTTTTGCTTCCAATTGGTTTTCGGCATCAAGGACCCACAAAACAGGGATTCTGGTTACACCACGTGTTAGATGATTTTTTCTCTGAATTTAGCAACTGGTTTTATTCACTTTTTAGCCACCAGAACCCGGCAACGAATTTTTCCCCCCGAAAATCCCCGTTTTTTCGCGCAACATTACATAACTTTCTCTATACGATGTATATTACTCCGTATATACGTACGTATGTGAGAAAGCAAAAAGTACTTTGTACGGCGATAGATGGCAGCTGCCAAGAGAATGGGGCAAGACCGTTAAGTCAGTCAACACCAAGGAAATTAGAAAACATTACTACGAGAAAGTCTGTGTCATTCTGTAGTACCACTAGTTATAACACGAATTCCGATTATTTCGGTCCCTTGGAATTCGTGTTAATGAGGGTTTACTGTATTTAGATGTCTCAGATGATATTTGATGCCTACGTTTTATTGAGCTCTCTTTTTGCTAGTTTCGTGAGGAGTATGGCGGGCAATGGGCGTTATTTATTCATAAATAGGGGTGCCCAGGAGGGGGGGGGGGGGCAACTTGCCCCAGACACGACTTAATTGTTGCCCCGACTTTTTTCTTTAGAAACAAATGAAAAATATAGTTATTTCTGATCCAAATTTAACGCAATAATTATTTCTGAAACATAGAGAAATGGACTCTGTTTATAAATTGGGGAGGAGGAAATGTTTTGTTTGAAATAAGGGGTCCCTTGGATCAACTGCCCCAAGTCTCTGGTTTTGTCGGGGCGCTTTGGTTATAAATATTATCAAATAAAATCTGTATTTCGTTTGCGATGCAAATGTCACAGTTCCCTCTATTTATTTGCTTGTCGTAGCAACTGATCTTCAAAACAGATCTATTGAGCTTAACTACTTTTCTTATCTTTTCGTTCTGCGCCCGTATGCAAGAGGATCAAGTCGTGCAAACTTGCGGGTTATATAACAGACAGGCAACTATTTGAATTGAGTACTCATGACTCCATTTCAATACTTTTGTTTATTGATCAGTAGGGGCGGATTTAAATGACCTAAAACACCGCCAAAAAAAATTATCAATAAAATGCTTTAAAAATGCCCTAAAACCAAAGGAAAATGACGTAAAATATCTTATCAATACCTGTTCGGATGAACAATTCAAGCTGTTCGATACGTTACTGATATAATCGAGGCTTCTTCCATTCGTTCGAGTGAACTCAGATGGTAACCTTTAGATTTGGACAGTTCTTTGTCAGGAAATCTCTATATTAAGTTATCCCGAAATCTGCCGAACCGGCAATGGCGCTGATATTCGTCACAAGAAGTATATACTCACGACGACTGTCAAAACAAAATCTGAATGAACAAATCGAATAGGCTACCAAGTAATTCTGTGAAGAACATTTGTTGCATCTCGTAAATATTATTTGAAGCATGTACCATTAAAATGACACTAAAATCGATGAAATCAGCAAAAAAAATGCACTAAAAATGACGGAAAAAGATAAAAAAATGTCTTAGTCGAAATCGATAAAAATATGCAAAATAATGACCTACAAAAATGGGTCATTTCCTTTTGTCATAACATAAAATTAATTTCTAAACAAAACGGCATTGTCCTAAAGTGAAAAGAAGACAGTGAAAAGAAGAAAATGACATTTCATTCCGCGTCCTATTGATCAGTTTTGCATCTACATTACATTTCATTAAATGTACAACTACTGCCCCTCTGAGTTCACTATGGATATCGAGTGAACATTGAGAAGGGGGAAAGCTTACTCGCCAATGCCAAACTATACTATACCACCAACAATTTGGACGTCCTTTGGAAACCAGAACCAACTACAAAGAAACCTGTTTAAATATCCACTTCCAATAAACGGTCACCTCCATTAATGGTGATTTTTTCGTGGAACATTGAATTTTCCATAGGAGAGTGTAAATATTTCTTGTTTTATTTTCAGCGGCCATCTGAAACCAACACCAGCGACCAGGACCTTCCTAGATTGATCTGTATTTGCCTGTAAGTTGTCACTTCGTCACAGATTAGTTCAAATAGAATAAGAAGACGTAAAGCGGTTGAGATTGCTGTTGATTCAGAATCTTTCTGCGACAGGAGCCAATATCAGAATACATTAAAATCTAGAGTATCTTATTTCGTAGAGGGATTAACGTGTTTCAGGTAACATCAGAAAAAATTAATAAATGTGAGTTTATGAAATAACGAACAGTTCGCTTCGCACATCCTGCAGCATTCTCGTGGAGTTCCTGCCCTGCATTTCCTCTATGGGATCTTTCTGTGGTCCGTGGAGCACGCCACACACGAACTCAGAGGATCTTTCGGTCTTTCGTTAGGCGGTCGTGTTCTAATCTCTCTACAGGTTGTGAAATGCATCTTCAAGTTTAGTTTGCTTGAGATTTCGGTTCGATGAGGGTGTTTTCTTAAATCGTTAAAGAATTTCTCGAGCAAGATAATGAGCGACAATGGAGTGTCTGGTACTAGCCGAGAGGAGGCAATCTTAGATCCCGTGTGTAACTATATTTTGTAGTTTAAGATACTTAAAACGTTTTTCTGGAAATTATTTTCTTTCATAGCAATTAACACAATTAATCCAAATGTACGATATGTCTCCTGTAACCATCTGCTCTCTGAAATCATCAGCATTGATTAGGCGTCCAATTTTCTGCAGGAGTATTAGTGGCCGATGTGATGGATTATACTGTAGTTGTAAGTCTTCAGCGTGTTGCTCTCACAGCTCCCCGTCCGATATGTGGTGTGGCCAAGACTATTGGACCAAGCGCTAGTGCCCTATGCTCTCTCAGCTGCCCTCTCGCGCCAACGCTAGTTGCAGCATCTCTCTCTCTCTCTCGTCTTTTCTCGACCACTGAATCTACACTTCCCAGCTAGACCACTACTGCTCCCCAGATCCAGTAGGAATGAGGTGAGGTGAACGGCTTTAGAATTATCCCCAGAAACGCAAGCAAAATACACACAGGTAACAGACTTTGCCGCCGACATCAGTTCTTTTGCGTGGGACGGACTAGAGCTCGTCACCGAAAATATATTTCATATTCTCCCGAATTATGACTTGAGACAAATAAGTTTTTTATTATTCTAGAGCAATAATTTATAGTTTTCAAATGTCAACCATGCTCATTGGTACGTTTGGTACTTATAAAAGAGAGAGGGGTAAGGATTCTAGGGCTCCAGAAATAGTGAACTTTGCCCCTTTAGCTTCTAATTTTTTTCTATAAATAAATAACACTTATTATGCAAAGTTGCCAAATTGTAAAATGCAAATATCCTTTTGTGACATATTACTGTTTTGTGTAATAATTTCTCGCACCCATGGTGAATTTTGTTTTATCACTGAATACCCATAGTGCTGAGGTGAAATTAAAGGGCTCGAGTTTTAAAATATCTGCACATTTAACATGGTTCACCTTGGGTATAATTTTATTCAGATTTTCAGTCGATTTCACTAAACTGTATCAGCACTCTTATCACCATCAACCTATAATTTCAAAGAATGTCTAATTCTTCAACTTTCAGACACCTTGATTTACTGCATACATTCATAGTACCAGATAAGATTGCACATCATTTAGGGTCTCACATTGTCCTTGCAGTTTGATACTGTGATTTTGCTTTCATTTTCCCCTTCTATGAATATTTATGATTTTCATGTTGATCAATGATCCGACTACCCGTAAAAAACATTAATTGAATGAATGCCAGTAAAAATAAATTTATTAATTATGTTTATTATAACATTGACAGTAATAAAGTGGTTCCTTCTCAATTCTTCAATTTTTCACCATTATTTGACACAAACTTGTTCTCCCCCCAAAAAAAATTCATAGTAAATGAAATGTAATCCTGAAATAGTTTTTGTAATGTGTAATCCAAATTTAATTAAGGAGTACTAACAAGTAAATATGGAAAATAAGAGGAGAAATTAAAAACATGTCACTATTTTATTGGTGTATTGATACAAAGCAAATATTAAATAAATAGTATAAACATGCCACAGCATGTGTTCTTAAATACTAGTTTTAGTGCATGTACAAAGAACATCTTAGATTTGGCAGAGGAAAAGCTGATTTATTGTAATTCTATATTATAAAAATGCTTGTTCCAATATTCTCTAACATTGAAATCCTTCAGGACTAGAAACATCAAAACCCAGAGGGTCTACAATATGTAACAAAAAGACATCATTCATCAGAAATTTTCTTCATTTGATACATTATCACATAATAGCACCAGGAAAGTAATTGTACATATTCTTTCATATTAGAAAGTGATTATCACCAACACATTTGGAAAGTGATCGCTTGACACAAGTCACTGCCCAAACAGATGGAGAATGTAATTCTTGGTGCTTGGTCTGTAAATCTCTCTCATTTTCTGTGGTTTGAGAACATGTGCAAGTCTCTGAGTGGCAAGTGCTTGCTTTGAATTTCAGTCTTTAAGCCCTAGAGTATTGTGTTGAACATTTCTCATGATTTCAAAGGCACTGCAGATGCTTTGTGAGTTTCAGGTTTTGAGGATGGTGAGGGCAACTGCTTCAAGTTAACTTCTTCCATTGCCTGAAAACAGAACATTAAAATTGTTAGTCACTGGCAGGCTGTAGTAAAGACAATGAAGTAAATTTAAAATTCATTTCATTCCTTAGATTTTGAGAAGTCATACTTACACTTATGAGAGAGTCTAATCCAAACAGGAAGCCTTCCTCATGGTTGCCCTGAATCCATGGCTGCCTATGATTAACAATGGAACCTTCTGGCACAGGTAAAGTCTTAGCAAAATCTATCATCCAGGCTCCAACTTTTGTATCATCATAAATCATGAAGATACTGCTGCCAACAACCTATATCAGAAAAAAAATAATGCTTTACTTTTCACTGAAGCATGGTAAAAATCCAGTGACAATAGAAGGATAAATAGAATACAAAGAAAATAAAAAGAATGACTTGTTACCTCATGTTTTTGGAAATATTCTGATTGCTCAAATTTGCTGCGAATTTCTCTCAGTCTTTCTAGAAGACGTTGACGTACATCTTCCCTCCCTCCAAGAAATAATGCCATTGTAGTCAACACTTCATCTCGTGACTTCACTTTCTTCAAATCCTTCATTGGAGGTGAACCACGGAACTGGAAAAGCAAAGAACACTGGTGATGACAACAATCTTGCCAAAGAGACTTTATATTTAAATTATTGATTAGTGACAATAAAGAAGAGTGAATTCAATTTTTTTGGGGGGGTAGAGATAATATATCAGTCTCTTACCTTCATGGCTTCTATTCTAAATCCTTGGCTGCAAGTTGAACTCTGCTGCTCTCTGAACTGCATGTATCGGAGCTTGGTCACAGCTTGCTGCGAATGTTCTTCTGCAGTGGGTGCAGTAGGGTCAACTTGAACCATCTGCAAAAACAACAATTCTTAGACCTTGCATACATACACATGGTTTAGAAATGGGTACACATTGTGAAGTAGCATGGAAAACAAGTTCAGTCAACGTAATTTACCTTGAGGTAAAGGTCATGGCGTGCTGCTGTTTTCTCCACTTCCGATTCCAGGAAAGTGCGAGTGCCCATCTTCACATCCATTACATGGGGATCACTGAAGCCATGTAGAAGATCTTGCAATTCAATGAACTTCTCCCCTTTGTAGTCAACTTCTCGGAAATAGCGAGGAACAATATTCTGCATGGAAGGGTCAGATCCAAGTTCTTCATAGACTTCCCTCTCAGCATTTTCAGGTCCACCACTTCGCTTCTTCCAAATAGTTCCGGGCCCTGCAGGGGCAAAGCAGTCTGGATGGCCTGAGAGTTGGAACCAATTATTTTGACGGTTCTTCAGCAGTATATCACTGGCAGGCGCAGTCAAGTCCAGAGCGTTCTGAAATAAGAAAAAAACAAACTTAATTTTATGAACAATTCCTAATAAAATAAGCACATTGATTTTTTTGTGTGTTAATATTTATGAATAAATACAAAATGATATAATATTATTATTGAGAGTCCATTATCTAGAGATAACCCTAAACCCGAGCTTAGCCTACTTATGTATCCATCCACCCCTAGCTTCTCTTAATTTCTTCCCGTTGAAGCCAAGAACGTCTGTTTTTTTCCTGTTTCTCTCTCTCTCTCTTTCTCGCTCCCGTTGGCGTCGCCGCCGGTGGTCGCAGCAGGGCCTTGGGAGGCAAGGCTTCGCGACACGCGTGCCGCATCTCGCGCCCGAGTGACAAGGCCGCTCCCCCCCCCCCGGCCACTGGGCGCTCACCAGAACCGCGCCTGGCGGAAACGCGTTGTAGTATGCGAGGCTCGTGTTTTCCGAGCGACAACACGCGGCTGCTCGGGCCCTAGGCATACGGAAACACGCAGATGGCATATCTCCACAAAATGCGCAACCCGGAATTCTGTTGGGAAAAAAATCGAGAATTGCTTTTTTTTTATGACCGTACTTACAAAAGGAAGCTAAATGAGCACTGAAAATCGGAAGCTAATATTTACAACAATGGACAGATCGAACATCGTCTTTTGCGAAATAGAATTATACTAATTACACCTTCGGAAAACCATTACTGTGCAACGAAACAGTCCGTTTTCCTAAAAACCCGATCTTTTCAAGCACAATTACAGTGTCTTCTCCGTGGAACCCGTCCCCCTACAGGTCTTTTCACTTTGTAGCCCGGCGAGCTTCCGCTCCGAAATAGAGACGTCGGTTAAAACAAAAATTGTCGAGCTTACGTTATTCCGTTTTCACCGACAATTCAACATGGAGTGGAGTTGATACAATTGCTCCAAATAACAGATTATTAAAATAACTATTTTTGCATAAAAAAGTGTGTTTTTGACTGTAATAAATGAAACGGGTTCTATGGCCAAATGTCTAGGCCTTACTTCACAGGGTTTCCTATGTTTTCAAAAACCAGTTTAGCACGGTTATTGGATTAAAAAAAAACACTTGTAAAAGGAACAAATTAATACAGATCGGCAATCACAACATTTTTGTGGGTTGTGGATATAACCGGAGGGTTATCCCACTCCAACTCCGAATCTCGGAAGGAGCGGGCGGCGGCGGCGAGCACGTTCACGGCTCGTGGCTGGGCGTCGCCTCGCAGGGCGCGGGGCGGGGCGGGGCGGGGCGGGGCGGAGAGGAGAGGAATGAGGCGGGGCGGGACGGGGCGGGGCGGGGCAGACGCTCGAGTGGCGTTGACGGACAGCGGGCACCGGCCGATGGAACAGAATCATCAAGCAGCACTCATCGCCGCTGAGTGGACGAATGGACGTTCAGCGTTCATAAAGCTAACGAAAACAATGGAGCGCGTGAGGGGATATTCAGTTAATTTGAATGTCAAGTGAACGTGATCCATTTAATACGGCTGCTTCATATCTACATCCAACCCTTGTAAAGCAAGAAGGGAAGAACGATTGCAGCTTCATTGGGAAAAGGAATTGTGAGGTCTTCTTTTCCTCTTCCGTTTCCACTTTCTTCTTTCCCCGTAGACAATAGTTTCCGACGCAATAAAATTGATAATTCCCAGTTTTCAATGAAATAACGATTTTTAACTTAATCCTCCAAACGAAAAACGAGGAACAGAAGAGAGGCGGGACACCAAAAGCAAGACTTCACAATTAATAAGTAAAGGCAGTGTTATCAATTCGATATATTGTTATCGCCTAAGGATCATCAAGATCAAATGACCGATAGTAATGAAGTGGAATGAAGTAGGCCATACGTTTAAGGCAGTGTGCACGAGAGAAAAAGAGAGAATTACAGTGTTAAGTATTTGGGTGGGTCGCTTTTCTTCTCTTCAATGTATTCCTTGCCCACAGTATGCTGTCGTTTGCTATCGCATCGTGACGTTTAATCGCATAACTGCACAATTCACTGGATCGGGAATTAGATCAATCAAAAATTTCCCTATTTTCCTCAACCACATTCTACGGTAACGTCGGGAGTTATAGTTCTTCATTTCAGTGTAGGCAAAAGACGTGGGCAACTCACCAGCGCGAGGAACTTGAGCAGCGAGCGGTCCTGCTCCTTGGCGGCGGCGCCGTCGCCCGACGCGGACGGCGACGCGGCGCTCGGGGAGGCGGAGGCGGTGGCGACGCGGCCGCCGGCAGCGACCGCCGCCGCCGCCGCCCCGCCCCCGTGCCCGTGCGCGTGCCCGCCGCCGCCCCCACGCCGCCAGCGCTTGAAGCCACTGACGGCGGCGGGCGCCGACGCAACGCACGCGCCGGCGCTGGGCGCGGAGGCGTCGGAGCGCGCCCGCCACAGCTCCCCCAGGTCCAGGCCCTTCTCGCCAGTCTGCAAGCACAAAAAACACACGCGTTAGCTCTCTCAAAGGACAAGCAAGCCGGCACCCAAATACCCTCATCTCGAAATCTCACTTCGTCCACGCTGCACAACCACCATCAGTCTCTCCGTTCATTCCATACATACAGAAGCAATACGTCACATGGAGTAAATGACAGAGAGCACATCACGGCTTAGGGTTTGGAATACTAAACGATATTCTGACGCACGAACCTACGGAGAAAGAGACAGGCACAACACGATGGCGGTGGAAATCAAGGTGGGAGTGTCTCCCCGCTCCTAAGCGAGCATGTTTTAAACATTTCTCATTTGAAACGATTGCGGTCATTTTCAATTATTAATTCCATAACACGGACTGTCGCTTAAAGGAGTATACGATCCAGAAGAATACATTACTTTTAAATCCAAGCAAACAACTACCTAATTTTTCGGGGGAGGAGTTGAAAGTGAAATATGCACCCCGACCGCCCCCGACACCATATCGCCCACGGACTTCCCGTGAAAGGCAGCCTGGGGCGCGTGGGCTGAGGCGCCTCCGCCGCCCGCCCGCCCGCCCGCGCTTCCGCGCGTTCCCGGGAGCGTTTGCGAAACGCCAATTTTCCCGACCGCGTCACGGCCCTTGAGTCACGATGGCGCTCTTTCCGGCTCGGCGGCGCCTCTGAATGTATGTGTGTGAGCGCGCGCTAGACAACATACGCGTCCCCGCATCCGCGACCGCAACTTAGGGCTACATCGCCGCGCCCGCGCGCTTCATCACGTTTTTCCGCGGAGCGACTGAGTAACCCCCCAGCTTCCCACAGACTCATCGGCGGCGGCGCTTTGCGGTGGCACGTGCGCTGAACGCCGGCTTCGGCCCGCGCTCAGGTGCTGCGAGCTCGCGAGACGGCTGGGAACCACTGGCGTGTCCCTCGGCGGGATCGGAGATCCACGGATTGAAAATGAGCTGGTACAATAGAGCAGATGAAAATTTCGCACGGTGGCTAGAGACCCCGGGAAATCACAAGTCGCTCAGCATCTTTCAGCAGACCTAGTAAAAGGTATCGTTCCATTTCATTTATATGAAATAGAACATGCTGCCATTTCATCCACTTGTTCTTTTATTGCAGACACGTTTCTCATAACCTCCAAATAGGTTATTTTTTAGCATCTTTATTCCGTCAACCATAGACTTTCACTCGCAGCTCCTCTCAAGATTGCACGCCGGACCGCGTTCGCCGCACACCTGCTCGACCACATTCTTGTTTTAGAAAGGTCATTCCATGGAAGCCAATTAACGAACTTCGGAGACGTCCAGGTCTGCGGTTTATTTATCGGAATGTCTCCCGATACACTATCGTAGCCTTTGAACATCTCTTTGGAAATTGCGTTCATATTAAACACCATACCATTTGAGAACCACGTACATTCACCTAGTTCGATAGTTCTTGCACATTCCTGCTGAGCAGTTTCGTTATTAGAGATCAAACGAAACACTACTCAACGCCACCAATGCAAAAATTCCTGACAGCGCAAGCAGTTACAAAGGTGACCGCTAACCCACAATCACCAGAGTCTGAAAATATGAAGCCTGAAGCTAATTACGCTACCGCCACTCGCACGGTTAAGGCAGTACCACTCGTGCATTCGGTGGGTACCGGGCACCAGCTCGCCGAATACCGAGTAGTGATGTGTGGCTTGGACTTTGCCAAGAACCCATCTTGCAGAACACCCTCAGGTTGTGTCTTGTTACACGTCAAGGACATTTTTAATTGCCCAACACCTCGGCTACTCGGCTTTGGGCGAGCAGTCGCTCGGTACACGCCGATTGCCCCGTCCAGATCGGTCCAACGCTTACCGCCAGTCGAGCGCGGAGCCCGGCCAACGGGGCGAGCGCGGCAGCGACGTGGCCCGCCGTCGCCGCGGCCGCCACCACGGCGCCCGACCCGACGCCCAGAAGCGCCGCCATGCTCGCCGCCTCTCCGCCGCCGCCGCCATCGTGGTGGCGCCACCCCGCGGCGAAGCACGGGGGCGGGAAGGGCGTGGCCACCATGGTGCCTCCTTCCGGCAGGCGCATCACCCCGGAAGCACACCCACGCCGCCGCAGTCGTCCACGAAGGTGCGTGCAGCGCCCAACGCTGCGAACCCTCCTGCTGCTGCACCGAGTCGCGCCTGCTCGCCGCGCCAGCTGATGAAACTTCCAACTTTCCCGGCATCCATTGACGTCAATGGCTGCGGCGGCGACGACGGCGGCGGTGGTGGAAGCACCGCGAGCTCGCCCGTCTGCCTCTTTCACAGCGGCCCCGTTTCCCGCTGCGGGCGCTAGCGCCTGTCCCCACTCCAGTGGTGATGCACTGGCGGGAAAGGTACGAACTCGCCGTCTCCTCTCAAGAACTTCACATCAGCGTGAGAGATTTCCAAAAATATTGAGGCCGCACATCTAGTACGAAGCACCGCTAAATTACTTGGGAATCACTTCATACCGATCTTGACATTTCCTTCTTCAGTTACGTCTTCAATCTTCACTTGATTCATTCTTCACGGTTGACATGCTTTATTATTCTGTTTTCCACGTAGTTTAATACGATCGTGCAAAAGAATTAACACGTCGGGCGCCACGTCGATCGAAATATCACTGGCGCGGCGGCGGCGGCGGCGGCGGCGGCGGCGGCCGCGAGAGGGCGAGGGCAACAGCGGCCGGAAGTTCTCAGGCCGCACGCCACTTCCGCTGTGGGCCCAGAGGAAACCGCAGTGCGCACGCGCCGTGGGCCACGCGCTCCGCCCCGCCCCTTCCGAGCACTTCCGCTCGACCTTGGGCGCCGTGCGCCCCAACGGTGCGACAAGCTCCTCCCGGGACTCGAGGCGCGCCCCGAGGGGCAAGCGACTGCTGCACACGCACTCAACACACTGCCATTACTTTCCCTTCCATCTATTCGATCTTCTGCTTCAGATAGAGAGATCCTTAAGATTTGTTTATACACAATGCACTTGAATCATTAAGAGGAAAATCACTTAAGCTATGAATGAATATTCTCCAGAAGAATGTAACAAACAATTTGTATTTTGTAACTCCTACGTTTTTTTATTGACTAAAGAATGTAATAGGATTTCCTTCAATAACCAGTATCACATAATTGGTCATTAAAACAGACTAGTTATCTTCTTTCTATAATGTAACAGAAACATTTCCTTCAATGCAAAATCAATTCATAGCCCCCACTTCAAGTGTGCTCTCTAGTCTCGTATAGAATTTCCCAGCTTTATGCCATTCAAATTCGTACAATTTTTATGTGGAAACCACTATCAGAATAATTAAACTGCATGGTGAACACGATACGAATGAAAAGACTGCGATATTTCTATCAGAAGTTTGAATGAAAAGGTTTCTACTTTGATAGAAACGACAGCGGAATGCTCCGCAATGCTTCTGAATAAATCCTGTATAGATACGTAAACAAATATTTGCTTCCCAATTATAAAAAAAAAACTATTTGCGGGTAAAGCATCGGATAAATTACTTAGAACTTACTTCATAGAAGCGCCAATCTGAAGACCAATGAGCAGTTCCACGGGCTTGTAAAATGCGCAGGTGCGCAAACCACGTCTGCAGTTTCCTGAACATGTTGCCTGCTGTTCACAACTAGCCGTTAATCTCGTAAAAAGATTAACCCCTTCAGCACTTCCCGTCAGACAGGACACGACACGGAAAGGTCGAATTCCCGTTGCCCTGAATGCAGCGAGAACACAACCGTTCGTCATTTCCCTCCAGAGAGCTGGGTGCGACTCGCTCAACCGATGGCAGGGGTGCTTCCTCACCTCCGTAGGCCTTCGATTCTGATGCGAGGAAATGCGTCAATAACTACTTAAACGCGATTGACGTCAAGGAGGCCGCCGTGTCAAGTGTACGAGACTTACAATGCTGTGGAAACCGTCCCAGGGACACGATGTTTTCGCCAACACCGGTTGTTTTTTTCCTTTTCTCTCGCCGACATTAGTTTTTCTCAAATACAGAAATGAATACTACAATTAAAACTACCTAATATGATAACAGATGTGAAGACAACAGAAAACAAGTTTTCCTAAAGGTCATCATTTACATACATACCATTTTAATTACTATGCGTTACTGCAATAGCAGCGAACTGAACGATTCGACAACGTGTGGACACTGATATCGCATGGAAACTGAATTGTAGGAACTCCAGAATATGAATATCCCGAATTAAAGTTTCGAATATTCAGCTTACCGGTCAATAGAGCGTGAACGTGACACATTTAACTGCCATGTGAACACACATCGCCCATTGAATTGTAAACAATCGGCTGCCTCCGACTCGTCACTAAGCGCGAAACATCTTCACGCCTCCACCCGCCCTCACTCACGGAACCGAAGTAACAACTCTAATGAAATAGACCTTCCCGGAAGACCTCCCCTTTCTTCTTCTTCATAAGAGGAAAGTAGTTGCGGTAAAAATGCAAGACAGGAAGATAATTAATAGGCAATTTGACACACCATCTTGTATTCTATATACTCCTCAACGTTGCTGTTCTTTTCAAGTGACATCCAGTGAACTTCACTACTCGCTATATGAAGCTCAGCACAGTTCAAGAATGGTCTTATCCCCGTAATTGTTTTCAAAATTATCGATTACCAAACGCCCCGCCACTCTACTCCATCGCAGAGCTACGCGTCGCCCTGAAGTAAGGCGGCGGAGGAGGCGATCAGACATCGTCCTCCGACGCGGATCACAAGGGCAGTCAAGGCAGACGGAGACGCGAAGAGGCCGTTCATGCATTCGCGCATCGCGTATAACGACGGCCCCAATCACGCAGTCGCCGAGACTAGCGGTTACGCCGCATTACGAAAGCCCTGGCACGCGGCAGCTGCGAATTACGAGACGGGAGTCTATCCATGCATAAACACTCCATCAGGAATTAGCGCAGAGTTAAACATACTCAGACTGGAATTAACACAACAGACGGTTCGACGGGTCGCTATTAGCGATCTCCGGTGATTCAATACGAGAAACATCACCATTACAAGTGCTTGCGTATAACAGCGCGCGTAATCTTACAGTTTATAACAAGTGACCGTCGTTGGGCCATTACATCACACACTCCTAAGCGCGGGACGCGCTCCACTGGCGGCTGTCAGCCAGGCGCACTCGGCAGTTCATCTTCCCAGTCGTTGAATAGAGCGCAGGGGGTGGGTTGGCTCGGCTCAAGAAGGATGGCTGACGGGAAATGCTTATTCGAATAACGTCTCTCGCTTGCCGCCCGCTTAGCCCTCTCGAGCACACGCGCAAGTTGAGGCACTACGATCGATGTTGCGTACGCGGTTATTCCCTGCTATCTGAATTCGAGCGTCGGCTCCGAGAAATAAGCTGTTGAAAATAGAATGCTGTCTGCGACAATGTTCTCTTTTTTCTAACGATGCTTCTACCCTTTAAACTGGCGGTGCCATTACGGCATGCGTCCAAATGAGATGGCATTTTCATTTTTCTTCTGCAGAAAATTGCCAGAGGGTCCATCTTTAATGCCCTTGTCATAACTACCTTACATTTCAATAAATACAAATTGCACTAACATTTAATTTTTACGAAGTCTTCTAGAGTGAACAAAATGTTTGAAATGTATTACTCGCAACATACTATGTTTTGCTTCCATTTCCGTTGCTATTAGCTAGAAGGAACGTGAAACAACGCGTCATGGAGCAGTGACTCGCTAGCACGATCGGGTTGGCAGCGCGTATGTGAACACGGAGGAGGGAGGGGGCGGATAACCCTTGGCCCGGCGGAGGAGGAGACGTTGTGGCAAGCGGCGGCGGGCCCTTTATCGAGGCCTCGCGAACACACCCCTTCGCGGCCGGCTATCGGCGCGCACGTCACAGCTCCCGCGCCACCGGACGTCGCCGGCCGATAACGCCCCTCGGCCCACGGTCTCCTTCCTCGCCCCGCCCCGCCCCGCTCCGCGGGTGTGGGAAGCGGGGCACGCGTCAATGCGCCGGGCGAGGCGAGGCATTCCTGTGTGGAAGCGGCGCCGAACATCGTCTTCGGCTAAACGGTTCACTGCTAATCCTATCCAGAAAGAAATCTATTCTTGTAGCATGAATCGGCGCCGTAATGAAACACGTTTGACTGCTTTATCGCCGACTAAGACTTATGGAATACGCGGTCCTTGCCAAAAGACGAAACCGATTCTAGAGCATGATGCTAAGATTAGACACCTCGTTTGAAGTGTCATCATCCAACTGGTAGGAACACTAGTCCTCAACGTCAAGACTACAATCGTGGCATTTGGGCGACGCTATGGACTCATTCCTTCGAGCCCATGGCCTGATTAAAATGTATGAGACGCCAATCAGCAAAAATTGTAATCTTCGAAAAAACACCGAAACACGCCTTTAAGTTCAAAATTTACTCAAATGGTAATGGTATGCTGGATACAACAAAACCAGTAAATAAGGCTCATTGCAACACACTTGTGATTTAAAACGCAAAATACTTCAGTTCAGTTGCAAGATACCAAATTACGCGATTTCAAATCACGCCAGCATGCGGTACAAAAATACAGCATGCGTAGTGGCGATATCCCGCGCCCTTGGAGAACAGATTTCCTCGAACGATCTCTGACGAAAGAACCTTTTATCGCCACCCGCTCATTCTTTCTTCGGGGAGAGGCAAGGCAACCACAACAGCCATCCATCCCCAGGCCACGTCCCACTTCGCTTAGATAGCGCGGCCCCGAAATCACCTGGCGGGTCACACGAGGGCTGCGATTGCCGACAGCTGTCGCAAGAATCAAGATCAGCCCGAGTGACAAATCGACTTAACGGTAATGCTTAGGCAACGCCAGATTGATGTCTGCGAAAGACCATCTACGTGACAGATATTTTACCGGCAAAAAGAGTTCACACGAGTTTCCACATAAGCAGCATTTAATAATGCAATCATGAGGTTATAGTATATTTCTTTGGCAAACTGAAAGGACACCTTTATAGTGGACAATCTTCTAGGCTCTCGACAAAAACGTTTTTCTGACCCCCTCTACAGCTGACTCTTTACCGATCCCGTGCGTGTTCGTTTTACAGAAGCTTTACTGAATATAGAATTCCTTTAGAATATAGAATTATAAAGAATTAGAAATATATAGAATTTCAACGTTCCATTTGTGGCCGTTTCCAAGTCGTAGCCAGCAGACGACGTCGCCGCCGCGCGGGGGCGCGTCGAGCGCCCGGAGACAGAAGGTGCGGATTAAGAGCAAGCCCCAAGCACACACACGGCGCAAGAGCGAGCGAGCGAGCACACGTGTCGTCGAGATAAGGGGCGCTGCGCAACGGCGAGCCCCCGCTCAGGCCGCGCCACGCCCCTCGCCCGCCTCCCGGCTTAGCGCGCGCTCCGACTTGGGCGACGAGGAACAACAGGTCGCCACGGAACGAGGCGGTGCGGGGCTCCTTGGGTCGCGGTTTCTAAGCTGCGACCAAAGCTGTTTCGGAAGGTTGACAATACACACGGGATTTCTTCAGAAAACGAATTGGAAATTTTCTCCGGAGGGCGGCGGAGAGTTTGCAATACTGCAGGGGAGATCGAATATTTGATGAGTGGAAATAAGACATTTTCCATTTCGAATCACCACAAAAATTAATCCTACGAATGCTGAAGGAAATGTTTCCTTGTCCAATTCCCCTTGGCAAGAGAATACTAATACTTTTCCAATAGTGGACATCAAACACTAGAGAGGGGACGAGCACTACCTCTTCAATTCGCATCCTGGTTTCGCAGCTAAGGCGGACTCCCCAGTTCACGAAGAAAAACGAATACAGTGGACGGATATTGAGAACATGGTTACTCACAGAACGCTAACTAATGGCATTTCGCAGGTCAGGTATGTTATACATCAATAGATCAGCAGGAAAGAATTCTTTTATTCAGTGATTTAGCGCGTCATAGGGGAGCGTGTGGAACCAAATGCGGACAAATTGATCACGTTCAGGGCACGACATGGCGCACATGACTTGGAACAGGCAGCGACACGTGAGAGCGGCGAATCGCGACCATTTGTTCCGCCACCTGCACATCCGATCACACGTTCCACATCCGGCTCGGCCGAGAGCGCAGCTGCATAACCAACTTTGAATGATGCGGACGAAGAAACCGAGCGCAGCACTGCGCTGTCTGCCCTCCACGAAAGCGACGCTCCACCTTCCCAGCGCAAGGCGCACGCCTCTGGGAGATGGCCCCATACGCATTACTCGGAGGGCCGATTCGTCAGCATAATTCAGTTCGCCAATCATAGCGAACCGAGATGTGAAATGGATCACAATGAATTAGGACCTATTAAGATAAAGCTTATTTACTTTCCGAACAGAAAATACGGCGCTCTATTTCCAACACGATCTGAAACGTCAATCCGAACTGCAGATATGCACTTTTCAAGGCGAACACAACGGCGTTCTGTGGACCAAAATAGTCCCCCGACCCCGTCGCCGTCCCCCGCCGCCCGCGTAGCCACAACAAGCAATGGTGGGGGCGGGAGGGGGGCGGCGCGGACGCAACGCATCGCATGATGATACGCGGGCAAAAAAGGGCCGCCCGCGAGAAAAGCCCGATTAGGCTGCCCGTTTGACGTCAGCAGCAGCGGCGCCGCAGGCCTGCCAACGCGCCCGGCTCCCACAGCCACGGAGGCCCCGCGGACGCAGCGCGCGTTGAACTCTCCGGGGGCCGTTTCGCAAGGCGATTCGCTTATCGAGCCATATTTCATGATGAAACCGAGTCATGAGTTGGATGATAGTTGAACAGCAAATTAAATTAAAAAAAAAAAACAACAGAGGCGAAACTGTTTCATCGCGAGTATAACGCAAAATGGTTTTAAGAATTAACATATCTATTCCCACTACAACATTTGTGCTTAACAAAATAGTCTTCCAGGTTTTAACCAATAAAACTCAAATTACACACATTAACGACTCGATCAATCAAGTGTTCAATCTCACTACGTGAGTTATGTTACAGGAATGCATGTTCTTATATCTACTACTTCTATAATGACGGTCTGCGTGATAGGGCGGTATCTCACATTCACTTCAATTTGGCTAATTACCGCGTTGCTAACCTCTGTTCAGATTCAACATAATATATAGTACATTCAATTTATCGCCCCCAAGCCTCGATTAAAAGAGAATGACAACCCCGTTACAAACGAGAGACAAAAGCATGTGAGGAAATGACAAGTTTTAATAAATCGCATTTCTTTGGCACAAGCTTTCGCTCTTCTTTTGCAACCGCCCCTCCCGCCGCCGCCGCCGCCGCCGCCGCGTCGGCGCTAATCTTTGTGGAGCAGCGCGCGCGTCAGCCGCCGACGGAGCAACAACGCGCTCCTTGGCGCGGCCTGAGCACTCCTCTCTCTCCTCTCCGATGCGCGCCGCCGGTACGCACTTTTGGAGGCAAAACCAACAAGAGCTTCTCCCAAGACGCCCTCTTAAATTTGATGCAAAAGTTGTTTTGTTTTTAATCTACAAATATTTCTTTATATGAATGTGTAATTTTCGCTGGGGAAACTATGAACTGCCCGATTATTGTAGGCGTACTACTTTAGTACATTAATTCAATTATTTCTGAACATATGAATTAAAAACTTAAAAATTCTACGTTATTACTTTCGATACAAAAAAATTCAATAAATAATTATTTTATTAACAGAATAATTGATTTTCGGTACCCTCTCCAAATTACTGATTAAATGGAAACAAAATATTATCGTATAACATGTAATCGCAAAACATACTAAATTATGAAATTCCTGATTACTTTAGGTATTTATTTCAATGAAATCCTTAAAACTTTCATCCGTTACAAGCACATTAAATTTCCTGTCATATTCCCCCCCCCCCACCTTCAACTAAATTCAATGTGTCAGCCTCCCCCAGCGGCGTTCTCGTCTGCAGCGATCCTGCGCAACGCCGCGGCAGGGCCAGCGGAGCGGGCGCGACGAGGCAACGGAGGCGGCAGAGCGCGGCCGCGTGCCGACACGCGTTCAACTCTCCGCGAGCGGCGGCGGCAGCGGCACGTGCGAGGGGGCAGCCCGTCATTGGCTAATTGGCGTTAATGGGACTCGCCAATTGGCGGGCGCGAACGCGAGCGGCCGCTCAATTAGGAAATGGCGGCGGCGGCGGCGGCGGCGGCGCCCTCGACGCGTGGGAACGAGCCTCAATTGGTGGACAGCTCCCCTCGGTCCGAATGACGACTTTATGAATTAAAAACCCGCCCCCGCCCCCGGCGCCGCAGAGCCAGGCCCGAGCGGCGTCTGCGAGCCCCGCCGAATCCCTCGCCCAGACGAGACGAGCACTTCCCGGTGGCCGCGCTGCGCCGCCATGCCTCACGTTACGTGATCTATCTGTCGGCCGCGCGGCCCTCCCCTCACGCGCTCTTGCTTGTCCTGCCGCGGCACCAATGAATGAATGCACGAATGAATGAAGGCGACGTCTCCCTTGACGGCGCGTGGCGGATTCCGCGAATGAGAGAGCAAGCGCGTGGAACATCATTCATTAGCACGATTACGTGATAATCAAACGTATCTCGTTCTTTGAAACAACAATCAAGAATGTATTTTTCGCTGAAATGTTGACCTGCCTTCGTGAGGGAATACAATTCTACGAACAGAGTTTAACTGATCTAAACTATTAGCTCACGAAACGGAATTTTAAAAATTAAACTTCCGGAATTTTGTAACGGTACCCTCTTGACTACGTAATCCCTCTTTTTAAAATAAATCAGACAAGTTACACACTGTAAGGGGGTAAAGGAGGCAACCCACTAGGCATGTAAGTATTAAAGCCCACTACAGTTCTGCAACCTGCAAGCGCAATTCTCACCTGTCGTCCCCCTTTCCAAAGTTTTCAGTAAACCGTTCCCACGCGTTTTACATTACGGCCCAATCAGCGCAACAAATCCTGGTACACTATCCCACTTTTGCAGAGAATGCGAAGACTTTCTAAGGAGCGCATCGGAACGGACCCGACGCGGCGCGCGCGCGCGGGAGCGGAGATCCGGCACGTCGCGAGTCGGACGAAGGGGCGGGGCGGAAAGGGGGGCGGGCCGCCCGCATTCCGGGGCGTGGCGGCCCGCGGGTGATGGAGGCCGCGGGTGGGTGGGCGGAGCGGGGCGGAGCCGTCGCCGCAAGCATCTGCCGGCCGCAAGCACCGCCGAGGGCCACGAGGGCGCGGTCGCCGGCCCCGCTCTGCCCCGCCTCGACAGCTGCACGCAGGCCCGCAGGTCACGCCCGCCTGTTTGGGGACACACACAGCCAAAATGCGTTTCCATGAGAAGTGGTGAACGATTGGTAACTGGGCCAAGAAACTATCGCCTGTCCCGTTACGACGAGGCTCAATCCTCGTAAGACGTCTTGAGAAACAAAGCAAGGAGTGGGAGGGATTAAAATCCGATTTCAACTACAAGCAAATAGCCGAACCTCTAAGTGTAAATGCAAAACGAACATTTCAATTCTTTCAGATACTTTTCTCTATTGACAGGTTAATCGGATGTTTTATACCTAAATAATAAATGAAGCGTTTCTTACATTGTACCAATACATACTCGGGAATTTCTGTAATTACCTCTGAGAACCTACCAACTGTAAGTTGCACTTCAATGTTTTCAGTCAGCTTTCAGCCCCATTCGAACGCTACCTCTTTGAAGGTAGCGGCGAGTCCGACCGCTCAGCGAAGGTGGTTGCACCCCCTACGCCCGTTTGTGAGAATGCGAACAAGGTTGCCAGATCCACATCCAAGATACCCGTCATCAGACCGCTAAAAATCCCCCAAATTCCGTAAAATGCCAGGGTTAATGAGAAAAGTAAACCATGCATTCCGAACACTGATCGGAATTCCACAACGTATATTTTTTGGGCCAAAAGGCATCCCAGAGGGCGCGGCGCGCGTGGCGCGGGGCCGGAGGACGCGGCACCGCCAGGGAAGCCACCACACAAAGGAGGCGCGGCGGCGGCGGCGGCCTTGGGGTGGGCGGCGGAGGAGATTCGGGCGCGGCGCCGGATGCCCCTCGCCCTCGCCCGCCCCCACATCCGGCGCCGCCGCCCGGCTGCTGCGCGGATGCGGGGAGTCGTCGCCGACCACTGCTGCGGCCGACGACGGCGCGGATTGTAAAAAAGAAGAGAAAAAGGCGGCGTGCGTCCTTCTGCGCGCCGCCGCCGCCGCCGGATCCACAGCTGGCAGACGCGAGGGCCGCGCGCGGGTCTGTTTCCGCAGAGCGCTCGGCTCTTGTGCAGACGGCGGAGGATGAAAACCGTTCTTAAACGCTCGATGTTCAGATAATAGTTATCTATTGTCTGCTGAAGATACTGTTCACTCGATTTAAATCGTTTTAGAGAATAATAAATGGCTAAAATAAAAGGTTTATTTTCAGAAAAAAAACAAACAAGCATTATGTGTCTATGCGTTTTAGGACAAACTTCGCAATACAGTAATGAGAGTAGAAATACAATGCTTCCATGCATATGAAAATATAAGAAAAAGAAATATGCCCGATTGGAATTAAGACGATTAGTCTAGTTCCAAAATGCTCCCCTGAGATATTACGAAAAGTGTACTTCGTCCCATTTATTTCCCCTACCCTTCCAAAGCATTTCCACATTCCTAGGGAAACGATCGAAATGGAAGCGTCCTTTCGCCCCTTGCTGTGGGCTGGCGAGACGGCAGCGTGGGCGAGAGCGCGAAATGGACAGGATGTTCGCGTAATCAAAGCCCCCGCCGACTCGCCATTACACGAAACTTGGCAACTTTGCAGCGCCGCGGCAGTTCTGCGCTCCCACGGGCTCCGCTCTCGCGCGGCTCTGCAAATCTCGGGCACTCCACCGCGGCGCGCCGGCCTCTGGAAGCTTCCAGGAGAGCGCTGCGCTCGCGGCGCTGCTTAGCCGAGATCACAGCTGATGCCGCGCAGACCGTACACTGTGGCAATGTGTTTATTCTTCCCACTCAACCAACATAAACAGCTCACTATGAAATGAGAAGCATGTATACTAACAGCAGTATCGTCGTTTCGAAACACGAAATCTTTAACAATTTTCGACGTTTCTCTATATGGACTGAATTCTCCGACTAAAAGGGTGTTCGCATTTCGGCCGCATTAAAAATAACAACAATGAAGCGAAAACTAAATACGTTAAAACGACGACTCCTTCGGGACACGCGGGCTGGGGCTGATAAACGCTGGAAGGATCGAGGGGAGGGGTAGTCTGATCGTGCACCGATTTCACGCGCGTCGCGTCGCGTCGGTCGACCCTCGCCTCGCCTCGCGAGCTATTGTCTCCGAGGGTCATTAAGCCGCGGCGCGGGCCAGCAGCGCCGGCCGCCAGGGCGCGTGCCTCCGCGGCGCGGAAGCGGCAGAGGCGACACCCGGCCACGACGCGCGGCGTTGACGCCGGCGCCACGGTCGCGCCGCGCCGACGGCCTCGGGCGCGGGCACTCGCGCCTGTTTACAAATACGCCTCCCGCCCCGCCCCCTCGCGGAGACCGAAGCGCTGCACTTCCGCAGTCGAAACAGCGGACGAGTACGCCAATGGGCCATTTTCTCTACATCCAAAACTTCAGCGTGGGGCGGGGGAGCGAATAAATTTATGACAAACGAACACAGTCTTCGCTGACGCGAGTCTGAATGAATCCTAAGAACACCCATTGATTTGATAATTTCGTGGTGTAAGAATCTTATAGTATAAAGCACCAAATATGCAATAACACTTTCCATAACAATTCCATCAAATTCTAAGAGGGTATCCTGGGAATTTGTACAAGACTGCTTTGACGGGTCTACCGTACCACATGAAATCCAATATAAGCACGTGCCGAATGCTTAAAGTAATCACTTCGACAAAAAATAACCATATGCTTAAGACATGAATTATTATAAACAAATTATTAAATACTGCTTCCCGATTTCATAGATATATTACTACATAGGTCCTCAAGATAGATATATTACTACATATGCTCACAAGAATGACAACATTTATATAAAACACTGTTCAACTCCAATTAAGAGAATTACATTTCAGAAACCTCTCGGGAGCAGATAACTAGTAAGACAGAAATTTCTTGCGATGCTGTCGCCATACAAGCAGAGGTTTGCGGGAGCTGATTTACACTTTCCCCTGGGTGCCATCGCGTTCACGGGTGTAGTCATCCACGCTTTCCCGTCTGACAGCACTCCGTTTTGGTTTCACTCGTAACCCGAGAGAAAACGGCAGAAAAATGCAGCAGACTATTGCTCGAAGACGTTAGCAACATTCCTGAGGTCCTTTACACTGAACATGTGCTTCATATTCCAGCACAAGAAACACAAACACACTCGTGCGTAGAACGCACACAGTAAGTATTACCCACTCACTCTCCTTTACACACACTCCCAACACACTTGACAGCCACACGTAAAATGTTTCAGAAACGCGCTACACTTCTGAAGTCTTCGGGACGCTATTTGACACATCACGGAAACTAAAAATAAACGGGCATCAGGACTACAAAATTTGGACGAAAGTCAAAATATCTTGGCTTCAAATTAACAACATATTTATTTTTCTACCATCATCATTCGACAGTCTATTTTAAATCGTCCGCATACTTTCCAGAGGTGACTATAAATATGCAGAAACGCCAGTAAAATCACACATTGCATCCACGAACGAACCTGACAGAAACGCCATCGGCCAGGCGTGCGTCGCTCGCTCACCGCAAGCGCGCCAAGAATGCGCGGAACCCGGATTCGTCCCGAAAACCTCTCGCCAGGCCGCGGCGCACGGCGACGCGACGGTCGGTCAGTCGGTCGAGCGTGCGCGCGCGCCCGAAGGAGCGCGTCACGGGCGGCGGCGGACTACTTACTTTCTTGCTGACGCGGTTGAACTCTAAGAGCCGGTCGTATTGCTCGGCGGCGCGCATGCACAGGCGCATGGTGATCGCCTCCATCCTAGCGGGCAGCGGCGTCAGGCAGCAGGTGCTGCTGGTCATGAGCTCGACTCCGGACGCACGGACGGACTCCGAAACTCCTCGCGGCACACACGATCTCTCGAGTCGTCGTGGGGTCAGCTAGCGCGCGTGCAGCGGCAGCAGCAACTCGTAGCCAGGTTGTCAACGCGCGCACCACGGCGGCCGGTGCCACACTGGAGTGGTGGCGCGCCGCGCCGGGGGCCCTTGTACTGCGGGCCACGTGACCGCACGCGCGCATGCGCCGCGACGCGCCCCTCCCCTCCCGGTCGTGAGGCACCCCCTCCCCCGCGCGCCGCTCGTCCGCGGCGGCGCGCGCGTCACTGCAGCGGGCGAAGGCGCAGGCACCGCGCGGCGCGGCGAGGCGACCGCCCGCCAGGTGAGGGGCCGTCGCGATGGCCTCGCGTGACGCCACGGACGCTGCGCGCGGATTAGCGGAATTACAGGCAGGAGAGCGCGTCGTTCGCCGCCCGCCTCCACGTTTGCGTTCGCGTCTGCAGCCGGAGGGTTTCCCGCGGCGCGGCGGGCTGGGTGCTTCCCGCGCTTGATTCTCCCTTGTCGCCGAATTCCCTAGCAAAACATCTCTCTGCAGATGACAAATGGACGGCGGAATCTTACAACTGTTTTTCAAAACAAGCAGTTCCATTTATTTTCCTTTATACATTTCGCAAACGAACGCGCTTTAAACACTTCAAATACGTATACGTCAGAAGTAACGATAAGGAACACAGCATCGTCGTCACACAATTCGTGGTAGTACCTGTTTACACTCAAACACGATTCAGACGAATTCACATTCGTAAGACCCTCCTCACAACACATTCACAATGTAACAATTCGAACAAGTGCAATTTTTCTATACGTACGAAGAAGTTCCAACGCTGCACATTCAGGCACCCACACATTGACGCGTGCGTGTTTATCTCACCACATTCAAGTTTGAATTAAAAAGCGAGTTTCGTTCTGGGAAGTAGCCATCTATTCATCGGAAGTTATTTGCTCATTCCTATTCCACTGGTCATTGGTGATATATATTTTCTTTACGAATTTGCTCTCAAACACCTAATGCGAAAATAAAACAAGCCAAATGGAAAAAATAATTCAGTTTTGATTCCAAGACATTTCCACAATTTAAGAATGTCAATTAGAAATGCAAAGTTCAAAAGAACACTGAATACTAGAGTTCCGTATTTCAGTACTATTTCTGAGTTCGTAAGATGGACAAGGTACTGCAGGGCACGCACAGTGTACGGTTAAGGCGACGCCACACATGCAGTATTCGGCCAACTTTCGGTGCTCACCCTACCCGCAGCGTGGCGTCTTTTGTGGTGCACAGAGCACCTGAGCACCTGAGCTACTTGTGAATGGGCGAGCGGTCGGTGCTAGTCGTGTGTCCGCATATTATGTGGCTCTTACACAAAACGTGCCATGTGATTACGCCGCATTGTTCTCGTGGAGTATCGTTTTTCGATATAACCCTATCGTAACGTTCGTGTTCGCGCATGCCCAGCTCAAAACAGCTCATATCATTGAGGCCAGTCCACGCTTTATTGTCAGGTTCTAAAACAGTAGAGCATCACTGAAGATCGCAGCAATCAGCGAAATGCAATCTTCCGCCGTTTGTGAAATGAATGAAAATCATTTTTATGTTACTCATTGACCACAGCCCCCAATTTTGTTTTGCGTCGAGTGTAAAAAAAAATATAATAATAAAAAAACGCTCACATGACCGAAGAGAGCAAACGCTGTGCAAATGCCTCTCTATTCTTGGCTCGGCGGGCGTCGTCGGCCGGAAGCCAGCGGGCGCACACCTCCGGCCGGTCGCCTGCTGGTTGGCTAACTGGCTGGCTGGCGGCGGAAGACGGCGCGGCGCGGCGCTGCGGCGCGGCCGCGCCCATTATAAACACGCGCCGCGTGCCACCGTAAATATTTAAAGGCATCGACCCTCCTCCCGGCGGCGCGCGGGCGGGATACTCACAGCAGCACCACCTGAACCGCCACCGCCGCCGCCATTCAATATCCTCTCATCCCAAAGCCCCACCACGGAGCATTCAGAAGTTCAGATATGATAACAGCTTAGGCGTAATAATAATAATAATAATAATAATAATAATAATAATAATAATAATAATAATAATAATAATAATAATATTAACATGGCTTTCTCTACATGGCGATTTAGAGCCATCAGGCCCGCTCTTCCGCATAACCCTAGAACCATGGAGATGATTGATCATGATGGAGTGTTTCAAGTACGAGTATACTAACATTTGTTCTGGGTAGATCGTTGGTTCGCACAGTTCAACTGCACTGTGGCTATAAGATGGCGGAATCGGCGACGCAACGGAATGCGCCGCTCTCCGCAGCTGCGTTCCAGCATCGCGACGCGAAGCGGGCACCCGAATGGCTCGCGCGGGGGCGGCCCTCCCCTTGGCCACGCGGCGCCAGCACATGCTAACGAACCGAGTAAAACACCGCACATGCACATTGGAAAAACTCAACCATTGTTACAAAGGACTGTTGTAATGCGTACTGAATTAGTCAATAACTATTTCAAACAACATGATCTTTCTATTTTATTTTTGTTCGTCTACTAACAGAATAATGGAGGAGTGTTTGAAAAGGAATTTTAAAAGACTTTCATTATCTTGAACGAACTGAATGGGTTATACTTTTCATTATTTCTTTTTGTAACATAAGTTATTAATTATTGTAAGCTTAACACAATACGCAGTAATTAGGATTAGGAAAAAAATACAAGATTTATTAAATACATTAAAGAATTTCGTCCTATCACTTAATTTTTTCACATTAGTTTAGAGTTGTGTTGGAAACCACCATGATAAAAGCTCACCAAATTATAAATACGTATTATGGAGACATATTTCAAGAAACAATTTTTTAAATTCTGATTTTTCCGCTAAAAATTCCTATTAAAACCACGTAGATTAGAAGAATGGTAAATTTTGAAATATTTTTGTACTTCACATGCGTTCTCGGATTTACAACCCCGTTAAATTTTTAATCATAATAAGATTTAGAGGTGCACACACAGATTCAAGAGATTAGTTCGAGATATGCGACTATCTCACATCCAGTAATTCAAACCAGTAAAATAACCATTCTTGTTTGCGAGCGTCGAGAGTCACAATGGATCTTTCACAGTAAATATTTCAATAGGCGTCTTATGGCGATATGTTTGGTTACCGTCCGCACAATGTCCACACTCCGTTAACTTCGCCATTACGTCAGCAAATGCAGCGATAAAAAGAAAGATCACGATGCAACGTCTACGGTCAGTGCAGTGGATTTATAAAACATGCCTATCATACATAATACGTTTAAAAAGCGCAGTTGTCTAGATGAAGTACTAATTATAACTTCATGCATAAAAGAAAATATTAACGAGAGGACATAAAAGACATTTTTCTGCGTCTTGAAGAATCAATTAGAGAGAAATGATAACGTATTAAGTAACTAAGTCATTGACACACTTCATAGCAACGAAATACCGTTTAGAATAGTCCAGAGGCAGTTCTTTCAATGTTTTGCTAAATATTTTTGGAAGGCCACGAAAAATTTGCATGATTACTAGAGTATTAGATTCTAATTTATATAAAATAAGAAATTATAAGCATAAATAAGGAAATAAGAACGTTATCTATTAATGACAGAACACTACAAACGAATGATCATTCACTTGCCACACCTCCCGGTAAATTTCGTATTTCTTCTTTATCTATATTTTATGGTAAAGACATGTTCGTAACTGACAGATATAATTCGTAGTTATTTTAAAATGACACTGCATTTTCTTTAAATATTCGTTCCCATGAATAGTGGGGCGAGTTTCGTAATATAATTACGTGTTCATAGAATTAGGATAAATAAAAACAAAATGTATCTTCGAATATGCGCATACGAAATATTTGAACTTGTATCTGCAAGGCTTGTATTTTTCATTCACGTCATTTTAGACTTAAGAGTCAAAAAGGTGTGCCATACATTGCACAAGCAAGTTGGAATAAGTTTCTCGCAGAGCTAACTCTACATTCATTAGGTCTATATTCAATAGACATTTTGTCAATTAAAATATTTAGATGAATAAAATTTGAATAAAAGCACAGCCTTTGTTTTTACTATTTGTTTTAGTCACTGGGCTGCAGAGAAGTGTTACCTTGAAAGTGTTTCAACAAATATTCAAGACTTAACAAATTTCAGTCACATGCGTAAGATAAATAAAAATAATGCTAATTTATGGAGAAACATGTTCGTTCGTTCTTCACTGTGCAAGTTGAGGATCACATTGTTCGAGATATGTGTTTCCCGGCTTGCGTACTTCTAAAGAGGTCACGGAAAAGAAGGTCGGTTGCAATCTGAATTTATTATTTTTTGTAGTTATTCATGGCCACAACACAAATCTTAAAACGCTTAAATACCCACATCCACGGGTTAATAATACGCTGTTGTTGTTTTTCTATTTCGCAAAAATATCACTCCGGAGAGCCGTTAAAACATCAACGGTCTCTAATGTAGCAAGATGTAATAAAAAGTATGAAATGAGAACCAACATCATATCCATTTCAAAATGCCTATAATTCAAGCATTTTTGCTAAGGTGGTTTCTCTTATATTATTATAATAACACTTAATAATTGATATTAATACTTAATAATTAATATTAATATAAATTATAATAATGACTTTTGTGTTTGTGGGCGTGAGTGTTTCCAACACGCAAAAATGTTTTCCCAACGCTGGGATTCGAACTCAGACCCTTAGCTTTCGCAAGCTCTTCACTTATCTCCCACACCAAACGCCTGGATTTTCATACGCATGTTCACGGCGTTCCAAAATGGACGTTTAACACTGCGCGTAGTAAGAGAGGGAACAAAAAGAAAACATTTCAAACAATCACGGCACGAACAAAGCGTGGATGTTGCAACAGAGGCCTGGAAAATCGAGATTTAAAGCTTCTCTTCGGCCGGTGGCGCGGGCTCGCAAGCCGGCGAGCGCTAAAGGGAAACCTGAGAGGCGCAGCGAGAAGCCTCAGGCTGCCGCGTTGGTGCCTCGTACGTCTTCGCAACAACATTCCGGAGTCCCGATTTAGAAGAGCAAAACGTGCCGGCTCTTCACTTACCAAATCAGAACGAACACATTTTTCTCTCGCCTTGACGCAATGCTGTTCTCTGGCGTGAAAAATTCCAAGAGATCACTCCGTAAGCAATAAGTAATTATTTACAGAGGTCCGCATTTCATGAACGTTCTTAATGAACAACGATTTAGTTCTTCCTCAACTAATCGGGAAAATGGTAACGTGCCATTCGGACACGCTGTTTCACGGTTACACGGCCACAGAGTGTACACCCTCCATATGTTCGTACAAAAAGTATCTAATTTCATTTGTGAGCTTCGACATTGTTTACGCTGTATATTTTCGAAGTGCCAATAGTGTTAATTTCAAAACTCAAAATACTCGTTTTCTGCCAAATCATCGCCATGGTTCGCCAGATTTGATTGATTACCGATTCCGGGAGCATCAACAGCTAAGGTCATTAGTCCCGCAAGTATATTTCATGTTTTTTGCTCCGGAGGGGCGATGATCTTACCCTGCTGGATCTGGCGCCGACCTAGAGTCAGCTAGCGGAGATTTCTCAACCAGGTATCTCCCACCAGCGGAGCACCGATGCTCAAGCTCTACGCTTCCGAACCATAGTCTCCCGGCTTATGAGGTAATGTAGTGCATGCTAGTGTAAGTGTGTGTGTGTGTGTGTGTGTGTGTGTGTGTGTGTGTGTGTGTGTGTATAAGGGAGAGGATAGGACAAGGAAGTGGAAAGAAGTACGCGCGGTCCATGTCCCGTTTGTTAGGGTACTGCTTCGGCATTCGCATGATGTTGATCGGATACCGATCAGTACAGCCGGCCGCTAGAATTCTCCTCCAGACGGCAATGGAAGTCGACCTAGCTTCCTAGATAGTGTCGAAAATCCTGCCACCGACGGGACTCGATTTCCCGGACAGAGGCACTGCAGTGACATCAGTTGAAGCCCTGAGCCACTTCTCCGGTCTTGTCTGTTGTAGAAGTGAGCGCTGCGTGGGAGCGTGTTAACCTAAACCGATCAAGAGGAGGCCAAATGAGGGACGCTGAAGGGGGCGGGTGACCTCGCTTGTACGAATGACTGGGTCATTTCACTGCCCCCCCCCTTTGAGAAAAATCTGTAACTCACGAAATTTCATTTAAAAAAATGAGATTGTTGTTACTCGATCGACAACGTGGAGCAACCGATATTCCTAGATCTGGAAGAACGTGGACCGCAGTCAATGCTAAAACCATGGAACGCATAAGGCACAGAATTGCCCATGTTGACGTTGACATAACGAGTAAATCGACCTAGTTCTTGTGAAATGTGAGCGTTAGTGATGCTGAACAAAACCACCCAAAATGCTTTTCCCAAAAGTTGCACGCACACTGATCAAAAACAACACATAAAATCGTCTCGTATAACACTACACTAATGTAGTATCCTTCAGAAACGGAACATTGGGGGGCGGGGGGGTCGTAGATTTTTGTTATTATATTGTATATTATTTATGTAGTACTGTAGAAATGATCCTATACAATATTTAATTAATTACATAATTCGAACATAAATAAATATTAGAATCAATTTGGCCAAATAAAGGAAGGTAAAGGAAAACTCTAGGCGTGGGGGGAGCATGGCCCTCATGGCCCCCTCCTGGATCCGCCCTTATATATGGTACAACAGTTTTTTAAAACAATATAAAAATCTGCTGCTCCATAACGCAACACGTGAGTAGCAAATATTTGAAGGCGGGTGGCCTCTTTCTTGGAGCCTTGCTGTCGCATGACGTCAGATGTGTCATAAGCAGTGACACTGAGCAGGAGAATTCAGTCGGTACGCGCAGCATGATAACAGGTGGAATAAACAAATCAAATATTTGCACTTTTTAAGTGAAAATCGAAACTTTATTGTTTTTGTATTTCCGAGTTCCTGGTATCCAACGGAACTATAAACACCTGCTCCTCTTCCACGGCCGGACATGCAACGTTTTGTTTCAATTTCTGCACGCATTGGAAATAAGCAATATAGATAAAAGTTCAATGGAAAAGAGGGCAGAAATGTGCCCTTTCTCTCTCTCTGGTTCTAACCCGCCTCTGCCAATGACTCATGGACCAGCCGACGTTCGCCACAACGAGCGCGTCAGATGCGAGCCAGAAGGCAGAGCACGCAGGTGGCGCCGCGTCGCGCCTTCTCGAAGACAGCACAAGATGAAGGGGGTTACATAACGCGCGCTCCGTGCCGCAATCTGCAGGTTCCTCTTTTGGCGATCGCTGAGCAGGCATCGGTCGCCGGCCGCCGGTCGCCGCCGCTGCAGCCGCTGCTGCTGCGGGACGCGTGGCCAATGGGGGGAGCGTCCGCAACTGGACGGCGCGTTTCTCATTTCCAGTTTCCAGGAATTATACAAATAATCACATTTGCAGCGAGGAAAGAAAGAGCTTGAGACAGGTTTCAGCAGACACGATAAATTATAAGTTCTAGAGATTTTTAGTACTTCAACTCCTCCCACTTCTAGAAGTTACTGTTTACATGCCAATGATAAAAGCGTATGTTCATTTGTTGAACAAAATCGTTATTTTTATGATTTGCCGGCAGGCGTTTAATCATTCGGTGTTCTCAGAGATTAGTCAGACCTCAAGAGGCAGACACTATTTTTTGCAGACAGTATGAGTTATCCGTACTCTTGACTCATACTTCGCACACGTGTACGTCTACATCTGGTAACGACATTAATTGGTTTGATATTACGTGTAAACGCAGGTTATCAGTTATTTCACAGTCGATTTGTCCATATCCAAAACTCTGAGTAACTGGTAATTGAAACTAATTATGAAAAAACTATATCATAGGAATGTGCCAAAGAGTTTAGCGAACACGCCAGATTTGCCGGGTCAGTGACATCTATAAGAATCACTCAGAGAGAAAGAGGAGAAGAAAACATGGAAGAGGAAGACACAAAGAGAGACTCAAAGTGATGAGAGAGGAGAGCAAAAGAGATGAGAGGGAGAGGCGAGAGGCCAGAGGGAAGACCTGGAGGAGAGAGAGTGCGACAGCACCTGCTGGTTTCATTCAGCGCTACTCTTGTCGTCGCACAACCAGTTTCTTTCACTTGGCCGCGTCTCGTTGCGTTGCGTGCAAGGGCCGCGCCCCGCCGCGGCGCTGGCCGTCGCGTCGCCACGCAGCCTGGGCGCGGGTGCCGCGCCGCGTCTCCGGTGACGCAACGCCCCCGCGCAGCCGGGCGAGAACGAAGCAAACGCGCGTGCACACAGTGCCAATTCCGAGGATGTCCCCTCTCTACAGTGTTTTACGTCTCTTGCTCGAAAAGTATTAATTTTATGGTGAGCATTGAAATGTAACGCGAGAAGAAGGAAACGACGAGATTATAATGATCTGTAGTGAGGAAAAGCGATTACATTGGTAGAGGGTGATATTAATTACAAGACGAGAGGCAATAGTAGAGAGAAAAGCCAAGCAAACAATGTATGAACTGTAGAAGAAGGAGGGAAGTGGAATAATCTGATCCAAGTGTTTGAAAGATAGAATAGATGAAGAAGGAAGTTGTAATATTAGCTGTAATGAGAGAGCAGTAAATTGTTCACAGCAATGACACTGCGTATTTATAAGTCGATGAGGGAGATATTTTAAAGGAAACATTTTTTGAAGGTAAATTATTACAATTAAAATTGACTACATTTCATCACTTACAATGAACATATCCATTCCCTACAAACATACTTTTGCCGGCCTGGTTAGCCAAAGTCGCTAAGGCTGTAGTTGCTTCGGCTCGAATGCTCGCGGGTTTGAATCCCGCCTCGGGAAGGGATGTTTGTGTGCGCTCATGGTGTTCTTACGTATCGGTTCCCCCTACAATTACCTCAATGTAAACAATGAATGTGGTCGTACCTAGTAGCTAAAATGCGACCTAAAAACAAAAACATCACTTTACTTTAAAACATCTTTTAATTTTAGGTTTCTGATTTTGTTTTTTTACTTTATTTATTTCTTGTTTGCTGACGGGCGCATCGCGGGCGGACCATTCGCGCAGTCAATGACGGGCGCGGGCCCTCCGTCCACGTCAGACGGCTCCGCGCGCGATCGCGATGACGTGTGCATCATCACGGAGGCAACTCGATAACCACGTGCGCGTCAAATACACGGGTCCGCGCCGCGAGCCGAAGCTCGTACGAGGCACTCGCGGTAAACTGAAGCGAGTTACAGGAAGCCTTTAGGAAGACTCGAAGATGACGCTACGGTGATGTTGCGCGAGACTCTTACATCGAAATGAAGTACGGTGAGTAAACAGCGAGTGGTGAAAAACAACCTGACACGCCAAGTCATTAGCTCGCGCAGATGTTCGTATAATACAAATTACGCGCGTAGTTTAGCAACCGAAAAACACATTCATATCGATCACGTGTGTAATCGAATGGCCTTTTAAAAAGCAGCTGGGAAAGCCTTGCTAATAAAGAACCAAGAAACACGATATTACAACGTTTTCCCCACTGGAAATGTGATACCTGGCTGCAAGAAGACAATGTTCGAAAGTCAGAGGCAGGCAAACCAAATTTAACAACTGAGTACTGGACTCAAACGTCTGAGTGAAATTTTCAACGTCTTTTCAAGGAGTCTTCCTTTTATAAGACTTTTGGGGTATCAGATGAAGGGGTCTGTCATGGCTCCAGGATTACGTTCGGTAGCCCATCGTTCACTGAAATACATCAGATTTGTGACCACCATCTCAAGCCGATTATAATTTCGCTTAGTCCAAATAAACATCTTAAAATGTCCACAAAAACAAATATTATGTTCAAATTATGAACTAACGAGTCTATAAAAATATCACACCCATATGACAAATGTTAGTGGTCGTTCTTTCACACATTAGCCAGGTGGTCTGGATAAAGCTGCATAAATTACTCTTCACGAATTCTGCAAAGTTAATCCGGATAATTTTGATGGTAGCCACAGGACTGTGGCTAACGTAAAGTGATTGACAGTGAAAAGTCATGTGCGTTTCCGTGAAAGTATTTTGGCGCAAAATGTGTTGCAAATTATGCATTGCGGAGACTCGAGGTCGATGTCAACCGCCAAATTAGAAGGCCGGAGCCTCGTAGTCAACTCGGAAAGGTGTAACCAAGTGTCAACCGAGGTGGTTTGTTGGTACAGAGCAAATACGAGTAGAAATTTACGACTGACCAGTGGTACTCGAAACTACGCACCTCGACTCGCATCAATCTGTAGAAACTTTTCACCAGCAGTCTGATCACTTAACATCACATTCCTTCTATTCCTCACCTAATGTGCTTCACTTACCTTAGCCCCACCGGGATGGCTAATGTGCACATCAGCCGGCTGAAGGCCGAAGTATGCTGCGAAGTTGTTCCTACGTCCGAGTTTATATATACATTTTGGATAATGTGAACATTAAACGGCAAATTCAGGAATTTGTCCGATTCGACTCCAACTGAAAGATAGTCTTTACGTAGATTGAATCATGTCTGAATTTTGGAAAAAGCAAATTTGTTTATCCTCTGGCTTACAAATATGATATAACTGAGCTTTAGCACGTGGCCTCAGACTGACAAGATTAAATTCAAGTTGAAAATTTTAAAGAGTGCATTTAGAAATTGTGGATGCGTTTAAAAATGAAACGCTAAGTACATTGCATGTCAATTTGTTCTTAGAAAGATTTTTATAAATCTGATTTTAAATATGTTGTAGAACTGAAAATACAGAGATCGAACATGTGAAAACATAGTTTTTCCCCCAAAGTGAAAAATAGAACGTTGTTAGGTCGGGCTATGATTCCTGACCTCTTCATTTGATCGCATGCATGCGTTCAAGGTAATCTGACGAAAGGGGTGTTGCAGACGAATGGCCCAAGTTTGCTTGCCCACGCGCGGTTGGCTGGCGCCGCGATCGCTCGCGACCTATTGGGATGACTGATCAATTTGATTGGCTATGTTTGCGGGCACGTCGCCTGCTACGGTCATCAGTCTCGTTAGTGGTTTATGTTTTTATGCGTGAAGGTGCTTGTGCGTATCGCTCGCTATTTGATGAGATCCAGCGCAGACCTACAAGACGACTAGCGGGACAATTCCTCCAAACGAATCTTCCCCAGCCGGGCACCGCCCCAGCTCTAAGCTCGCGACGTGTGTGGTAGCATAATGCATGAAAGTGTACGCGTGCGAGAGTAAGGGGAGAGGAAAGGACAAGGAAGAGGAAGGAAAGATCGCCAGTTGTCCGTGGCCCATTTGTAAGGGTACACTGCCAAAAATGACATTAAAAATAATGTACATTAATGTATTCAGCATGAAACTTAATGTAACAGTGTACATTAAAAATAGCTTAAAGTATTTGTACATTAAATGTAATACATACGTAATCAGTGTAGATTTAATGTAGAGGTTTTCCCGTTTCCATTGCCTCTAATCATACATATCGTATATTCAGTCCATCAAGATCATTCATTCATTCATTCATTCCAGATATGACTAAAAAGCTGTGACTTTTGAATCCTAATGAACATGTAAGCATTAAAATTAATGTGCGTTCATGATAATTACTTTAATGTAATTTCCATTAAATTATATTTAATGTAATTTAGATTAAAGTAATGCGAAAATTTCTGACAGCGTACTGCTCCGGCATTCGGCAGCTCAGAGTAGCCAGCCGATACAATTCTCCTCCAGAAAGCGGCTGAATTCAACGTGACTCTCTCTCTAATGAGGGAGTCTTCTCTCTAGGACTTCCCGGTCAGAGTCGCTGCAACCAGCGGCAATGCTCGCTCTGAGCAAAACTCGCGCCGGTCTCGCGCCTCATGGCACCCGCTCCCCAGCCTGCGCGCCACGCGGGTTGATAGCGCGCGGAGAACTTTCGCCCGCGTCGCCTGGACTCTCGCTTCCTGCCCTCGCGGAGATAAACGCGCCGCCGTCTGGCGCCAGCGCGACCCGCGCCAGCCCGGCGGTCGAGGACGCGCGGCGCGGAGCCGGACAGAACCAGCCGTCGCGCCGCACGCCCGGCGATGCCAGCGGCGACATCCACGACTGTCAAAGATGCACAAAAACTGTACACCCGGAAACGTGTACTGCGTACAGGCGATTCAAAACTGACTTTGGGCCCGCGAGGTGGGGCTTCAGTTATTAGTGTCGAATAAAAATGTCGAATTAATGTCGATAAAAAAAACATAAGTGACACAGGAAAAAACAAAAGACGGTGTCCGATAATAAATTATGAAAGATATTAATTTAGCGATACGCATCAAATGTTACAAAAAATCGCAAATACATTAAAGGATCATAAAAAAATAACAAGAGACTGGACACAACCACCCGGCCTGGACGACGGCTTAAGGCAGATTTTAATTTACTACGTCATGTACTAAAAAACGCCTTCAGTTAGTGCCATGACAAGTTAAACAGTAATGAATTAGAAGTTACTTGTAGGCCTACATAAGACAAAAACCTTTCTAATCCAATAATGTACGCAATTTTAACTAATTATTCTACTGTTAATTAAAATTAAGAATTAACTTGAGAGATCCAAGAAAAGAAAAAAACTGTTAAAAAGTGCGATATAAAATATTACATTTACCTTACCATTTTGAATAATTTAGTACACACTCTGACGTACAATATCAGCTCAGCAAAGAGTACTTAAATGTTTATTGAATTATCGCAATGTTTTACATTTCCTAACATTTACTGGAAGACTATTCCACTCTCTGGTCGTTCCTACAAAGTAAATTTTTTGTAAAAATTTGTGTTGTTCTTAAGAATATTGCATATCATGGATTTCTGGAATCTTCTAGTTTTGAGGTAAGAAATTTTATGAGAGGTAAATAGGTACACCCGTATTTAATATTTTGTACAAAAGGCACAAACTATGAAATATGCGTCGACCTTTCAAGTTTAATACGTGATTTGCTTTGTAGTATCCCGATATGTGATCATACTTTCTAATATTATATTGAAACTTAACACAAGCATTTTGAACTCTTTGAAGAGCATCAGCAATTGATTTCTTTACGTTACCGTACACAATAACTCCGTACATAATAGCAAGAGAGATTTTACTAATAGTTCTTTTGTTTTGGGTGGAAAGCATTTGTAAGCACATTTGAGTGAGTACACTTTGCGGCAAGTGTCCCGAGAATGAGGTTCACAATTTAGGAATTTATCGATGGTCCGACCAAGATTTTTAACTTGAGGGCAAAGAGGAACAGTTGTCCAGTATATGAGGAATATTTAAAAATTTGAATTATGGGACCGACAGGAGCCAATTATAATTGATTAATATTTTAATAGATTTAGCATTAGACAGTTTGTCACTGACCATTCAAGCAAAGAGGCCAAATCGTGATTTGTTTTACTAACTAAATGAGCCACTTCAGAAGGCTTCCCGCCAACGTAGATCTGTAAGTCGTCTGCATATGATGACTGCTCATTGATAGCACAGACGGGACATTATTTACATAGATTAGGAAGAAAAGTGGCCCTAGAACGGAGCCCTGTGACGCTCCACGTAAAACTGGTCTGGGCGACGAGGAAGTATTTTCTACAACTACGACCTGTTATCTATTACTAAAATAACTTGAAACCCACGATGAGGTAGAATCAGAAACAGCCGACGCATTTACATTTTGCCAGAAACATTTCATGGTCTACTGAATCGAAGGCCTTGCTAAAATCTAAAAGCGTTAGCGTTGTTACATTGCCTCCATCAAGAGATTGACGAATGTTTTCGGTGCCTCGTGGCAAAGCCGTTTGTGTACTTCTACCTTCCCTAAAACAAGATTGAAAATTATTGAGAACAGCATTTATAGCGAGAGAAAGTTTTGTGCCAAGGGAGGAAAGAGGCTTTTTTCTTCGTTTGCGGGAGAACACTTACGATTTCGGAAGAACAGAATATCACATACGACTTATCATTTCGTGATTTCCAGCTGTCCGAAGACCATTTCCATTTGTCCAGATGCCCGATTTCAAGACGACCAGATGTCAGAAGAGTTTTGGGTAATGAAAGTTCAGTTATTTTATTTCATTTTATAATAATAATTATTAACAGAACTCCTATGAACCACTTTATTACCTATTACTAGTCCTAGCGACCTCATTTCAACATTTTTATATCTCGTATTGCAATCAGGTATCTTAAGATACTAATTTCGCAAATAACTTTTTAAATAGCTTTTTTGGCGTGTGCATATATATATATATATATATATATATATATATATATATATATATATATATATATGTGTGTGTGTGTGTGTGTGTGTGTGTGTGTGTGATCGTACCGCCTTGGATCAGCCGAGAGGAAATGGAGGCAGGCAATCGGGATAAGCATGAATGCGGAGCAGAATTAGCAGACCAAGCAGGTACTTAACGTAGGTGTCTCTAATATTTTTTTGAAACAAAGTGTTATATATCAAAGTGTTATGTTAGTTCATAAATATGTAAAAACAATGTTGAACAATCATATTAACGATACAAAGAATAATAAATTTAATTCAGAGTTTAAAAAATAAATAATGCTATTTAAAAAACGCCCTTGTTTTAAAAATACGTTCACGAAAAATAGTTTAAACTATATTTAAATGCTGGTATTACGTTTATTATTTTAATATTAAAAAGAGTAAATGTATTGAATACAAAACTATAATCATCGACAATTTTGATTTCATGTATTTAATACATCACCATCATTAAGGAAGCGCTAAGTGTGGTCATCCTGAAGGCTCCTTGAAATATTAATCCGCCCTGAGAGACGTGGTGGAATGATGAGTTACGGGGTGGGGCGGAAGAGAGATGGCTCTGGTCGCAGGCCTCATGCCAATGCGCGTGCCGGTTGCATCATCCCGTCGCCCAACATCACTTCTCAGAGCTGTCAGGCGGCCATCCAATAGAGAGGTTTTCTGGGTCGCCGACTTCAGATTAACGATATGCCTCGACGTCATGATAATTTCCCCTGTTCGAATGCAAGTGTTATTTTCCCCCCATAATATCCCAGGTTGGATCTATGTTGACTGATGGACGACGACTGCATTGACGAACTCGAAAGCGAGATTTTTTCCAAGTGGGAGAAGGAAATCAGAAGAACCTGCTGTGCTGGTGCCGGGAATTAGAGGAGAGCAAGAAGAACAGGCATGGTTGTAGGGAAAGTCTAACCTGACGTGCAATGAAGCATTAGGTGGATCGCGTTCATCAGAAGGGGAAAGCGGAAACCCATAGAAAGACCAGATGTATTGCATGCAGAATGAGAGGAAAAATTTTTCACAAAGTTTCTTTCTCTGTTGCAGTATAATAAAATTTTCGTTCAAGAATCGACACTTGGCGGTAGCATTTTAGGCACCATTTTATCAGCACTTTAAGAATAGAGTTTTGAGGCAGCATTTTATCAGAACGAGGAATTTTGTAATATAATTCAATGATTGATGGCGTAGTGGCTATCATGCCGGATTACTGATCCCAACTTCGCATGTTTAAACCCGGTCAAAGTCGGGGGATTTTGAGGTGCCAAAAATCGACGGCATGCATACGGACGTTTGACGGCATGTAAAGCAGACCCCGGGAAAGGCATTCAGATGATCCTGGCAAAATTAAAGCCTCTAGCAATTTAGCACCACTCAGAGTTTCAATTTGAATTACTAGATAAGATTGCGGACATTGTATTTTGGCCTGCGCTATATGGTATTCAAATCAAACGTCAAAATTGGCGGACTAGCGCTCCCAGGGAAAGCAATTGCAAACTACCCTAGGTGTACTTTCTCAGGATGTCTCACAAAAAGACGCAGGGGGCTTCTGGAGACTAGTCTATGCACTCATCAGTGTATGGCACTAAAAGAAGAAGTCAATGATCGTCTGATCTAACAATAAATAACGGTAATTTAGTTTTTAAAACGAATTTTCTCGTTATTTTTCTTACAATTTAATAATTTGCATTTTCTTAATCATTTAAAAAACCGTCAAAATAAAAGTTAACAGCAAAGTAATAACATTTTTTCACGAGAAAAAATATTTCACGATTCAAAATTTCTTCTTCAAAATGCGGAAAGATGTTTAATGTAGACGCAACTTTATGGGTATGACGTGCCCATGAAGTTGGGTGAACGTCAGGAAGAGGGCAGAAGGGGGGGCGTGGGCGGAGGCGGGCGAGGCCAGCCGGTAGCTGCCGCCCAGGGCCGCGAGGAATCGCCAGTCAGCGCAGACGTCAGTGGTGCAGGAGCAGCTCCCTTCCGAGGGCCACGCCCCCAGCCGCCCAACAGGGATAACGGACGGCCGTTCTCGACGGCCTCTACGCACTTGTGACGCAGGTGTCAGGAGCGCTGCTGATTGCGGAGGCCACGAAGAGTGGAATTCGGGAATTGCACTGTCCCGGCATTGTGCACTCAGGCTGTACAAATACCCGCCGGAACGGCATTTCTCCACCTCTCGATTTTTTCCCCTGCAAGACATAGATCCGCAAAGGGGGCATTTATCGCTTTGAAACAAAGTATTCGCGTTGCACGCCTATTGACAAGTTAAACTAAATACCTCGCAGTGTATTCTTTCCAAATTATTAAAACCGAAATGTTTACTTAGAATATATTCCCAATATATAATGGATACAATTTTGTATTGCTTTCCTGTAAAGTTTGACCCTAGTAAGTTGACATTTCACAAGTAACACGATTAATAACTTCGGAAAATCAATTATTATTCTATTATGCGAAACATTTCACTCTTTCTAGTGAATGCCCACCGATAACAACTCGTTCCTTCTTATCGTGCGTTTTGGTTCCAGATGGCGTCTTCATTGCTTCATGAATGAACATGGTCCCACGCTCAGCCTCTGCAGATCCTCTCGTGGGCGCATTCCCGGTTTCACACGAAGTAATGTCCGTCGTGCATGAAGCGGACGTGGTTTGCACGTCGCCGCTGTGGCAGCCAGAGCCCCTCCCCCTCCCCCTCCCGCGCCGCAGCCATTGAGCGCATTAGTGCATCCTCATCAGCGCGAGCGCAGCGAGGGGGTGGGGTGGGGGTGGGGGGTACTGCGCACAATCAGACGCTCTTCACTTAGAGTAACCGAAGGGGAACTCAGACTGCGGAGATTGCCAACGAGCGGAAGAGGGTCATTTGGACACTCGCGCAACGCATATCGTTTCACAGTGCCAAGCAGGAAGGCTGTAATAAAGCATGGCGATAGTTTCAAATGTTACACAGGCATGCTTTCTGAAATAACTCCACAATATGAAAATTTAATTTAAAAAACACATAGGAAACTACGAGTTCGTTGTAGAAAAGGCTAAATATTACATAAGTCGTGCATAAGGCTATGCAAGTGTTTTCGCGTTTAATATTCTATTAATATTATATGAAGCAATATTCCAACAAATTCTGTTGTCCCGATAGTTCAAATTTATTCACATTTCAGTTTTCGCGCTATCTTTTCTTGTACTATGTACGATTAGCTTCACCTGGAACAACACTGGATTCCCTCATTTTGAAATTAATAGAAAAAAAAGAAAATTTCTACAGGTTGGATCCTCGGGGAGCAAACGTAGCTTGCTCTTCGGGATTCTGGGAAAATACCAAGCGTCTTTGTGAACCTAACACTAAGTGGCGGTTTCGATACGGCAACCACATCCTGCTTTAAGGCAGACAAAGGCAACGAGGGAGCGGCATTTTCCAACGCAGAAAAAGGGGAATTCAGAGGGAGATAGCTCTCAAATTGTTCTGGTAAACGTTCGTAGAGAACATGGAAAGTCAACAGGCAATTTACTTAGTGAGTTTCTATCGGAAGTTTGGCACATCTTCCACGTATGCGGGTAGCTCCATAAAATTGATTCTAAATTTATTTAAATCAGTTTGCTGAACGTTAAGCATGAAATGTGATGTCATTTCTATTCTTTATTTTTAACTTCGAACGAAGAAATAGTCGATTTTATGTAACTACAAAACATCACTCAGAACCTTTTCCAAAAACTAAACTTTACTAAACACATGTTTAGTAAATTTGATTTTATAAAATTTAATTAATTAAAAATTGCGATATTAGAGATCAAATTAATAAGCCTGTCGAATCTCAACAGAAGCGTTGTAGTAATTAATGTCACTTAAACACTTCAACAACGATGTTGCGCTGTAGTGCTATTAGCCTGTAATACAAGTCGATAAAGAACCAGAAAAAGAAAGCTGTCATACGTCGAGTTAATTGGCGTTCACATATCAAATTTATAATGCAATAATTTAAAACTGAAACTGTCTCTTTCTCTCTCTCTCTGCTTAAACAGTAAGTTTCCATACAGCACTCTATGTCACATTAGATAGGTAGTTGCAAAGCATGATTTCATAAGAAGAAAAAACCCTTAGTCACTCGAAAACATGTAGACGTTTTTGTAAATGAATCAGAGGGGAAGAGAAGAAAAGGAATAGGTGCCACGATTTACCTTCTGGTAAAGAGTTAGTGGGTACAGAACCACGTATCAAATTCAGTGGACACACAAACACACTCCATCAATGAACTGTGGCGTGTGACAGAGATTACGAAGAACCGTAGCGACGGCAAAACAGACAACACATGTTTCGTTTACTATCGGAAAGATCCGGCAACATAATCGGTATTCTGTTTACAAATGTCGTTTAGCAAATTCCTTAACGCGTGGGAGATGAACAGAAATTTTTAGCAAGTGTAACAAGAATACAAACTAACGAACAGAACAAATATATGACGTGACTGATGGAAGAGAACCACATAAATTCAAACAAATATCTCACGTTTACAAGAGAATATGTAAGTAACGAATTGTTGTGAAACATGAGCACAAAAAATTCCTACGGAGACCGAACACAGTGGCGGCACGTTCGGCAATTCTGCCTCACCACTCCTGAAACGTCATATTTCAAGTTCGTTCTTGCTGCAACTTTTGGACATTCTTTGAAAATAATGCTCCCACGTCTTTCGACGTGAATACGCGCGAAGAACGCTCGGTAATTCTGGCCTTTTCACAAACGCCGACTCACCTGATCTTTGCACATCTGCGAGGAGACCGCTTTGCAACTGAACAGTCCTGGATTCGCCGCAGCAATACTGCAAAGAGCTTCGCTACAAAAGTCCACTTGCGAAACTGCTGGAGGGGTAACCTAGGCCATTCACATCTTCAGGAGAAGGGGCAGATTAACCAAATGGGTGCGAATGGGATTTGTAATACCGTCATATTCCCCAGATGGCGCAGGTGACCCGTATTGAATTGTTTGCCTTCGGACTTGATTCATCCACTACCAATACAAACGATACTGAAGGGAACTTACTTCGTTCGGGCAGTGGCCCTAGTCGCACCATGTGCACACTGTTCACACAAAATCACGCCGTCGCGTCGTGATGGTGCCCCGAAGGTGCAGGTACGAATGTGTGTGCTCACATGAACACTCGCCAAACGAGAAGTAATAAGTGACAATTGAGTCTTTTGACAAGGAGTACCTGGGCAAGTAATGCTAAGGAGCAAATGCGAGGTGTTTAGTGAACGAGCAAACATATGTTTAACTCCGACGCATTTTTGAGCATGAAGACAGGGAGAGGTCGGGTGGCGAGACAATACATGCACGCCCATTTCATAGTCGTTTAATACACACAGACTGATCGATCCACTTCTTTGACGAATCAATATATCACCTCAAACAACTTAAAATATCATTCAGAATGAGAATCTTACCACCCAAATATAAATGTAAAACGCATTAAACTTTTCCTAACTACATTTTGCACAATAACGACTACATTTCTAATTCGTATTCCTGATACCAAAAAACTATCATTGAAGACTATGTTCTACGAGTAGGTTTTTCCAAAGAGTAACCCAAGTGACATAATCCAATTACGTAGTAGCTGGTGGTCGTAGCTACGTCACCGATCCAACGAAGGGACAAAGGTCCTCCTCCTATCGGCGACGCGCGCATTCAGGAACCGGGCACAGTTACTCACTGGACGTCACGCCTTCCGTCCGCCGGCGACGTAACCACGTGGTGGGCATGCACAGCGCATGGTGATGCACGGCACGAAGCAATTACAAACAAGGAGCTGGCTCGGGACAACGATGCAATGATGGAGCAGATTCTTCCGTTCCTATCTTACATTTTACTCTATTTCCTTAAGATGACTAAGTGCTATAAATTTATTTGATATATTGATAATTGTGAAGATTGGGATTGTGAAATGAAGGCTGTTCTGCGTCGCAGGTGAAGCTCTCATTTTTTTAATTGAAATGTTCTAGTCAAGTTATTACTGATAATGATATTCCTACAAATACATGTTTTATTTTATTTTTCATTTACAGAACATTATTATAGAGTAATTTCTTTATTGGATCAATACCAAAATAACGACAAAAACCCTTATAGATGTGTGTAAGAGACTATTCATGTAATAACATGCTAGGTAATTATTTGGAGATCTTGGGAATCACTGCGAGAAGCATTTAGCAGCTAAATGTTGATTAGACATTTCTCACAGAGAGAGTATATTCGGTGAAGAGAGTACGTCTCTGCGTCGTGTGAAATTATTAAGGAATGCAATAGGAAGTCCCTGAACTTCTCTATTAACTGATTCTCGAACTGGTTAACCCGGAAAGTGTGTCTGACAATCCGGGAATGAAATTTACAAATGAAATGGCAAAACTTCCTTCAGGATGTATATGAAAGGAAATGAATGAATCTTTGGATGTCTATGAAATGGAATTTTCCAATCACGCGGAAATATCAAACAAGTTAATTTCCATTACGCTGTGGCATTACAATTCACAACACGAAAACTCGTCGAAGCCTAATTTCACGATCCGTAATTACCAACATCATGGAGGCTTCCCATGTGGAATCTTATCGGCGAAACTAACCGGATGGCACATTTCCTTAGCGTTGCTGATTTGGCAGGAAGCGAAGCTTCGTAGCCGCAGATGGCTCTCCATCAAGAACGCGCCGCGCCGGCCCAGCGAGAGGAAGCAATAAAAAACATTACAGGAAATCACGAAGCATTTGGCAGCGGCCGAGCCATCCCACCAGCGACAGCGGAAAGCGCATCTACTGCCCCCCCCCCCCCGTTGGCCCCGTCGCCAGGCATGTAACTCACCCTGTGCCGTGACGTACTGAGGCCGACACTTTCCGGCAGGCTGCCGCGTTTTCGGGCAGGAAGCGAAATACAAGACTGCGCCTACGTCAAGCGCGGAACGGCCTTGGAAGGGCCCCTGACGCACGCACGCCCCAATGCGAAGGAAAAGCAGAGACGTAGCTGCTGCCATTAGGGCTCTGGAGCGCATCTTTCCTTTCCTTTCCTTTCCGTTCCTCTAAAACACAAGCGGAAGCAGCAGAAACATGAATGTGAATGTAGTGTCTATGATGTGTGCATATATATGAATGTAATATGCCTGTGAATGTAGTATGCATGAGAATGTACCTAGTATATATGTGAATGTATAGCAATACAGTGTGAAAGAAATGTGAGAATGTATTGTGTATGTTCGTATGCGTTTGTGTTTCTGTTGGTGTATGAATTAATTGAAAGTTGTGCTGATGGGTCAAAGAGGGTTGCCATTTTTCTCCATTCCCCAAAATACGCCGCGTGGGTATCCCGTGTCTATCACTGTTCCCTAAACAACATCAGAGAGCAGGGGCACGAGACGGGATGGTGTCGAGTTGCACGCTGCCTCTTGCAATTCCTTGGTGACGCCTCATACCTGTATCTTACACTTAGTGCCAGCCTGCTCGCAAGGAAAAAGGGACATTTTGAAATCAGGAAGCATTTCAATTAAAGTAAATTAAGGTACATCTTAATATTGCGCACATGCACTGTAGCACTTTCAATAAGGGCTTTTCTTCGATTCTAAATTATATTCAATACTGATATTATATATTATTAATTTTTATAATATTTTTCTTCAAATCCTCTCCAAAAGCATTTCCCAAGTATTATGACAGAAATCACACAAGTTAAATTCCAGATGTTTTTAGTGTATCCCTAAAGTACATTACATATAGAGAACGAGAACTTATAATGTTAAAGAATGTTCTTTATCAACACGGAGTCCAGTAATAGCATACATAAGTTTGTTTTACATCACAATGAATAAAGCTGCAACGTCGAAGAAAAGTGAAGTAATAATAATACAGTTAGAGTTAAATGTACTCTCCTGGATGCATATGGAAACAAAAAATCTCATATTTTGATTTCCTTGTCATCATTAAACTGAAATGAAAGTATCAAACTTGGAAACGATACAAAACTTCCATTAGATATTTGTTTAAAAACTTTTAGCGAAGACTTTATAAAATTTAATGAAAAAAAACAACAAAGATCGTGGTTTGTTTCTAATGTTATAGAAATACATTTTTAAAGGATTAACGAAAAAATGTCTCCTAAACACTGTTTCCTGCTAGAACAACGGTAACCTTTACGAATTCCGGATGACGTAGCTCGGAAAAGTATCTCGGCCGCTCGACGCATTTTCCCGATCGCGTCCCCAGAAAACGGCAGTGAGCGGCCGGGAATGCCCGAGCACTTCCACGCACAGGCGCGTACGCGCAGGCAATCGCCCCGAGCAGCGCTCATTCAGCCCAGCGTCACCCGCACCTGAGCGTTGACTCAGCCGCGCGCCGCGCCGCCGCACTTCCCGGTAACGCGCTCTCGATGAGCGGAATCGATTGGCAAAAACGACGCGGCAGAAGCTTGCGCGAACGGGCGCGCGAGCCCACAAACGAGCTAGAGAGAGAGAGACGGAGCGGGTGGTTTGTATATACGCACTGGTGACTCAGCGTGGCGAGGCGAGGCGAGGCGAGGCGCCTGTGCCGGCCGGTCGGTCGGTTACGTCACGACTATCGCGCGGCGCGGCGCGACGCGAGGCGACGCGCTTCGGCTAGGGGACGTACACAACCTAATGACGCCGGGGCAGAGCGCCAGATTCCGGTCAGTTCGCCGAAATGAGAGGCGAGGGATGTCCCCACGACTGCCCATCGATTTCCGTTCGCCATTCGTTTAACTCAGCCGAAGAACAGACATGCTGAGATATCCCAATGCGAGAGACCACGTTATCCTCTCAGTATTTGAACAGGAGCATTCTCGACTAAAGTTTACGGCGTTTTCTCTTCCTTTTTTCTGTAAGTTAAGCCGTTTTTTAAGGAAAATAACAAGATAAAAATAGATATTAAATATAAATAAACAATGCATATTACATATATATTTTTTTAATTTAAAATATACCAAATGTCTTGCGTTTTGATTTTACATTATGAAATTACATAATGTTGCGTTTTGAACTTATAAACGAAGGGGAAAAAAGTACAAAACATGAAACTAAGATAATATTTTCTGTGTATTAAAAAAATTAAATAGAAATGTTTATAGTTCTGTTAAAGGCTATTAACTGCTTCATTTTCCAAATTAAATGCTTTCCGAAATTTTATCACAATAATTAAAGATAAAAACAAGTACATAGTGTGCAGAATCTGCAATTAGAAACAAACTTCAATCACTTTGAACAGCCAATACTTCGTACACTATTTGAGATATTGGGTCATATGATTAAAAATGAACACTTGCTCCGTAGCAAAGTGAGCCTACTCCACGACACTGAGCAAACGCTCCATTTCGTGTGAATAAAAACTTTGTATGTCTCCGAAGAATTTTCTCGTGTCTCACGAGCATCTGCTCGTTGTGAACAAGTGATAGTAAAGGCTAAGAGTTTTGAAAATTGGTTTCCTGAGTAACAAGAGGTTACATACGTTACGCGCGTCGCGCACATCATTTATGTATGTTTTGTATCGTTCTTTAAATTCGAATATGAGTAGCAGTGACGAGGCGCCAGAGGCCATGCTAGTTTTGTGCTGACATGCTAACATAATATATAAATTATTTTTGAAAAGAGCCAGTACGCTCCCGGAAGTACGCTGTCGCCGAAACAAAGTTACAAAGTTTGAAAAAACAGTACCCCGAAAAATTCGGAGTAGAAATAAGCGATGGCCAATTAACATAGAATATATGGAATATGTAAACGCGCCTGAAAGCAAAACCGTATAAAAATCGTACCAACTTTACAACATTGTCCTTTTCGAATCGGTATAGATTCTTATAACCTACGTCACGAGAATATCACCTTATCTTGTAATATTTTTTAGTCCGCGGGATCTGCATGTGAGCACACGGTAATAACTCTGCCATTTTAACTTCACATTTCAAACGTGAGTCTGCTACTAAGGTCACTCCGAAATTTTGGAGGAAGTGCTCAATCTAGAGAGTAAACACTTAACTTTATTCATACCAATTCTGAGAATTTGCTTTCCACCTAAGAGTACGCTCAACTTACTGAGCAATTGCTCACCCACTTTATTCATACGAATTTGAGAAGATTCTCCGAAACTCGGAACAAAGAGTAATTGCTTACTTTTATTCAAATCACTTATTATTTTTATGCGTTCTTCTATGACCATTTGGGAATTAAGTCGATTTGAAAATGGATGTCGCATTGCATCAGTGGTCTAGTACATTAACATTGTCTTTAATGAGAATAAAGTACGTCACTACGATAAACGACCTACTGACGTACTTTAAAACTGAATTAGTGGCGGTGGTACCATATTCAAAAAGAAAAAGGAAAGTAAAGTAAGAAAAACATTTTCCGCGAATATATAATGCGTTACATGTACAAGGTATATAGTCAGTATTACTGACTCATTAATCACATTCGCGGAATGTTCTGGCCCTTGATCGCAAACAACGGCCAGACGACAGGTGTAAAAAATAATAAAACTTGAGAATCCATTATACATTCCTAATTGCGGCATTATTCACTGCCACTTCCGTGAAAATGGCGAAAATGCCAACAAACACAATACGGTAGCATCGGTCTCATGCCAACCCTTGTGTGACGTCCAGAACATACGGCGATCACAATGACTTGCACGAATCAAGAGTCAGCACTGTCAGTAGGTGTACATGAATAAAACTTACGCAACTAAGCATGTGCTTAGAACTTCCCATTTCTAAATAGCGAACCTCAATACTTATTTGAACAATTTTTATTAATTATAAACATAAAATTGTTTAATATTTTTTAAATTCAAAGATTTTTGTTTATTTGGCTCTAGTCTCTTATCGTGATCCAGATAAAGAATTCGATTCTTTACCGCGAAAACATACAGGACGACAACGCGGATCCACGAATGAAATGGTGATTTGTAAAGTAAATCTGAAGTGATTGCTTAGTTACACACGTCCAAGTTGGTTTCGAGGCAGCGGTTTTCTTTTATTCGCCTCCTGCGATAAACTACCTTGAGCCTTCGTAACGATTAATTTCGAATTTTAGGCCCAAATACTATGTTGGATAACTCTGACTATATAAATAAAATAAATCTCACTTAAATAAAGACAATTCTTGATTTTTCGATGGTCAATCGAAATGGCATTAAGTCTCTGGCAAATCGAACATCTCCAGATTTATCTCAACATCTCATTCTCACTTTCTTTCTTTCTTTTTTTGCGCACAATTTTAGATCATGAAGAAATTTCAAGGCTTTCTCTTCAATCAAACAAGCTTCACACTAACAGACAAAATTAAAAGAAGGCAATATTAGAAAAATTAAAATCACGAAATTTAAAATGCAGAAAAGTGGCCTTTTAAACACCTAATGCTGTCGCTCGAGGGTTCCCATCTTACGTTCCAGCTTCGATTCTCGAATTTCGCGGCGTTGGGAGTAGAGTGGAGCATGGAGCACAGGACCGGTTTATTCTCATATTCCATTTCCAATACATATGTTCACCATTTAAATATTATTATGGAAGTCATATTTGTGAAGCGCAGGGGTCCGTAAGATATTCATCAGGCCCTGGCCGTGAGGAGCCTTGGGCAAACGGCGGGAGCGGCTGGGGGAATGAAGGCGGGGGCGACGATAGAGGGACGGGAGGGGGGCGTCGATCTTGAAAACTGCGCCGCGGCGGTGCGGCGGTCCAGCCGTCGCGAGGCCGTCACGCGCTCCGTGCCAGCGCCCTCGCGAGCCCTCGCGCCGTGACGTCGCTACGTGCGCCGCCCCCGCTCGCTGCCGTGGACCCGCGCGTCACCGCCGCCGAAACCTTGAGAGCCTCCCGCCGCCGGGAGAGCGGCTGCGCGCGTAGGAAGGACGACTGCACGCGCTGCAAGGAGTGCAGGGCAAGTGCGAATTATACCGGAGAGGAAAAATGGACGCGACTTGAATGGCGTCCTTCGTTAGATAACGCCCAACAGTCGTAGCTGGAGGATTGTACTCCATCTTCACGCTCATATTCGGCATGTAGACTACACGAGTATATTCACAGCTTACATCGTCCATGGATTGCAATGTCATATTTCGAAAAAAACAAGATTTTTCAGTTACGATCGTAGTAACGTGACATTTTAAGACCCTTATCGATAGCAGAACTCCTAAGAAGTCTTTCAATAATTCTTACTCCATAATTCATCACTTGTTAAGCCCAGCATATCTGCATTTCAACAGCCGGCGAATACTTTAAACACGTTTATATCAAAACTTCATTCTTCAAGTTATGGCAAAACTGAAGCCTATGAACTACAAATAAGAATGTTATTTATTTGAAATACGAAATGAAAGAAATGAAGTACTTGTGTCACGAAACGCATTACAGTAAATACATTCAATCAAATTGAATGAGGTTGACCTGCGGCATTTCCGAGAAGATTGAATGCAGCACTAAAGTGAAGGCCAGAGGACCCAAGTCGAAGTCAGAAAAGTTACGTGCTAGTTGCAAAATCTGAGATACGAACCTGGCAGAGTAATAAAGGAATAAAAGCTTTCTGTCCAATTAAAACTACCGCCAAGAGCAAAACGAATGGTGACTGAAACACAATGCAGACGAAGGATTTTCATGTAATCAGTTTAGGCCCACATTTACGATGGACGAAGACCCGATTTGCACGCTCCTTTTCAAGGAGCGTTTGAGTAATTTTAGCGAACGCGCGCAAGCGCAGACTTCCGCACGCAAATTTCCGAGCACCTGAACAGAGACCATACTGCGCATGCGCTAAAACTACGGAATCGTTCGTCAAAAGAAAGCGTGCAAAATTTTGTCAAAGGGAGTTCTCAAGAATCTGAGGGCTGCAACCTACTACCGTTCAGTCTCCAGTTAAAGTAAATTATTTCTACTTAATAAATAGAAGCGGGACGTGACAGTAAATGGATCGTGTACATATTAGCGGGTGTTAAAAATGTCCGCGACCCAAACTACGATGAAAGCAAGGGCTGCGAAGCAGAAGTAAGTAGTGCGCAATTAGGCAACGCGTCTCCCTCCTTTTGGACAGGGCCTGCTGTGCGCGACGCCGCCCATTGCGTCGCCAATTGCTCCCGCTACGCAACGCGGAGCGGCGCCGCCAGGCGGAAAGCAGGGCAGGGTCGCGCGCCGCGCCAGCTCGAGGCGGCGCTAAAGCGCACAGCGACCTCCGGGGGACGCCCAGCGCCTCAATATTTAGACTTCTCCTCCTCAAACTGTACTTTAGTTTCGAGATGAAACATTGGAATCACTGAGCAATACGATCTCCAATTTCCTGATGCAAAATCCATGTTCTTTTGAGCTGAAAATTTGCAGACGTCAGAACGTCATCTGTTAGTGCTGTTCCAAAAAACGGTTAAGTTTGGTGCAAGGTGGCAAGGGCATACCAAAGCAATTCTCGCCCCGAAAATCGGGTTGTTTGTCTGTATGGGTGGATGGAAGCGTGGATGGAAGCGTGAATGCAAAAAGTGTAACGCGTCGGTCAAATTGTAAGCATTGAAGCTGAAAACTGGTAATACCTCACAAGTATGTTCTAGTTGTGCTGTTCCGTAGATCGTTAAGAATTTTTGGGACACCTGGAACCCCCATAATATTTTCAAAATTTTCTGCAAAATGCTCCAATATTTTTTATTTGCACAAAGAGAAAAAAGTGCATTTATAAAAATGATCAATTTATGACTCTCATTGAAAGAACTGCCATTTTTAATAATTAAAATTAGAATTATTCTAAAAGTTTGAATTTATTTTCGAAGCTAACTTACACACCTTCGATATTAAAATCTTCATGTAATGAATCACCCAATTTTAGATATTTAATTGATGTCATGCACTTTTTACACAATATATGAACAGTTGTTCAGGAATTAATAACACTAGGAAGAGGAAAAGTTTCGGTATGCCACGCATTCCCACTAGTTTTTATTGATTGTTTTTTCCGGGCTCGCCAACTGCTACGGTCATTAATCTCATTAGTGCGGTGAATGTTTATGCCTAGAGGCGGCGGTGCACCTCCCTCAGTGGTTGGTGAGATTCGGCGCTGACCTATTCATCGGTCTGCCGGCCACTAGAATTCTCCTCCAGACAAAGCCTAACTTCAACCAAGCTATTTAGGTAATGTCGAAAAATCCGCCTTTGTCAGGAGTCGCATCCGCCGAGTGTCGCAACAGAAAAAACAGCAATGCTTTGAGCTTACTCAGCCTTAAAAAATTTTTTTAAACATTTTTTTTACAAACTGTAAACACAGAGTGATAAATGGAACATGTGTAGAATACGTGAATTTAATAAAGTAGGAATTCTTTTGTAGTAGTTAACGCGAAGCACGCGAGTCAAGAAAACCACATCTATATTTTGAAGTAACGTGATTTGGAAATTTTGCAACTCAAAGCTTGTTATTGTAAATTGAGGAGGCCGAAAGTCAGAGTCTTGTCGATTTGAAAATCAGCAAGCAATCTAAAATGTGGTAATCTAACTAATTCCACTGCTTTAACGCGTACAATTTATCTAATTGCTTCGTCTGTTTGACAAAAAAATGCGTGCCGTACCGGCGCAGGTCCCAAGCAACACCGCGGCAGCTCGGGAGCCTACTCCTTCAAATACACGAATGCCTGGCGGGCTTCACTCTGGAGACGCAACGTTTGCGCAGCACCACTATCAACGGAGAAACGCATTCTCTAAACGTAGATGCATTTTAACATTTCTAGGTTTCAGGCCATCAGCTTCCACTTCATTTGCGAGACTAGCGACTAAAACAGATTTTCTTTGGTATTGACGTGAAAATAGCCTACTTGTTTGCTGAGAGTATCTAAAAAATACCAGATAATTACGTAAAATGCCTGAACTTTCGAGAAATTTGTCTTCAATATGACGCTTATAGAAATGAGTACATTCTAAAATTCGACTTTATTATTTTAGCAATCTCTCATGTACACTGGTTTGACATCTGCTGAAGAACCAAAATAAGTGACATACAATACAAATAAAATGCATTTATGATGAATTTCTTATCTGAACGTCATCCCTTTAAATAATCACAGAGCAACGAGAGCAAACTGACACATTCAAATTGTTTTTGCAAGTAGACATTAGCCAAAATTCATGATCCATTATTTATATTCCTGAAATTTAATAAGTAATTATCATTCTAATCAAATGTATCAACTGCAATAATCAATCATAATTTTCATTAAACTTCATAATTATTTACGATGAAACGAAAATTATATACTTGATTTTAACGTTGACCAATGAATTATTAAATTATTTGTACTCCAAAAATTAAAATTGGGCGCATTGCAAAAGAAATTAATAATAAACTCATATAGTTCAATAATTAATGTTAACTAAAAAGATAAAAGTGTATCCGAGGTTGAAAGTAATTTAGGCTTATATCCTATTAATGTACGAATGAATTCAATAAACAAAAGTGTTATGTAATTAACTTGTTACTGAGAACGGTGCGAATAATCTGACGTTAATTTTTTTACTTTCTCGCTCCGCAGTAGATATAAAATTTTGTAATCCTGCACGAGAAAACTGCGAATTTTTGACAGAAAAACTTTTTACAAGACCCTGTAACGAAAAGGTGGAGACATCCATTTGCTAAAATTAGAAAAAAAAATCCTCTTAACACGTGGCGCAGCGAGAATCCATTTTTTAAATTTTTTTTTAGTTTATTTCTATCTGTTCAACAATACATGTTTTTCAGAGGAGTTAATTTTTACCAGATTCTTAACATTTGGTTACAACCTAACTGCGGGTTCCCGTCGGATGACTAAGAAATTCAGTTTTACTAGACATTTTAATGACAGATAATAGAAAACTATATTTGGGGTTTTTGAAATATGTAATTATAATTTTTATCTATTCACACAATAATCATTTATGGGGGACGAAACCAGTCTCTTGGAAATTTTGATTTTATTCGAAGACCGAGCTCTCCAGTTTGACCTAGATTGAAATCTTTGGCACATATTGCAGTTGGAAGTAGATCGCAAAATTTTTGGGATTGGTTTGTTATGAAGTCTGTTATGTTCGGGATTTGCAATTCGTCATGTATTTGCGTGTTTGAAATGAACCATGGTGCTTTTACTATTTTTCGTAAGATTTTGTTTTGTGTTATTTGTAAGTTATTCAGGTTAGTTTTGACGGTATTTCTCCAAATTGGACAAGCATAAGTAAGCGTTGGTCGTATAATCGATGTATATATTAATTTTCCAGTATCTAAATGCAGATTAGATTTTTTATTGATTATTGGATAGAGTTGTACCATTTTTGCTTTAGTTTTGTTCCAGAATCCATGTTTTATGGGTCCTTCATACCGAAAAATCGATAGACGGCAAAAGGCGTGTCCGTCTGTGTGCAACGCTAGCGGCTAAACCGTTCAGCCGATTTTCTCCAAATTTGATATTTCTCAATTGATCTGTCTGATATCGTGGTCCCTTGAATTTGAAAGCCATATTTTAATTTTAAGGGGTACTTTACAGGAAGTCCCTGGAACATTTTCAAAATATAAAAAAAATGGCTCCATCGTTCGTGATTAAAAGGTACCCCCGGATAAGATGGTAAAAAGTTCCCTAAACAAAATGACGTATGAGTGGTTACATTATAAATCGAACATAAAAATAATATTTTTGAAAGGTTTCTTAGCCCCCGACTACCACCCACACCCTTCTACAGCCAAAAACGTGTTTTTTTATTTAAATTTTTGCAGCAACTTAACTTAAGACTATTTTATCTGTCTGAAAAAAATGATAAATACGAAAACAATTTATACTATTAGAAAAATATTCTTTTATATTTTCATAGACCTAAATTCAGAAGTTAAAAAAAAAACGAAAAATAATTTTTACTGTCTTAGAATCATGGAACAGGCTCGAAAAAATCTTAAACGTTCCTCTGAAAACACAAATTGTTAATTTTTTCAGATTTTTTCGATTGCTGGGCTGCAGTTAAAAAAATAAAAACCATTTTCCGCCTTCAAATCACTTGACTTTACTCCTGGAGGAAGATAGCAGGTGCCTAGAACCGGACAGCCAAGAACTCGACTACAAAATATATTTTTTTTTCAAATTAAAAAATGTGAAAAAATTCACAAGTGTTCAGGGAGGAAGTTTTAAGGCTTTTTCGTACCTGGGCCGGTGTTCTAAGACCCAGTTAAAGAGGTCTGGCAAATCGGGGTTTAACCTGTTCCACATCATTTTCCACACGTCTTCCACTTATCCTTCAACCGTGACCAAATTATTTTCTCATAAACTACAAAAAACTACCTTCTTATCTTAGCGTACGATAGATATACTTATGCAAAGGATTAGAAAGATTAAAAAAATGATAATTTGTAACTATATTCCAAAACCAAAATATTACTGGGTGCGACAACAATGTGTACAAATGTATAAAAACTTACTGCATGTAATTTGTTTCATGCAACAATTATTTATATTTAATTTACTGTATCAATCCAATTACACTTTATTTTTAAAATGTCAAAATATATTAATTATATCCAATAATTAAAATGTTACCCAATTACTTTCACGATATAGATATTAATAGTTTTTACATTAATATTGTCTTCCAAATGCTACCAACAAAATTTTTCATTCGCGTCGCTTGCTAGCGAAGATTGTTGACGAAATTCCTTGAGGTTCCATTGACGTCACTGCCAACCCCTGTGGAGGATTACGGAGACCCTTCCGGCTTTGTTCGCACGACGGGTAATGAGGGAGCTCCTGGAAAACCCAAATCCTCCCCGAATTCCTAAAATACCCTGCCATAGTACCGCTACTCCTCAAACTGTTCCTAGTGGGACGAAGGTTACGGCGCGTCTGAGTGGGAGACCAAAACTAATTTCACGTGTAATTTTATAAACACAAACGTCTTCTTACGGTCGAAAAAGGTTTATCGATTTTATCTTTGCTTGCTATGTTTTAGCTATAGATTTTAACTTTCCAGAAGTTAATTAAAAAGTTAATAACTCTTTTATCATTTTCACGTATAGCTGAAAGCAACATTCATTCTCATTGATAAACCCCAGCATAATATCAGTACTGTTTTAACGGAAATAACCACTCTGATAAATGTTTAAGTGTTTTACTCACATGAGATCATTTGGATATTTCAGCAGTTTGATGAAATACCTACTATAGAACAACACTGCTTTGGAATTTTCATTGATATTATTGATTGAAGTGAAAATGTTTTCACGAAAATCGGCAAACGCTTTAGATATTTAAAATGTCTTTATTAACACTTTAAATGTGTTTCATCGTTTAATAAACATTAGTCTGATTGTTATTTTCGTATGGTCTATTTTTACTGCCCCAAAATCCTTATTTAAGTTCAAAATAAGCTAGGAACCTCCAAAAGCGAAATTGTAATACATTCACGCGTGACGGCAAGATGCTGAATTATAACTGATCATTACAAGTTCTTGTGCGTTTATTTCTTGTTTCTTCATACTTTAACGTAAACTTTGAAACTCTTCTGTTTAGGTGTGTAGCACGAATAACGCCCCGGAGGAATATATTCGCCAAAACATTCCTGGATACACACAGTCCTTTTTATTTCCTTGAAAACTGGAGCGCAGGCGGCAGTATCCGCGCAGGCGCAGGGTCTACTCCTACTAGGCCTCGAAGATTCACACAGAAGAAGTACCACACGGCGGTGGCCTCTCGGAGTACGTAGTGCACCACCTCAGCCTGCTGTCTCCACCGCGCGTAGTAACATTCCAAGTTTTTTGAAGTGGGAGGGTACTTTTGATAGTATTTTAATCAAGATTAGTGAGAACCCGTCAAAATTTGACGGTGAGATCTGAGATAAATGCAAAATACTGTACCCAGACTAATGTTCACAATATATTGCATTGTTTAGATCTTAAGGGTATAATAAAGATATTCTGTGATGAGTTCCCAAAATTTTGAACACGTATGGCCCATGACCAGGTGGCAATGCAATATCGGCACAAAAGATACAGCACTATTATACTGAAGGATATTATTTCTAAAGTTTTTTGATGTGTCATCATCTCCTATAAACCGTTTGATTTCTTCTGGCATATTGCTCGAAGGTATACTTATTTTCACATTTAAGCAACACACAGTAAATCGTTTGCAGAATTTCCCTCACATGGAAAGTACAAAGCAGAACAAAACTGACATTTCATAGACAATGACCCAATAGAAAACGAAATGACCTGACTATCACGACACATACGCTGACTTTCTCTTTCCCTCCGCCCAGTTAATATACGTTTGCGTCTTTTGGGGCGCGTGGACAACGATTCGGAATTCGACATAACCTGTAAACAACTTCACTACTTCAGTAAAACCGAGCAAAACCCACTGTGCGAATGTTCTCTACAAAATACACCACAGAAGCAAATACACGCAAACTGTCAACACCACAATGCAATTATTACACTGAAACAAAACCTTGACGAATTGTACACAAATCTCAACAATCAAAACATCAAGCAGCATGGACTCACATCTATGGACTCATGTATATCGATTTTGAAACTGCCACCCTTTGAAAGAAAACAATTGACTATTGATAAGCGTACTATTAAAGAATGATTTAATTAATTAATTTACACCGTAAATGTTGGTAAATCAACACAAACAATATCTGATAACACATCTAGGGATCATATTCTTTCATTTAAAAGAAAAATACAACAATCGGTTCAGTAGAAGCTCTAAACGGAGCCATGGCAGAATACCTTATTTTTTTAAATATATAGATTATTGGGCGAAGAAAAAGATCGACTTCGGCAAAAGAGAGACCTTTTGCACAGTGTGGCGAAATGCAATTACGTGACTAACGCAATCGTGAAAGAGTTTTTGCACAACGTTTAGCCTAGGTGGATATGGAAAAAGTTTCGAATTGTGGAGCCACTGTGTGCACTTAATTACCGTAATGCCACATCTGATTTGCAGTTGTTCGTGTAGAGCTGCCTATCAACTAGTGACTAATCAGTATAAACACATACAATTTTATTATATGATTAAATTAACGTAACTAATTTCATGTATACAGAAGGAGAAAATGTCAACAACATGATGTTGTATCATGGGAATATCGTACTAGCAGCACACACTACCGCCACACTTGGGAACAAATTCTTTATAATATGACCGAGTGATCAATTGGCATTCGGTATACGTTGCCCGCTAAATCCGGTGGATAGCGGGCTCCGCTATTACTTCCAGTTCGAATTGGCGTATCGGCAGAAGCTGAAAAGTGGTATGCGTTAAGCTTCCTCCTATCCTCAGCTTATTACTTCCGAACTATTTTGTTTCTGGGAAGTTTTCTCAAAAGGCGCCACCACATGTTCGGCATTCGGAAAATACCGGGCGGAAATACTCGACGAATCCCGATTAGTTTATATATTTTGTATTGGCTTGCTCTTTGCCGAGCGCCAAACGTTCGGTGCTCTCCCTTCTCACAGCCTAACGGTCTGTGGTGCATCAAAAAAGGACATTCGTTGCGCGCCTCGACAACTCAGGATTCGGCGAGCAGTCGCTCGGTACCCACTATTTCCGCAGAGCGCAGTGGCGCACGAGTGTGCAAAACCTTTCGAACACCATTTCTCTTTTGATTCTTAATTGTAACACCTTAGTTATCAGAACCTTAGATTGCGAGAAACTTGATTTGAGTGTTTCGCAAAACAAGCAAAATTTTTGAAGATATTTGAACTCGATACACGCGCGATGCTTTGCAATACGAGTAGAAATGGTCAGCGTCCCCTCCTCTCTCCCGCCACAGCAGCAGAATTGTGCCTACAGCGATTTTTCTCATACTCAAGTTTTATAGTTAGTTTTACTTTACGATAAACTTTGGACTACGCATGCGAGGAAAGTACTTTGGAGGTGAACTTTCTCCCAACCTTTCCACCTGAGAAATTGTTTCTCCTTCACACTGTCGACGGGAAAGATATGGGAGGTTCTTATCTTGCCTGACACTACACTTCAAGTTCCCACGTGTGTTGAAGGTTACGGATTTGCGAGAACTGCAGTCGCGTTCCTTGAAGGCAGCTACCTCTCAGCCCAAACAGTTGTGTGGGGCAACTTCATAACGCCTTCTGTCGCAGGTCTTGCCCTCATGGTTACGGATATTTTCAAAATTGTTGACTTCTAGTTAAAGTGGCACGAAACGATTTCAGTGGCCTCATATGTGACAGTACTATCTGGAAATCTGACAGTTTCATCTAAACTCTACTGTCTACTTCAATGTAAGGTACAGCTAGATATTTTTACTGCACAAGGGCCAGAGCAATTCCTATTAATCTTTCTCCATGAATGACCAGTTGGGGCGGCCCATGGCGTAGCGGTCAGACTGCTCGCCTTCCACCGCTGGTGCCCGGGCTCGATCCCAGGCGCTTCCAAGTGGAATTTGTGGTGGACAAAGCGAGTTCGCGGCAGGCTTGCTCCCGTTTCCCCTTCCAATAAGCATTCCATCGCTCCATCAGTGAAAACGCCAAAACGTGCAAAATCATGCAATAAATATTGTTATATTGTATTTTGTTAAATAATGTTATATTACCAACTCGGAACGATGTTCAACGATATCAAAAAGTGTGTAATGACATTTATTAAAGAACAAATTCCTATAATTTTTTTAAAACAAAAAGTAAAAAGCTATGTAGGGGTTGCAGGCAAAATGGAAGAAAATTATATTTACCACCATATTGAATGGCGTCTCAAGATAAGCTCGACCAGTTCGGATGGCACCCTGAACTTTTGCTGATACTTCGGGGTCATAATTAAGAATTAAAAGAGAAATTGCGTTTGAAAGGTTTTACCTTCTCATACAGCATCGTTTATATCTCGAATATTTTGCGCCGGCGTAAGGATTTAGCTAGTTATTTCTTCAGAAAGTTGACAACTTGCGTTCTTAAAGCAAACTATTAAAAACTTCAAACGGATAAAGAATTCAAATATTCAAAATGTACGACAATGAACCGTGAACACAATCTTTCTCAATATAGTAAGAAGAGCAACATACTCGATATGACAAACATTAAAATGCAGACATGGGTCTTGAGAAACTTTAAAATGAACGCGCGCGCATGACGCTCGCAGTGAGTAAAGAATAAATACTAGCAAGAAGCACACCATTTGAAGTACAGTACGTCACAATCATAACTGCTCACTCCATATCTCAAAATTTTAGTGTTCCTTGAACTTTCAAAAGAGTTGTTTACAGCTGCACTAAAGTCGCAGAATAACTAACACCATGTTTGGATGAAGTCATTCGCCGGATTTGAGGGTCTACCAGTTCATTTTTATGCAAATGATGATTACTTAAGAAATATAGCACCTGGCATTATTTTCTCCAAATTTATAACTAAGATGATACACCAACGTCGTAGATCCATAAAATTACGCCCTTTTAAACATATCTGCAGTTTTCGTCGCCACAAATCTGGGCGCAGTGCAGAATGCAGAGAGAGGGACACCTTTCGAAATAAACATACGAGGACAAGAAAAAAAGGCTTAATATGAATAAATATAGAGATCATGACAATGCCTGCCCGACTCCTATTGTAAAGATACACTGCAACGTGGAGACAAACTAGTTTAGAACTAGTAATTCAAGGAAACACCAAAGGGTGATGTGTTGCACATTGTTTTAAACAATCACTTCCTTATACTATGGATTACATAACACATGAGATTTTGAAGTAATGTCACCAAAAATGTTCATTAAACGTTGATCAAGAATTTATCAAAATATAAATACAAAAACAGAAATTGAAGTATTTAATCATTTTATGGTAACTGTGTGAAAGAATCGTAGATTGTGCATGTTCTTACAGCAGTCTATTAATAACCTCGTAAGCAAAAATAAAGAAAATACAAAAAGAGGAGGGCACACAAGATTGTGAAAGAAATCATGAAACGAAAATTATCTACATAATAAGTTATGTTAACGAAGGTGGAAAGAAAATGCAACCTTCATTTAAGTCTTTAAGTAACACGTAAAATGATGTTCTGATAATGATGTATTAATGAAGTGATTGTTTCCGAGATTACGATTAATTATTTCCAAAACTGTTTACTTACAAATTGAAATTAGTATACTACTAATTAATTTTTACTCGAAATTTACAGCCATCTTTCAGTCTGCGCAATATTATGTATTTCGTAACGCTTACCATTAAAGAGATTCTGCAATATTCTTTCGTGGCGTCGCGTCCTGAACGTTGATAGACACTGCCGCGAAGCAATTCGCTTTCTCTCCCCCGACATGTCAATATCCTGCCCAATAAGGAATAGGCTCTACGAATTTCTAACACGCATTAAAGAGCCGGTTGCGACACGGCGACTATTTTTAACGCAACAATGTCACACAAACATCCCACCGGGCGGCATTGAATGAGTTTGACGTCAACCGAACAAGAACTTCTGCGTATTTGTTGCGGGCGCCACACCGCGCCGTGCGGTGTGTCCTTGTTGCGCGGCGCGGTTGCAAGTCGCCACGCAACGAGACGAGACGCGGCGCCGCTAACCGCCCATTACACGTCGAGCGCGTGCCCGGGGAGGCCGAGGAGGGCCGCAGAGGGTGCAGGGCGGGCGCGGGAGGCGGCGCGCAAGGCGTGGCGCTTCGGCAGACGCCTTCGCACGCTCCGCACGAGGAGCAACAGGATCGCTCGCTTCTCAAGAAGCATTTTCGTGCTGAAACTCCAGAAGATGGGTTCGCGCCACGAAAGTGAGCTATTTATCGATACCACACATGTTTCGAACGGAAGGGATTTGAAAATAATATTTTCTCTGAAAGATAAAACTATCTTCACGCACCTCATTTAAAGTAAACACATAACTAGCCACACAAAGTTACATGCGTTTCACGTACACAATCTTTTCGATGATTCACTGCTGACACTATAAATAAGATATTTAACTTCCATATGTTATTAATATTGTGATGAAACTAAAAGGTTAAAAATCTAACGTAACTATTCTCAACATCGTATCATCGTAACATCTTTACACGAAAATTTCCGACAGATCCAGAAACAGAACGGTAAATGAATGGTACCACAAAAAACAAAAAAATAATGAAAACAAAAAAAGGGCGAACTGTTTGCTTACTAAATGTACTAGTGATAAAATCAATTAGACTTTTATTTCCTTATATTCTTAGAAATGACAAAAGAAAACGCATGAAGATTTCTTGCAAATACAACAGTGAGGTTTCTACAGCTTCACAATGCCACCAAATTTGCAACGAATAACCACGTGATGCCTTTCGGCTTCTTCAGTGCATTGCTCAAACCAACACTACTCACCAAGGCTAGTTGATGCGTCATTCATAACAAATGAAGATAACGAATATACTGGCCTCGTCTAAGTAAATTCACCATTGGTGCATTGGCACTTATTGTTACTATTAATGGACATCGGACATTAGATAAACTGGAGTGTTATTTCATAAGTCGATACAAGAGTATTACAAAAAATCTTCCGAACATGTGGGAAAATGCAATAGTATCCAGTATGTTCGTTTAAAAACCTGTCACACGCTACTGATTACCGCCGATAGATGGCATTCGCGTTCATTGGTGATCATGATCCGTCAATGTTAACGAAGCCTCCTATTTGTGATTAGCTAAAAATACACTATCTTAATATTGCTCTCCGAGGAACTAAAATAAAGAACTAGAAAAGCATAATGGGCTTTGAGTAGCTTTCCCTTAATGCTAATTGTCTTCTAAGTAAAATTTTGCAAACATCTTTGAAGCGTAAAAAAGAAACACACAATGCAAATCTTAATCTTGATTCGTACGGATAATAGTGTTATTACCAAATTCTTCCCAGCGGATGGCATGGGAAACAATCATAAAAAGAAAGCGAAGATATCAAGATCACAGATTTCATGTTTTATTGTATGTGACAATGAATTGTAAACGACTATCAATAAACAGTGTCTTACAGAGTACAAAAATGCATAAATGATTCAATTGGTATACTTTTGTCACGTATTACATTTGTTTATTACCTCACATTGCATATGAAGTTCCGAAGAGAGAGTATTCAGTGAATGAAGAAGCATACATCATCCGTCAAAAAATTCACGAAGTTTCCGTCAGAGATATTTGAATGGCATTCATTAAAAATCAATACAAAGTAAGGATTTTTTTCATTTGTCTATTCGCAATTCAATTGACAGAGCTATTTGCAATTGAATTCGGGTCGCGGCATGAGAAGCGTTGAGCGATGGCTTTGCGTTTTAAACACGACGTAGATGACCTTGGCACGAGGAAAATTTTTGCAACCACATCTTTTCTAATTAAATACCAGCTGAGGTGGCTCAGTGCTTCAATTGATTTCACTGCAGTGTCTCTGACCGAGAGGCCCTTGGGCTCCAGTCCCGGCAGTGGCAGGACTTTTGACACTAGCTTGTCAGCTGGGTCGAATTCAGCTGTTGCCTGGAGGAGAATTCTAGTGGCCGGCGGCTTCATCGATAGTTTTACGTGATTTCTTCGATCAACACCCGGCCAATGACGGAGCAGTACCCTCAAAACCGGACTACGGACTGCAGGCGATCTGCAGCGGGGAACAATCACATCAACCTCTCGCGGTACAAACGTGCACTACACTTACGGGAATAATTACCTTATCAGTTGACGCGCCCGGACACCAATCAATAAATCAATCCAATTAAAGAGTAATTCCTCCAGATAGGATTCGGAAAACGTTTGATACTTAAAAATTGGAAATGTGGTTTTGGAACTTGCAAACGCAACTAGGTGCGATTTCATCTTAAACGTTTCACTTGAAAAGGGCCGTTACCGGGTATAACACGTCTCAACAACACAAGTGAATTGCGCTGTAGAATGTGTAAGATTATATCCGAAAGTCCAATGAAGATGACGATCATGATTATCCGGACGGTTACATCCCAATTTCACATTCACTAGTTGCGTATGTGCTAAAATACTAGTAGTTCTCTACTGAGCGAACGTTCATGTTTTCTGTTGAACAAATAAACTGCGATTGCGATTTAAATAATTTCAAACATGAAATCATTCAGTTGTTATAAAGATGGTTGAGAATTGATAATGTAGCCACGTGATAAAATACATAAATACACCAACTTCAGATGCCAAATTATATCTCAATTTTAAAACTAAATTTAACCGATAAAACTTTGATTTGGAACTCCAATATGAAAGTTTTGGTATCCAGATACACGCCTGAATAGTATATAAGAATCGAAAATCGCTGAACACCGGCATGGGTGTGCCAATGAGCTGATCCGACCATAACGAGGTCATATGCATTCACAGTGAACTTGCCGTCCTGCCAGCAATCAGTCTGGGCCAAACTGTGGCCGGCTGTTGCTATAGAAGGATTTTCTTAAGGATGAGCCAAAGTGACAGTTCGCTAAACAAGTGAACATCACATGTAATTCAGAGAAGTATCCCTCCGCCGCGATAGCTGTTCAGCAACGCCCCTACGTAAAGTGCTAATGGCTCCTGTGAAAACATCCCTATGCAGAAGTCTAAGAGTTTCGCTGAGGTATATGCACGTACGCGAGTCCGAGAAATTTTTAAATTTAATTACGTCTGTGGAAAATCTCTTACCATGCTCTCATAATCAGTAAAAGAAAACTGCCACGAATGTAAATAGAAAGAAAAATTATTTTAAGCCGGAAACTCGTGTACTAGTACGCATCTCACATTCAAGTTTCGGTTTTAAAATAAACATAATATTTATCACACAAAAAGTAAATTTAATGTAATGTTTATAGAAAAAAGAATTTTTACAGAAGAGCATATAACACTGCACTTCTTGATTTCAATTATGTCTCGCGGCGCACTATATTTTTGTCGGGCGAGGACATCACAAAAGGGAGCGTCGAAGACATTTACAAGTTAGCCAACTGCAAATGAATGAACTGCAGGAAGGGAGTCTAATGGGCTCGAGAGCACAACGACCACAGAACCTTCAGTTATATTGCCAGCACTAGCTGTCACTTTGGCTCATCCTTAGGAAAACCGTTCTATAGAACGGCTTCCACACGAGATGTGGGCGGAGGAGCCAAGGCCGCTTAGCGCCATGTATTTCACGGTAAGAGGTGGCTTTCGTAACGCCGACGGTCCGCCCGCATTAAACAACACGCAACGTATACGTTACTCCCACGTTAGCCGCCTGCTATCTCCGCTATTTTTAGCCCCGCCCCGCTGCTGGTCAGAATTCGTGCCTGCCTATCAGCCAAGAGCCAGGTGTCGAAACGGAAAGTCGAACTTCGTTTTCACTCGTCGATACGTATCTACCAAACACGCTGTTCGACAAAAGCCCGATCCTACGAGTACGGTTTCCACGAATACGTTTCCACACGACAAATTTAATGGTATTGGTAAGTTTTGGGAAATTTCCGTTGACCGACTTCAAAAGTGTTGATTATGGCGTATTTCCATTTCAGGGAAATACGTCATTGTAATCTGATGAAATTAAGTGTTCGCTAGCCTACATCACAGAGAAATATCTAGTTCCGACAACTTTTCTCCATTCTAGGGCTGCAGGAGAGGAGATGCATTAAATCTACACCCAGAACTTACATTCACTCAACCGCTTTTGCGACTGTAAAAATAGATTTTGAGAAAAATAAAAAGGGTTCAACCTATTTCTTACCCCTCGACCTCCATCCTTTTTCTTCAGCATTTATCTATTTCTACTTACCTCGGTTATTGTTGTCACTATTTCCAGCGAGACTCAATTTAAAACGATTTTGGGAAAATTCTTGATGTCAATTTGGATTTCAGCTTCTTCTCTCAGGAAACCACTGAAGAAGGTTTTGAAGTACGTCTGATTGTACACTTACAAATTCTTTATTCCTTCTTCATGAAATTCCAAAACTATTTCCGCCGTAACCATCAAAATGAATCGTAATAGTACCACATGTGCACTCCATCAAATTAAAGCAATTAACTATCATATAAAAGCGAGGAAGCAGGTATCGTGGAAAGAATACCGTAAATATCAGAACATTCACGCCGCGACTTGCAGGTCCTGGTTATTAGAACAAGTTAATGCCCGCGGTACATACATAATTTTATTTTCTACCTAATTTTATTGATTCAGATTTACTTATTTACTAATTAACTAGATGTTAACTTGACTCGATGTGTCTTTTAATACATCCCTCCCATAATTTCCTCCATAAGAGAAAATGTAGCATCACTTAACTGTTTTCAGGTTTTTTACGAAACCACGATCCTTTCGATTCAGGTAAATTATGCAGTGTATATCGAGCTCCGCATCGAAGGCAATAACAAGCTATAACGCATAAAAAAGCCCAATACCTTACACCAGGGATATGAAACTAACAGTCGCGGTAGCCGACATATGTATAATTTTGGCCCCCCAGGGACCAAGTAATTTTCCGTTTGGATGAATGTCTTCATAACAGAATCGTTGTTCCCACTGACAATGAGAAGTTTTTGGCAAATTATGTCAGAAAACATTAAAATAAATAAACGAAAAATTATTATTGCACATCAATTTTTAACTTATCCCTGATTTCTTCTGAATATTTTTCACTAATTACTCATTTGTTTTATGTATTTCTTAATTCGTGCCTCCGCCAACACAAACTGAATTCTACTTGTATTAAAATTAAATCAAATATAAAGAAGTATTAAATACAGTAAAAAAGCAGATGAGATGGCATCAATACGAAGATGAATACTTCGCCTGTTAGAAAAATTAACCAGGATCTAAGATGACTTTGGCATCTCTACTCTATTCACCATACCGTTTTGCGGTATTCTAAAATAGACACATCAACATAACCTCCACGAGAGAAGGAAAAATCCAAGGCCCTAATCCTAAAAATTGTTACCAAATTTCTCACATACTTTTTGTTCACAAAACCACAGATGTCTCACTTATTATTTTAAACAAAAAACGTAAATTATTTTTTTCCATAACCAATTCTCTGCACAACTAACGTATGAAATTTATTTCACGCAGTTGATATATGCTATATGCAATTATTTAAATCCTTGCAACATTCGATCAGGTAAATGAAATTATCTAAAGATTCCATATAAGAAGAACATGTCACGTGCGGAGGAATCTTCGACGAATCGGGATGACAAGCAGCACGCGGCGTTTGTTCTGACGTCACGCCGCCAGCGGAAGTGTGCGCGGGCGCGCACATTCGGAGCAGCTGCGCGCTCACTTGCGAACCCTTGACGCAGGCGCCTCGCCGCCTATTCCTCTTTTACAGTGGAAGTCGCCCAAGATGTTGTGGCAGCGAAATCAAAGTGTTAGAAGAGATCGCCCATGACGTTCAATCGCGCCAATCCCCAGAGTACACCCACCAACAAATAAAGTTTGTTCCATGTGCGTCGAACCGTCTCTCAACATTTACCGTTGGCGTCGACGAATCGATTATTATGACACAAGCGGTACTTCAAGCAAACAAGCGACAGCTTTAAAGATCTAGCACTTCTCGTCTGCCACGCTTTCCGATTAAGGCCTAGAGAAGGGTAGTCTCTGACTCATAATGCGAGAATTCAATTTGTACGGGAAGTAGTAAACTATTCAAGCTCGACGAGAGTAAAATTTAAGTACAAATAGAAAGGTTGAACGAGATACAGCTGCACATTGCATTTATAGTAGGTTCCTATTAAAGAGACACTTTCACATAATTGCCAACGCGATACCTGTGCATGGAAACAAAATAATAAAAACGACGTTGCATATCAAGTTAGTTCAGAATCTTAACCCCACCTTACCTTGGAACTAAAAGAGATCCCAGTCAATAACATGTTCGATCTGTAGAATACGCTCATGTTAAGAAGACTATTTCAGGACTCCTTTTACACTGCAACCCGACTGTCATTCACCACTGTAACTTCCAACACAGCAACGCGTTCGCGTCTCTCGCACGAATAATACTAGTTGCCGCATTTGCACCGACTGGGAAAGCCCAAGGGACGACCGCTAGGAGCGCTCCCCTACACCCCTGGATTAGAAAGGGCATGGCCTGGCGAGACAAAAGGCCATCGCTATTGCAGCAGATATCAGGTCCTTTTCCAACCTTCTAGGAGAAACCCACCTTGCAGGAAACCGCGGAGGTACAGGCAGCGGAAAGTTACCAAGAATGTTCCCTTCAGAAGTTATGACTAATCTTTTGCTTTTCGATGTTCATGAATGTCACATACGTAGTACCTCTTCGTATGTCGGGCAAATGATTTTCGGAAACACTGGAAAATATTTCCTGATTTATAAAACTAGAAAGTATGGATTTCGTATTATAATGCGACCAAGCACAGAATAAAAAGGTCTACATCAGTACTTAAGCATTTCAATTCTCGATGGCCCAGAGAAAAGAAACGCATTTGACCTCAACTGCCCGGGCGATGGTGCGGGGTAGGCTTGACGTTTGAATCATCGGGTTGAAACAATGGTATTGGCAACATTTTTTATTCATCTGAGAAGCAGCTTTCGACGGTTTATCAAATAAAAAAGTGCAGGCAAAAACAATACCCTTTATTGAAACATTTGAACTCCTCACCAATAAAATAATATTGTTGGCAATCGTTTTGGCGATATGCTGATGGTGTTTTTAGATGAACATCAAAGTGCGACTGAAACATTGCCTATGGTGCTTGCGACGCGGCGAGGGGAGCACAAATCACCGCCAGTGAATGCGATCGTGCGATTTCAATTTGTGGTTCCGGCAGCAGAAGGCTACACAAATAGATGAAGATTAATAGTAGTTTATGCAATTAGTTTATAATGTTAAGCTTTATTGCATGAGTACATGTTTTGAAAACGAGCGACGTTAGGAGCGAGTTTTCAAATTTGTACGAATGCAATAAAGCAACATTATAAACGAGTTGCATACGCTATTTTTGTATAACAGCATTATAAATTTACAAGAGAATCAAACTTAATTTCGCGAAACAACTTTCTTCTGACGTCTCGGGTGCTTGACATCCAACGCCCTCTGGAAATCAAATTCAAGATGGCATTGTTGACATCCGTGCGAGAAAACGGTGGTCGGCTGTTCCGTCTTCTTCTACCTCCCCACGATTCTCTCGCTACTATTGGCTGAATGTGTGATGACGCAATCATTCGTGCAGTAAAATCTAATACGTCATCATTTGTGCCGTAAAAGACCCTTTTATGAACGATTTCTTGCCCCAGAAAATGACGTTTATAATGTGCTGGTATACAAAAAATATATTTAACTGCAACTGAGAACAACTCGACAGTGATTATGAAACAATCAAAGATATATATATATATATATATATATATATATATATATATATATATATATATATATATATATATTAGAATTCGACAAATAGTAGCGGAGGCGGGATACAGGACGAATTTTACTCTTCTTAAATATACCCAAAGTAATATTTCGGTTCTACTATTAGGAAACGGAAAAATTGAATTTTTTTAAAATCTACTTTTGGCAGCGATAGATTACAGGTGGTAAGACGATGGAGCAAGATTGTAAAGCTGCCCCCCACGAAAGAAATTAGAAAACTAACAAGTAAAGGAAAGTCCGTAACATTCTGTAGCACCACTAGTTCCCATTGCTGAGCTGTAGTTAAAAAAATTACTATTTCCCCCTCTTTAAATCACATTGACTTTAAATACCCCTTGAAAATGGCTTCAACAGTTCTGTGCATTTATTTTAGTGTTTATTATAAATTTGTAATGAAAATTGTTCTTTTGTCCAAAAAATGAAACATTTTTCATATAATAATGGAACCGACATTATGATTCGCGTTTATAATAGGATAAAAGTGAAATTATTATAATAACATTGAATATAAAATATAATATTCAGTTGAGATAACAGGTTCGCTTTTTTCTCAGTATACACTCGGCATCAAACAAATAGCATGCAAACAAATATCATTGCATTATATCACACAATATAATGGAAAAACATACTTACAATACATAATATAATAAATCGTTTTACTCAACATCATTCGTATATTTTCGCTTTATCACTTTGTCAAAAATTATAAACACGCAGCTTTTGGTTTCTAACACATTATATGTTCACGCTAGAACTGCCAGATCACAGGAAAGTTAGTCAGTCGGCGCATTTCTTGACACCGTACGTTTCGCAGCGTTAACAAATTTCTTCTTTTTTTGAAGATCTGTTAAATAAAATCGTTTTAACACTAAAATTTTCAGTTTGCCGACTATGCTTCTTTAGATTACAAAAAAATGCTGAAAAAAACCACATGATTTTTATCGCACCGCGGACCCACGAAACCTTGTTTGGAGAGAAGCACCTATTTTTCGGCATTTGAAATATTTAAGAACTTTAGGAAATTGGTAATGGAAAGAGTCCATTTAATCATAATATAATTATGTTAATTCGAGTGTTATGAATCATGATTTTAGGCATGAAACTGTTCAATTTCTAAATAAATAACATTTAAAAGCAATATAATCCAATGATGATTCATTAATACGGGATATTCACAGTAATGCTTAACATTATCCCGCGCGTTTTATAATATGGAGCTAAAATTCACCAATTTATTAATGTATCTCATTAGCTCAGCTTAATAAGATTATTGTTTGCTTAATTATTATTAAATTTCTTTTCAAACTACAGAGAAATTGAAATCGTTTATGATACAAGTTTGAAGAGCCTCGAAATTAAATGTTTTAAAAAATTTGTTCCAACATTGGGGGCGGGGGAGTTGCCCCCCCCCCTGAATCCCGCCTCTAAATAAGCAGTACGTTCCACGATGCATTTCGTGCCCGCATGAGCCCATTGGCTCCCGAGCCAGCGCACCTACCCGTTTGATCCCGCGCCGCACGGCCATGGAGGCGTCGACGGCGGCAGCGATAACGGCTGAGGCAGCGGCGGCGGCAGCAGCAGCAGCCTCGCAACGGGCGGGCCGCGCGGCTGCTCCCTTTCGCAAAGCAGCGACGCGGTCGCCGAGCTGAGCTGAGCCGCGCCGCGGCCGCGGGGGCCGAATTTCGTGGCGTCACGGCAGGGCACGGCGGCTGGCGACGGCACCGGAGGGGAACGCCCCACCCACGCATGCCCGTCGAGGCTGCCGCCGCCACCTGCCACCGCCTCCGTGCCTGCCTTCAGCTGCGAAAGCAGCGCGCCGTTGATCGCGAAATGTTTTTAACACGGCTACACAATGGATCTGAATACGTTTTCAACACGTGTAACGACGTATGTTCCGACACGTTCCTCATCACACTCCGACTAACATTCTCTAACGTAACTTGGATCAGAAATATCATTGCAACTCAGCGAATCCACGAACATAGAATTGCCGCTATGCATTTTAACTACATTATACATTGATATATCTCGTTTCCCTGTAATATCCTGTCAAATACTTTTTTTTGCATTCCAGGATTATAATCGATTTTTTCTATCGCAAGAAATTGTTCAGAATCTGGCATTTTACGGCACAAATTATGTATTGGCATTTTAGGGCACGAATGATTGCGTATTCACACGTTCAGCCAATCGCAGCGAGGGAATAATAGTGGGAAATTAAAGATAAACGGAGCAGGCAACCATCGTTTTCTTGCACAGATGTAAAATACCCGAGACATCACAAGAAAGTTGTTTCGCAAAATTAAGTTTCATTCTCTTATAACTTTTTAATCCTGTTATACAAAAAAATTGCGTAGTCAACTCGTTTACAATGTTCCTTTATTGCATTCGTATAAATTTGAAACTCGCTCGTACGTCGCTCGTTTTCAAAACATTATAACCTAATTGTATAAACTATTTTAAATGGGAAATATGACATTTATCTCCATCGCGATGGCTTGGAGAAGGCTGTTTCAATTCTTTTAGTGAAACAGTCATGATTTCCTGCCCCAAAACGCTAACTGACCAATCCTATTGCGGTAGAGGCGGTTGATACCGGAGGTTCTCTCGACTTTTTAGTTCTTCAAGGCCATGACACGCAAGCGGGGAATCGATGTGGCAGAGCGGAGGTACCTCTCGGCATACATACTGATACAGAACAATGCACGACACAAAAAGGGATGAAATGTTAACAATTATATTACATATAACGTTCTACCTGCCTTTAAATATTATGTTTCACTCGAAATAATTTCTCTGCTAGAATCCAGAAAGCTGCTGCGAGAATTCACATCACTGTTTACCATATAAAGTGTCATATTGAAGTGAAGTCCTAAGTCTGATGGTCGTTCAAGTTACCGCTTCCCAACAACCTTCCTCCTAAAAGCAATTGAACATCTTGAGTCTCTCGAGCGTTGTTTACTGAAGTGATGCGTCACGTTTCGGTTGTAAGTCAAGATCACGACACAATGGAACAGAAAATAAAAACGTGCAGGAAAACGAGCAATGGAACACCGTGACGCTGCTTCTACGACTCAACAACGTCCATTCCGCATAGAGAACGCAAGCAAATGCGATGCAAGCAGGCGCACTTAACTTCTTACTCTATTTTAGACTGCCCAGAGCCTGCTATTTTCAGGGCAGAGCCACAAGGTGCACATGTTGTTTCTGGCCGAGTGACTGCCATTTAACGACCGCTTGCTCATGTATTTCCAGCTTCGACGTTATACAACGTGCCTCCTGCGAACTAAGACGAAAACAATGCCTCGGCGATGATACGCAGAGCGCATGATCCCGTGTGCGCTGCTGTTAACGAGTCTGGGGAGAGGAGCTGCTTGCGACCAAGGCTGCTGCGATAGTCAGTGAGCCACAAGGAAAACGCGATTCATGGCCAACTACTCAAATGCGTTATGAGTAACAAAACTGTTACACTAAAAAAGAACCATTAAACAGATTCTCGACCCGTTGATTAAACATTGGGAAGGAGGAATTGAACCCCCCCCCTCCCGAAGTCAAGAATACATAACGTTTCTTTGCATTTGTTCCATAAATTCACTGTCATCCCCGAACAGTAACGAAGCAACACAATCAAACGATTCCAGCGCAGAGTAGGTCGTGTTGCTTTTTAAAGAATCAAAGTGGGACTACTAAACAAGATGGAGATAAAAATAAAAAGAAGAAAAATTAGAACGGGGTTACATAAAGGATATACCTTCCTGTTCTGAGAACTAAATTTTTCTTTTGGCAAATATCATCAAAAACTTTAAAAAATTCTACTGATCAGATAACTAATCAGATAGATTATTGTTCAAATATATAACAAAATCCCTACTGTCTAAATTAAAAACAAATATAAGCGCTGGACTCATCAACACTTTACCTTGAGAGACTCCGCCATATTGACTAGTTACAGATTATGACTTTTGCACGAGGAAAACAGATAGGTTGACTCTACTATCATAAAATTCGGTCATTGCTTCAAAATTAGAGATCGAATCAAATTTCACAGAGCTCGTAAGTGATCATAGTACTCTTTGCGCTTGGTAAGACTAGATCCCTTTCTTAATTACGAGTTTCATCGCAAAGAATGATATACTCACACTCTGTATAAGAAGAAATCTCATGATGTGTAGTATGCTACATTATAATGTTGAAATACATACTATTCGTTTGCAAACAGATATAATATTCAATGCTGTAAAATAAATTCTACGTTAATAAAAAATAAGAAAAGGACTCTGCTATTTGAAGAAAAAGAATAACTATTTTAATATTTATTTCCTCAACGCCTTTATTCCTTCCGTAAAATGCAATTGCAACTTCAAGGCATTAAAGTAATTGCAGGAACGGCATTTATAAAAACTTATTTCCATTAACAGAGGATCTCGTTAATATGACCTAGTCTTCGTTACCGCGTGACCAACATAACTATTATATTTAACATATTTTGGAAATACATAAACCGCAGTTCAGTATCTTATGGCAATACATATCGTAGTGATTACAGTGTTTGCTTTCTATCTTTAGGCTTTCGTCATTCCATTAGAAACTGTAGGTAAATGGCATTCAGCGCAGAGCTACATGAGATTCTCAGCTTCTCACTCCACTGTTACTTGCGAGTGATTTATCCCGTTGCCATAATTCATCATTTCGCCTGTCCAATTTCAAATGTACAGAATCATTGTACACTTAGGTAAGAAATCGTATTCCCTAATAGCATTAACGGGAAAGTAATAAATGAAACCTAAATCAACAATAAAAAAAAAATCTCTGCAGAATGAGAAACAAAATATAAAATAGTTACATCTAAAAAAGATATAGGTAACCGAAAGACAAGCCAACACCTTAATGACTAAAAGTGTCTAAATTCGTCACATTTATATTTAAACAATTACGTACGAGTACACACAGAAATATGCTATATTTGGAGTGTCGTGTAAGAGCTTACGCACACGCAGTCGAAGGTGGCTAGCCGTCCCGTGTCGTGTGCACGACACAGGCGCTGCCATTAATGCACATACTCTGGCGCACGCGCTCATTCATCGAACCGTCACGCGCCGCCTGGGAGCAGGCCTCCACCCACGCGCGCGAGAACACGTTCAGCCACCCTCCACGTGCGAGCGGGCGAGCGCCTGCTTCCGAGCGAGCTGCAACCCGCACAACTCACAGCCACGCAACTGCGGAGGTTCGCCCGACGTTCGCGACCGCACCGCCCAGGAGGGAGAGGTGTGCGGACCATTCACTACCCAAGTGTTAATAGTCGTGAGGACATCGACGTGGACTTTTAACTTAAATATGAACGTACCATTCTCAATGACCACACGCGTAAACACATAGATTCCGATAAAATGAACATTCGTCCGAATAAACATTTTGTAAAATAAACATACACACACACACACATTGTATACAATCGAACGATATTAGGTAAAATACACGCACTCGTTTTAGGACGATAATTATTTCGCACACATCGTTCAAAATCTCAAACGTTTTAGAGGATCGAGTCATCAATCGTCTGGGCGCGGTCCCGCGTATTGCTCTGACCTGACGGAGCGGGCTGTTCCCGTGAGGCATTTTTTTTCTCTTTCTTGAAACGTCCCTATTTTCGTTTAATGCTAAATATCAGTAGTTCCTCTTCCACCACAGCAGTTAACAAGGAACAAAAAGGATATGTTCGAATTGAATCACAATGTGCAGATACTTTGTGCACGGCATAACTTTGAAGAGTGTATCATTTGGACATACGTTTTTTTTTAAAATTTTAATTATCGGATATTAAGAGGGACTATTTAAGGATAGTAATGGCGGTTGACGAGATCCTCCAATGTGGTGTCGTCCTGGGATGTTTCTTGTGGGATGAGTTGAAGTATAGAGTATACGGTAATAACAACGCAAACGCAAACCCGTCGTTTGAAAAATCTATATTAAAATAAATTTCCAACGTAGGCAGAACGATTATAATAAATGAGTCTGAACGTGTTCTGTAGGAGCCTGAATTGTGGGCGCAAACGACGAGCGTTTTCAACATCTACGTGGGAAGTTCTATGGAAGTGCATGAAAAGCAGGGGCCGTCGCACGAGCAGTTCCCGGGAAATCGGGGGCTCATCACCCGGGGCCCGAAGCGCCGTTTCCGCATATTCTTGAGTCGATACCTGCATTGAAGAGCTAATTGTCGTCTAAAAGAGTATACTGACTATTCCGAAAGTCTGGAAGCCGTCAAATATCTCGAGAAATAAGTTTCGGTTTGAAAAACGGTCGAACACTGTTCAATATTTTTGAAAAAGCTATCAAATGATAGCAACCTCGACCCCTCCCCCCCCCACACGCCCCCATGGATGAGGCGGGGAGCAACATTGAATTCTTAAACTAAAAAAATGCACATTGGGGTTCTATAGAAACTATACTTAAATTTATGGCAAACACGGGGGGGGGGGCGATTCGTGACAGATGACGCTGAAATATCAGAAATTAAAATTATTCCCGATTTTTCAACACATTTTAGAATAGAAAATGGTAAAATTCGTTCTCAGGATATTTTTAAAAACTATCAAGTTTTACCCATTTCGACCACTGCTCCCAACCCACAAAAAACGAGAGTGAACAATAGCAGCTAAACCGTTCAGCCGATTTTCTCCAAAATTCATATTCCCCAATCGATCTGACTGATGTCGCGGCTCTTTGAATTTGACACCGTTTTTTTAATATTTTAATTTATTAAAATTTTCAACAAAATGGATCCATTGTTTTTGATTAAGCTTCGATATTGGTTAGATTGGACGTTTAAAAGAATGGGGCAGGTCTGATGTTCGTTGAAAACCTAATTTTTCGAAAATTGAAAAAATCCAAAATTTGGTCGTCTTCTTAGAACTACAATTGTGACGATAAACATTTTTTCTTCATGTGTTCATCAAAAACAGATCTAAACTAATATGATTTTTTTTTGAAAACAGGAGTATTTTCGTGAAATTGTGTGTCAAACATAGGCAATTTTTATTTTATTTTCACTATTTTGTCTTAAAAACGGCACACAATTTTTTGATTAAATGTAGACCGTACATAGCGTAAAGAACGCTTAAGAGAATGGTGGAGAATGTTCTGATTTTTCGAAAATTTAAAAATATTTTCGGCGTTTTGCTGGGAAATACAATAATTAAGATACACTTTTTTCTTGACAAAATGTGTTATTAATAAATGAAATAATAAAAACCTAAAATTTAATTAGTATTACTTTCTTGTGCATAATTTAGGATTTAAAAATGAGTGTTTATAATGAATATTAAAAATTTATCTGCTACCCCACACCATGGGCGAAGTGAGAAGGTATTATTAGAATTTTTAAAAGGAGGAGTTTTAATGAGGGGGCGGGAATGGGCTCCCTAACCAGGGGGGCGGGGCGGGGCTGGGAGAGAGAGAGAGACAAAGTTGCTATGAATAGCTTCGACGGAAAAACTGTCTTCGATAACGAATAAATATCGCAGTAGTACTTAAATTTTGTTAATTTAAAACTGCTGTGAAATGTGTTTACTTCCCTTTTCTAAGTATATCATTTCGATAGTGTTACCAATACGATGGATGTATTATTTTGGTGACAAATTATTTGATAAATTTTGGAAAACTACGAGAGGTTTCTTTTTCGTTCACTTAGGCTTTTTTACTCATTACTTCTCCCAAATGAAATTACAAAATTCATTCGATATATAAACTAAATAGGGAATGAAAAATAAAAAGTTTCAAGCTTACAAATTACCTATTACCGAAGGTTATGTTCAAGTGTCAACCATATTCCTCGAACTTGCAGCGCCAACAGCTCGTGCACCCAGAGTAGCAGCAATTACAAGACAATTAGAGGCTGTCACGGAAGGAGCTGCGATAGTTGCATCATCGGGTTGCGTCGCGCCCGAGACACAGAACCGCTGTCTCTGTATTTGGTTCGCAGTATTCAGCCACTTCCGAGGACAACGATCTCTTGCGCGAGGTAGCCACTCACTCTTCTTGACGTCAAGATAAAATTTCGGAGCTAGCAGTTCCATTGTGCTGTAACACCACGATTTTTTGATAAATCTAAATTACTTTCATTTAATTTTTCAAATAATTTTCATTCTTGACTGAGGTTATTTTATATGTAATAAATTGCCCCAAATAGTACAAATAATTGATGCTCTTCTGCGGTTTTTAAATTTTGGTCCCCGAAAACTTTTTAAAATGTTCTGTATTATTAACATTAGTAGCCTTTCAGAAAATGTAAATAAGAAGCGATGCTCTATCCACATCGACCAGCAAGCCTTTTATGTCACAACAGATTTTTACGACAAAGACTGTGTTGGTGCAGCACACAATAATTTAACAGTACTTGTTCTACAAAATGGGATTGGTTCTGTTGCTAAAAATGTGTCATGAATCAGTTCCCGTCCACTGAACAATTTATTAACAAGGGAACAGTTAAGAGAAACAAACAAGTACAGTCGACTCCACTTATAGTGAACTTCGGGGGACTAATATTTTTGTTTCACTATATCCGATGATGTCAAAATTAAATTCTCCTTAACGACTGATTTTATTAATATAAAGATTCAGCAAAATACATTAACAATACGAACTGAACATTTCAATATTTTCATGTGTCCTTAAAAAAATATTTTCAATTGTTTACTTCGTACTTTTTCATTAGTAATTTCTCTAGATCCTTCTCCAGAGTTCGTGATCTCTCCATACTTGATTTTGGATTGTCCTCTGTGTCTAACAAGTATCGTAATGCAGTCTTGACACCTTTCATTTACTCTTGCACTGTTGGAACATCGTCTCACTTCCCTTCAGTAGCAGGATGTGGCAAGCGGCTAATGAAACTGATCGCTTTTCCGCGCCCAACGGCGGATAGCGCCAGTCTGTGGCAGTCGCGTGCTTCCTGTTCCCCAAGTTCAACTTAACGCACTTTATTCCGCGAAATATCAAGTAACACCAAGATTCAAACCGAAGCAAGCAATCACGCGTCGCCGCCGTTCGCTGTAGCCCACGCAGGACACGGCCTTAGTTTCCGCTGTGAAACTAAATGGCATAAGGTCATCAGAAAGGTGCCCATTCCGGGTATGCACCTCAGGAGAGACTTCTTCGATTACGACCTTTGACCGACGATATTTTCTTCAAGCTGCCTAGTGTTGGAATTTGTGGCACTGAGGTGATATATTCGCTTGTAGGAGGGAATTAATTTTGACGATATTTCCTACGTTCCCCATAGCCGAGGTTCAGGTTCATTATAACCGAATCTTCTTATGCTTATTTGTAATGTAAGTGAAACGGGACCAGTGACTTCAGTCCACTATATCCGATTTCACTGCAACCGGGGTCAACTGTACTAATGTGAAACAACTTATAGGGAGGGTGCATTTATATTCGGCCAACGAATATTATGAAACAAACAACGCCTATTGAACAGCATTTGAAGACACGTATAAACCGAAGGTATTTCACGTAATTGGCGCCCCGTAAAAGGAGTCCGCGCACATTTGCATGACTAGTTTTCGCACGCACGGAACTAAGGATTGTGTCGTGAACGCGTTCTCCGTAGGCCTGGGTTCCGCGAACCGAGACGCCGTCACAGGCGCGGCGCGGACGCGCAGGTGCCGGTGCCGGGGCGCGGGTGGCACAGCGGCGCCCGGGGGAGGAACCTACGCGCACACGCGGAAAACGGCTCCACGCCTGGATTGCGCCAAAGCGTGGCTGGAGCTAACGAGCACGAGGATACGAGGAAAGGTGATCGCTAAAGTGGGGGAAGGGAGGAGCCGTCAGGAGTTTTTAACTCATTCTGAGAAGGGTTCTATTTTCAACTAGTGAATTTTCAGACCATGCGATGTATTTTTGTTCGGTAAAAATGTGGTATTAATAATTATAACTGATTACTAGCTTAGAGTGTCGCCTTTGGCGGGAACATTCAAGCTAAAATGTATACACATACAGTTCCTTCACTCGCCTATCCTAGGCACCCCGTAGGGGGAGGGGAAGACAGTTGCAAGACCTGAGGTTCTCAGTGGAGGAGGTTCCGTCCACTCGCACCCGAATGACTCGGCGGCACGCACGTCGCCGTCAGCTTCGAGGTAGAGGCAGAGGAGGTGGTTCGCCACCCACTTTTGCGCAGGATTGGGCGTGGGATTCGTTAGCCGGCTACCTCTGCGTTGCCGGCGGCGGATTCCAAACCCCACATATAAAAGTCCGACGGAGCATGAACTCCCTTGTCCCGTTGCCTGGGTTCCGGCGAGACTCACGTCGACAGCTTCACGGTGGAGGCAGTGTGGAGAGTGAGGGTTGGAAGCCCGGAGCCTCCCGGGCGGCCCCTCGTTGGACACCTGGCTTCGAGGGGGCAGTAGCCCGATACTCTGGGCAACGAGGAGGGACTTGTCCCAGCGCATTGCCAGTGGCGCTTAATTTAACTCCGGTGCTCGCCTGGAAAGTTAGTAGCTTTGAGCTGGCAGAGTGGCCCAAGCCAGGCTTAATTGGGGAGGTTCTCGTGAAGGGTAACTGCGTTCCGGCAGGATCCAGATATCACCCCAATGGTGTATTTGTGCGCCTGCGGCGGGTGTGGATAGGGGCTAATACCTAGGTACCCACCCCTTCGTAGAACAAGAAAGTGTGGGTATACACGCACGTTCATACATTCTACTACTCTTCTTGGGCAAAGGGAATATAGTAATTTATAGCTTTACACCACTTTAGATGACCTGACCACCCCCTCAAAAGTTGTTGTTGCTCTCATAATTTTTCAAGAATCTCCATCTAAAATAACACCAATCGATTTGCCTGGTGGAAAGAAATCGAATAGATTATTGATCACCTCTTTAGGTGTCATAATATTTCCTTGAAGCACTAAAAATCCCTGAAAACTCTGTTTTTCGATAATCCCCTCAAAATATTTTCGAAGGATACAGAACCCACCAGTAGACGAGACGCGTCGAATGATACCTCATTTACCTCGAGTTGTGGGCTGAAAGAGGTGTATCTGCTCGACGGACAGACGGACGGTCAGATACTGGTTACCCGATTACTACTAACGCTCGTAGGATAGGATGTATATATAATAGAAGGGGTCACCAGCAAAAGGTGCTGACACTTTCAATGTAGAACGGTAATATGCGAGGGAATTATGTCGTTCGTGCAATCTCATGAGCGTACACTTACTACAAAGCATTACTTTCGATATTCGAAAGTTGACATTAGATGCAGAAGGTGCTATCTGCGCAGAAATGGCGGACAAGGCGCTCACGCCACCCGTAACGAACATCGTAAAAGTCGTGAATAAAGGTTAAAAAAAGGAGGCGAATAATGTAGATTGGTAAAGGGTGAAGAATACAAAGTTCATAGATGCTGGAAAATAGTATAAAAACTACAAGAGGGACGCAGTTCAAGCGAAAACATCTCCAATTAAGGTATGATGCAAAAGGTGCTATCTGCCGAGGGTATTGCCCACCAGCGGCGGATTCCAGGGGGAAGCGGGGCAGGGAGGCCCTGCCAAGCCCTAGAGTTTTCATTCGTTACCTTGTTTTATTTGACAAAATTGATTTAAATATTTATATATGGAACCTGAAATGAAATTTATCATGTAATTATTTAAATAATCATATTTTGTAGTACCATAAATACGCTACAAAAACAATATACAATATAATAACATATATTTATTATTTAACAAAAATCTATAATGACCCTCTCCAAAACAATCGGCTGCACACCAAGAGCATTAAACGAAACTGGTGAACACGTTATAAGAAAATCTCTTGTACTAAAGTTGCTTTGAACTGGCTTCCATTATGTTGACTTGACAAGTTAGTGTCAATTGCTTGATTGATGGGTGGTGTATGACAATAAACTTATTCTATTTCTTCCAAATTAAATGAATAATCCAATACAGATTTTATTCTATTTACTGTGTCTGTCCGACGTCAAAAGGTGCTAACTGCTGCATATAGCACCTTCTGCCACTATATTGTTCCTAAAATGACCAATATTCAGTAATAGCCTTCTTCAAACGTAGCAATGCTGATGCTGTACACACAATGAGGCTAAAAGAAACCATTTAGACGCAAAACCAGTGAAGAAGTATCAATATTTTGATAATTAAACTTTTTTGCGGTTCCTGTAAAAGTAGGTTTTTGTCAGTGAGCACCTTTTGCTGGTGACACCTTCAATTATATTTTCAATATTATGCTTTTTGTCACAGACTTACGTCATCTCCCAGGTAATTTCTCAAAATGAATAAATGATAGTGAATTTCCAACATTTACAATCGTACAAACATTTTCAACAGCTAAGTGGATCTATGTCGAAATTGCGCGGTTAGGCCATGGCCCGTCGGCTTGCTCTCCCCACCCCCTGGGCCACAGCCACGCCGCTTCCCTTTACGCGGCCTCACGATCCTTTCTCGTGAGGCTGTTAAGAATCTCCTCAGCGAAGAAACAATTTTCTAAACGATCATCTTTTTCCCTGGAGTTAGCAAGGAGCTAAAAGGTTCCTCTTCTTTTAAAAACTGGGGTATCATTTAGACTTTGACTTTTGAAGGTGACACGCGTAGTGAATATTCACATTACAGCAGTGAGAGATTCTTTAAAATGTTCTGTTAAATTGCACAGGAAAGTGAAAAACGCTATGAGAAAACTCCCAGGACAGCCGGAGTCACATCCTAAATGTCATTTTCTATACATAAGATATTTATTGGCGAAGAGGTACGGAAAGCAGTTTTTATAAATCTAAGATCAATGCGTAAAGGTTTCTTAACTGAAAAAAATTCAGATATAAGAAAAGTTTGGTATGTTCCTCCTTGAAAGTCGCCGCCATAATTGAATAAAAAAATGCAAAACTTCTCAGGATGGATGCCAAAAAAAGTGGATCATTGCAATACAAAACGAATTACGGGAACCGTGAAAAACAGCGATGAGTTTTTCCAACATGCACTATACTGCACTAAATGCTAGTAAAAGCATATCTCGACGTCGACGAATGTACGAAGAAGACAGAGGAGATTGTATTCGGGTCCTTTCGGGTGACCTACATGGGCGCGCTCAAGTCAGACCGTTTCTTCCCAAAAGACACGATCCACTGCCCGACAGCCAACGGTAACAGACTCCGCATCAGTCACACTAGGAATGATATACTCCAAGAACTAGACACACACGAAATATACACAGACACTCATAAACCATCATTTATTTAATCTTCTGGCATAATTGAAAAAAAATTATTTTAATATAGTAGTTACAAGCTATTTAATTCAGTATTTCGTTTTTACAACAGTACATTTCCGTTTTTTATAGACATTAAAAGTAACAGTCCGCAAAAATCATTATAGTATTTGTTTTCCTTTATTTGACTTGGAATGTGGACTGAAATTTTGAAATCTGTCTTCGACGGCATAAGTAACACTGGCTTTTCAAACCAACATAGAAAAAATTCTGGTTTGAAAATTGGACGACATTAATTACAAGAATGAATCAAACATGCAAGACAGAACAATTTTGTTTTAAATTTATTTCTTCTCGTTCGACAGGCTCTGTTCTTCGAGGAGGTTACTTATGCAGTACATAGGTTTTAGCTTTTTGGGAATGGCCATCCATAAGTAGTGATTTTTATTACTCGGAAGAACGTAAACATTGTGCTAAAGTAAATGCAGCGAGGTTAAAAACTGTTTCAGGTTTTAGATCAATTAAAAGTTATGGGGGATTACGGTGGTTAGAATCGGTCTTTGGGATACCTGGATTTAAAATGCGGGTTTGCAGCACTGCAACCTAGACTGAAGATTAAGGAGCGTGGATAAAAGTGAAGGTTTTGATAAAAATGTTGAACTATTTGTATTATGTGGTCGCTTAATGAAGGCACTTTTAATTCTCTGCGAATCTGGATGTTTGGAATGAAACCGAGGGCGTTTAAAATTCTTAAAAATATATTTTGAATGGATGTTAATTTTTGGAGATTGCTAAGGGCTGCACATCCGCAAACCATGCGTAAGTCATGGTTGGTAGAATAAAAGATTTAAATAATAACAGTCAGCACTCAACTTTCAATGAAAAACGTGGTTTAGAGGGAAGAGTTTTAAAATTTTTGTACATACTATGTTGGCTATTGCATTTATGTGAAGTTTCAAAGTTAACCTTCTGTCAAGCAACACTCCTAAGTATTTTATCGGTGAGGAGGCCCCGGAATATATGTATTGTGAAGATTTAATTCGACAGGATTTTTGGGGCGGCGAAACGTGAAAATGTCTGCATGACATTTTAACGGGTTTATTTTGATTCTCCATACTCGTTACTCGTTGATACTCCATACTCGTTTAGTGTGTTTTGAATATACTCCATGGCTACGGCAATGTCACTGTGCGTTTGGCGATATCATCTGCTTACAACGCTATCTTGGGATCAGTCTCAGTGGGGATATCGTAGCTAATGTTGAACAGAATGGGAGTTAGTACCGATCATTGTGGCCCACATGTAGCAACAGTGTGTGGGTTTACGTCAAAGAATTGATATTTACAATAAACAATCTGTTAGTGAGAAAACTTTCGATAACTTTTTCCAAGTACTCCAGAACTTCTAGTTGTCGCATTTTATAAATTAGGCCCTGAGTGCCGAACTGTCGTACGCCTGACTTATATCCAGGAAACTGTTGCTGTATATTTCTTTTGATGGTAGCCTTGCGCTATAGCTTCAGTCAATCGTAGAAGTTGGTGCTTTGTTGAGTGGTGATTTCTGAACCCGAACTGAATCGACGGAATAGCGTTAGTGGAATTGAGGAATTTAATAAGTCTAAACAGTATTAATTTTTGAAGTAAGAAGGGCGGGACAGCTACTTAACGGGGATGGAAGCGGTAACGAGGACCGGTTGGTGCAAGGGCGTCGGTTGGGGCGTGTGAGGGCGCGAGGGCGAGTTCGGACGTGTGTGTGTGTGTGTGTGTGTGTGTGTGTGTGTGTAAGAGTGAGTGGGCGAGTGTGAAGGCAAGCTTGAGTGGGAGCTGGGCGGAGGTGGGAGTGGGCATAGGGAGCAACAGCGGTGCCGGGAGCAGTAGTTATGGCAGGGGCTGGGAGAAGGTGGAAGGCAACCTCGCGGCGCAGCGCATTCCTGGGCCACAGGCGGGTAGCGCCAAGCGGAGCCTGCGTCAACGCGTTTCTGCGTTTCAGTTCGCGTCTTTTGTTGCGCGCAAACGATCGCACGCACTGCTCACTGCTCACTTTGTGCTCATATTTCGACACAAAGGCGTACTAATAGCGCGCGCTTATTTTCGCCTCCGCTTATTTACACTGTAACCTACATTGAAGATGCGAATGTTTGAAATTTTGCAGGCCACGAGGGTAGTGGTTACGGCAACCAGTGCTACCACACAAATGAATCCACACTTCAATTGCTCCAACGAGGTTGGATGAGCCAAGGGAAACTATTGTTTTATGCCACTGAATAACGTTTTTTTGTCATGAAGTGTACTAACGAATTCATTTGTGTTTCCACTAATAAAAGAATGGGATACATATGTTCCATTTGCGGAATTTTTCGTATGCTAATTCCAAACAATAATAGAAGCTCAAAGTCACTAGAAAAAATAACATCATAGAGAGAATTTCTACCATGAAAACAATGTGCATTAAAGCCAATTTCCACATAAATAACTTATGAATTATAATTGAATTCATTTAACAAATAAGTGGAAATGTGAAGGACAAATATCACCATAGTTCATGACAATCAATATCCATTTTCTATTGTTTCTTTCCAGAGATGAACTTGAAGCTCAGAGTAGGAGTTCAATTGTTTGTAGTTCGTTTCGATTTCATCAAATTCATTCTCAAAAGCGAATCAAATCGAGCCATTACCAGTGATTACAATGTCACAAGTGTTATTTCGTATAGTACACATGAATCGATATTACAACAAATAATGGCAAACATGTTTTTAATTTTAGCTTTTTTTACTTTGTCGGTAACAGAATTCTGAAGGTTTATGTTTAAGGTATTCATATGCATATATTTGTAAAGCGTATTTTTACCTCTGTTTGCAATGTAAAATGCATAACTATTTTTCAACAAAGTTTTACTCACATACATCGGAGGTACACAGTTTCTCTCCCGTGGCGTCCATTGTTTTACTTACCTGAAACAAAAGAGAGCACATAAATTTACAAAATTGAAGTAGGAATGGGTAAAATACATATTTATATCTATGTAATCCTTCTAGGCCTATTACCTGTGAATTTTGTCTTGAATAAGTAAAATCTCCTTGCTAATTATGTATTGTAAGCATTTGACGCAATTATTCCGAAAATTATAAAATTAAGAAGCTCTTTGCGAATAGTACTGTATCATATCAATAAAACTGTACACAGATATTAAAATAAACTGAATCTTCTTCTCTATGGTTTGATATAATCCTTTGTAATACAATAAGGGGTAGAATGGAAATGATGTCGTACAAAAAGAGTTTACCATAACAGAAAACATCCCGTAAATTACCTGTCGTTTTACCAATTCATGTAAGTTGACAAGACGAGTAACACTGGCGTGAAAAACAGACAATGGACGTAATATAATTCACGTACACATTTTCTTTCGCCATTCTTCTAACCTCCGTTTTTCTTGACAGGATGGATTTAAGCGAAAGAAAGTAAACTTGCATTTTCTTTCATTAGCCAATTTATTCACTGACAAATTAAAAGTAGTATTTCAATCAAAATAAATAAAAATAATGAAAATATTTAAATATTTACAAAAAATTACTTTTGGAACCTTCGGTATAATGGCATACGTTATCATTTTCAATATTCCACACTCTTTCATTGATTTCAATTTTTTCTTCTGCTCGGCGTCCGTTTCAAAAAGTAAGAGTGTTAAATTTTCTGATAACTGATAGGCGCATCTGTTTTCAACGCACACACTGCATTTTCATTTTATTCGCGAAAATATTTTTAATTTTTTAAGTTAAGATGGTTCTTAGTTTCCATAGGTTGCACCAACCGCTGCCAACTTTGGTCCACACCTAACCGGTGTGAAAAGGATAAAACGACAGCGGAGATCACATGCGCGGGGAGCCACCTGACTGAGATCAACACGCGACTACCCAGAAGCCGTCAGCTGATGCAGGTAGACGAAGCAGTCACGCGAGAGTCGCGCGTAAAAATCTGTTGTCCTGGCGGCGCGGATCGAAAACACGCGTGACGGCAGCAACTGCAAACGAGCGCCGTCTGGTTCTTCCGGTGCGGCGCCTGACGCGCGGGCCACTTCTGTGGAAGCCCATTCTTGGCCGTCCGCGACGCGCTGTTCCCGGAATGGAGGGGAGAAGAAGAATATGAAGAGGTACGCCACTGCGCGCGCCTCCGCGCAACCCCCTCGCGCTGCGCGAACGCCGGCGCCGCAGAGATGCCACGGTGGCAACTCTCCAACGACGCTAGAAATCTCACCGGGAGAGGTGGCTCAGAGCATCAACTGATGTCAATGCAATGCCTCTGACCGGGAGGTCCTAGGTTCCGGTCCCGACAGGGGCAAGATTTTCAAAATTAGCTTGTCAGCTAGATCGAAATCAGTCGTGTGAAGAATTCTAGCGGCCGGCTGCTCTGATCGGTAGTTTTTCGTGGTTTCTCCGATCAACACCATGCGAATGCCGGTGCAGAACCCTAACAAACGGGTCGAACCGCGCGAGATCTTTCCTTCCTCTTCCTTGTCATATCCTCACCCCTTACACACACACACACACACTAACATGCACTACCACACATGCCGGGAGACCGATCGGGAGCTTAAGAGCTTGTCGCGGCTGGGGCCGCGCTGGTGGGAGATACCTGGTAGAGGGAAACTCCGATAGCCGACGGTAGGTAAGCGCCGGATCTCGCCATCCAGTAGGGGGAGATCACCCCCATCCCCCGATGAAAAAACATACACTGCACTTACGGGGCTCAGTAGTTGACGTGCCCGGAATCACTATCAACCAACCAGAATTCTCCTCCAGACAGCGGCTGAATTCCAGCTACCTTTGTAGTTCGTGACGAAAATCTGCCACCGCCGGGACTCGAACCCTAGGACCTCCCGGTGGGCCAGTCTTGGAGTGCGCGTCAATGAACTACTCTCAGCTGGTCGCCGTTCGCGTTCCACGGCGCGCTCTCACGCGCGCTCCACTCGCCCAAGCGGCCCCGGCGCCCGCTGCAGGGAGGCTGTTGTTGCAACCCTGCGAGGTATTGGGCAGAGCAGAGGCGACCACGACCAATTTGGAACTTTTACCTGAAGTTCTTGCTCTAGACTGCAAATCGCCGAAACCGTATCACCTTTCAGACTCGCATAAGTACAGTTGAGTGTTTGACGTGTCGTTCATCAACAAATTATTATAAAAAGCCGATTATCTCGCATAGAACTTCCATAAATTTAGCTCTCTTCCTCACCAAACTTACATTTTTCATAAACTTTCTTTTTTTATTTAAAATAATGCTCGATGAATAAATGCTTTAAGCACGATACTACTAAGCTATAAAAACTTGCGAACGAATAGTTATTATGAAATTTTAGGTTTCAGTGCCAGTGTTGGCTTCTGCAGAAAAACAAACAAACAAACAAACAAACAAACAGATGAAATGTTCCTCAATCTGTTCCCAGTTTCATTTGTTAATAGAACTTCATAATTCGCATAATCGCAAAATTCATTATGTACTACGGTAATCAATGCAAGAAACACCTTATTGGAAACAGTCACTGGTGACATTCCATATTAAATGGCGATCAAGAAACATGAAAGAACTTCCTATTACTCTTCAGACTCAGTGATGGATCAATGGAGTAAGGAGAATTTTCTTACATAATGGTGAGGCACTTGATGCTTCCCTTGGCGTGCATCCTCTGTCAGGGATCTTGTAAAAGTATCGGTTACGTCAAGAAACGAAGCCATTTATCGTAGACACGAAACAGACCCTTCACATTCAGGCACATTCACATTCAGGCAGCTCCAAGTCTTCATGACAATCATTGCCTTAAAAGTGAATATTTTCGCGGAGCACATCAGTTCAGCACGAGACCAGCCAGCTTGAGGTGTTCGGTGGTAGTAAAAGGTATGTCAACCTAAACGGACGCGCACAATTCAGAAAAAAGAAATCGGATTCACAGAGTTGAACAAATACAGATACCACAATTCGCAAAGAAAATGAAAAATAAATAAATAAATAAATAAATAAATAAATAAATAAATAAATAAATAAATAAATAAATAAATAAATAAATAAATAAATAAATAAATAAATAAAAAGGGAAAACGCGCATTGTCTCTTCTCCCCGTTCATCTGGAGGATCGCCACTGGTCAGAGTGTCGCTTCCACTTCACGCCGATTACCCCGCGCAAGCATGCAATGCCACGTTTTATCAGGGACAGCAAAGTGAAGAGGCTCTTAGATATTTTACGAGACTTTCCCACAACTCTCACGTCGATTCCATTCTTCTTTTCTGAACACAGTTAACAGTGCTACAACATTTGCAGCTGCGAGTCTGGAGGCGAATTTACGGTCGTGGCCACGGAATAGGTTGCTAAGTATGGGGAAGACATCATCTCCACTGTAAGAGTACAAGCATAATCGAACTCTATGCACCTCTGCCACCACAAGAAATTTCCAGTTAAAAAAATATACTTTTGCTCTTACACCCAAACATTGGCCAGGTGTTAACACCTCTAGTAGCGATTTTCTGGGTGCGGATCTGGCAACCGTGCGCCGCGCCGCCGCGTACCTGTCGGGCGAACGTGCAGGGCGGCACGAGCGGCAGGGCGCCGGCTGATGCAATGTGACCGGGTTGCTGGCGTCACTGCCGCCGCGGCGCGCCGGTCGGCCCCATCCCCACGCATCTCATTCACAGCGCGGCACCAATACACGGCGTGCCTGATGCGTCCAGGCGCAAAAGGAAACTACAAAAAACTCCAAATAGCTGGGGAGGCTCCAGAAATAACTGCTGCTGTGGGGCAGCTGAACACATTTTAAGCTGGGGTATTATGAAAAGCGTTTCGCATCGACTCCGGTATTTACTGGTAATGCTACATAGTAAGCAAGCAATGTTTCGAGAGATGTGCCTGACTTCTTAGAAAATTATATGCCAAAATATATTTTAAAATGTCAGGAAAAGCGATTTATGTGACTATATCAACCTCTTTTGCACATTACTTCATCCATCCTGTTGATTTATCTACAGGCAGTCAGGCATTGACATGGTACTCTCTGAGCAAAGAAACTTGCACAACAGAATCTGTGCCCGAACTCCCTCTATTCAAGATGCGTCAAGGGTATGGTTATTAATTCCATAATTGTGGAGCATGTTATGTAATGCATGATCTCAAAGGAAACCCCTTGAGATCTACAGCTGACAACGTCGCCTTGCGGAATTCCCCCTCTACATACTTTCGTGAGCAGGACATCGCCCCAGCCGAGACAAGCTCTAAGATCAACTGGTCTCCTGACATCTGTGGTAGGGAAGTACATGTAAGTGTGAGAGTATTTAAACCGGGACACGAAAGAGGAAGGAAAGATCGCGCGTGGCTCATTGCCTATTTTGCACTACATTTCATCATATTGGCAGGTGAAACCAGGGATAACTACCAATCAGAGCAGCCGGCCGCTAGAATACTCCTCCAGACAGTGGTTGAATTCGACCCAGCTACGTAGCTAGTGTCGAAAATCCGCTACCGTCGGAACCCGAAGCCTAGAACCTTCTGGTCAATGACACCGCAGACCGATTCTCGGGCGAGCCCGAAGTCACGTCTTTCTTACGCCTCTTTTCGCAGCCACGCCCACTGCGCGCGCCCGTCGCTAGGCTGACGCCGATTGCAAAGCGTCTCGAGACGCGCGCCTCGCCCTGCCTGCGCGTGCCAGCGCCGCCGCACGCAATGGGAATCTTCCGCCGGCTGCGCGCGGAGCCATCATCCGCCAATTGGCCTCATGAAAAGGCGGCGGTCGCGCCGTTCCTCTCGCACCAGCCTACGTGTCTGGCAGCGCGGGACTTGGAGAGAGACAACGGCGACGGCACGAGACCGCCCGCGTGTCTATATGGGGCGAGGATGAAATGACGAGGGGGACACAATGGGCGCACCTGCGAGAGGTGTGTTGAAGAGGAGACGGGAGCGACGGAGGAGGGCGATCGGGAAGGGGCGGCGGCGGAGCTGAATGAGCAGACGAGTCACGCGGGCTGGGAGACGGGCGACTGAAAAGAGGAGCAGAGACAATTGCAACGACCGCTGGAGGAAAAGGGTTGGAATGGGGGCAGAGATGTTGAAGGTCATTTACAGGTATCGGCGATGGAAGCGGGGACGATAGTAGGGTGGTGCAAAGGTGGGTTCGAGTTGTGGTGGGGTAGGAGGAGTGACGGAGGCGGCGGGGTAGAGGGTGACGGTACTATTGGGAGGGAGGGGGATGGAGGTTGCGGAGGCGCTGTCTGTGGCAGTGGCTGTGGCGGTGGCGGTGGCGACGACTGTGATGGTAGCGGTGGCGGTGGCAGTAGCGGTGCGGGTGGCTGTAAAAATGGAAGAGACATTGTCGGCGCTGGTGCTGGATTCGAGGTTGAAGTTGACAATGATACTGGTGGAGAAGGTGACAAACTTTGGAGCTAGGGGGCGGTGACAGGAGTTCGTAGCAGTGGCTACAAAAGCTTTGGCAGTTGTACTGGCGATGGCGTTAGCGGTAGCAGAGACGCTGTAACGTTAGCGGCAGTAGCATTGGTAGTGGGAGATATTACGTGGTAGCGATGGCGACAACTGTCCGTAAAGGAAGAATTGTTCATGTAAGTGAAGACGTTGCCGCAAAATAGGAGATGATTACGTAATGACTTGAGGCGAAGACCCGGCTTCATTGCAAACAGTTTACGAGATTCAGCGACCTCCACGACTCCAGAGAGAAAGGAAAGAACAATCACCAAAGCGAAAATTACTTCTCTGAAATTATTTCTGAATTACTGAAGCATCACACGAAATTTGAGAAACATTTCCGTGTAATTTACGTTAATGCAAATTCAGTGAATATGCAATAGATCATTTACATAAATTATCATGGTCACTTTCGTTCACATGGAATCTCAACTCACAGATAGGCCGACAGGAAACAATAGAATTTATGATTAATTTCATTTGAAAACCATTTGATATGTTTGTTCGCCTTCTCTGAAACTGAATAATCATACGATTCGTACTTACTGGTATGCCGAAACCAGTTAAATTAGAGCAAAGGCATACATAGAAATGGGTCATTATCTTTTCCGCCTGCATCAACATGACGCTGAGACGCTGTGTCAAGCGACAGGGGCCTCCAGAATATCAACGCTGTGAGAAGCCCCCTTTTTCCTTCTAGCTGTTGGTAATCCTTACGCTCAAATTCGCGTAAATGAACGATGAATGAAAATTGAGGCAACACTTGAACGAATGACAAGAAATTGATACGCCAGATAAAAAATTGCCAGGAACGTTGATCGTTACTCAGGAAAATTCAGAATCAAGACATTATATTTGTAGATATTTAACGGCCCTTCAACTACTACAAGTTCACTGAGATTAATGCGTGAAAATCCAATGAGACGTAAGCCATACTGATGTCAAGGTAATGCGGATGGAAAAATGGTGGTTTGCGAGGAGATTTCTCTCCTCTCAAACGGCTTTCACCGAAGAACCCCGAGAAAACTTGCCCTAACCTCACTTTGTACATCACAAACTACCCATGGACTGGCCGGGCATCGAAACTGTGTCCTGGCGATGGAAGACATATGCGCCAGTCATTATGCCACGAGTCCCCTTTAAAGGACAGATTGCAAGGCGCTCCAGTACAGAACCATGTTCTTAATACATCTCCCTCCAGTTTGATGAGATTACTCATTCATTACATCCAGGATGAGAATATGCAATTTTTTTCAGGAGGGACGTCAAAACTCAAGAGGTGACGAAACGAGACCAACTTCGTTTTCGTAGTCGAATTCCCGAATAAATCCTACGAATGCTCTTGGGAATGGTTATTTATTTTATTTATTTTACGTCAAAAACAGTTAAAACTGCGTATGAAGTGTTATGAGGAGAAGTGAATTGTGTGCACATTTTCAAAATTCTGTGATCCCTACACTAAGTCATATACTACTTGAATTTAGAAGAAAAAACCGCTCCCATGTAATAAAACCTATTTTCAAGGATAAATAAGCAATAAACTTTGGGCTCATCCATGTCCTTCGTCAAGGAATAATACTTTCAGCCGCGACAACATGGAAACGATAATTTGAATAACTGTATTTCCTACTGAATTCTAGAAGTCATGCAGAGATAATGAAGTTACATTTATGTTCAGAAGCAAAACAAGGCGCCATCTCAGCGTTTACTCAATGGATCAGGGAAACTGGACGAAAAACCTGATCGAGAAGGGAGTCATTGACCCAGAAGCTGCGATACAATACTTGCTAAAATGGTAAATAATACATTAAATATCACTGTTAAAATTAATGTTACTTTCCTTGTGATGCTCAGTATAGTCTCTAATTGTATAGAAACAGTTATGCAGCAGAAATGATTTCACTTGGGATTTAAACTTTTCTATCGAATTTAATCGTTTAATGTCATCTGGCAAAGTGTTGTAAAATAATGTACATGTATTGTATGTGAATTTTTTGTAATGAGCTGTTGATACTGTCACCTGATGAATAATAATTCTACGTCGAGCGCTATAGTAATAGACTTCCGCATTTTCTGAAAATATATTCCCGCCCTTTAGCAAGTATTTTTTACAAAAACCACTGATTCGTAAATCAACAGACAAGGTAATGGTAAAATTCTAGATTAATGAAGAGAGGCTTACAAGAATCACGTTGGTGGGATTTGGTTATTATTCGTACAATTCGTTTTTGTAATCTAAACGTCTGAGAGCTATAAGATGTACTTCCCCAGAATATTCTGTCATATTTTGCGCGGGAATGAACATTCGCGAAATATACACGAGCAGTATGAAGGCTGACTGAATTTGCAAGAATTCTGAACGTGTAGCATAATGAACTTAATTTTGTGTTCAATTCATTTAAATGGACGTTCCATTTAAGGTTTGACTGAACTGAGAGACCTAACAATTTTTTGCCTTAACATCAATCAATGGTACACCGTTTATTTTCAATGGAGCACAGAATTGTTTATTTGAAATGGAAAACTGCATTAAAACCGTTTTCTTTTCGTTTACTATTAATTTGTTATTTCGGAACCAATTTGAAACATCTGATATTGTACTATTTACGGTTTCTTTATTGCAAAGGATGTTCGTATCATCCGCAAAGAGAACCGTTCTTCCGTTTCGAATCGTCGAGGGCATATCTTTTACGTAAAGTAGGAACAGAATAGGGCCTAAAATCGATCCTTGAGGAACTCCACGTACAATGGGCAAAGAGTCGGAAAGGTGCGTACGCAATGTTCCATCATTCCAGTAAGGTATTTCTACTCTCTGATCTCGTTGTTTAAGGGACGAACATAACCAATCTAGAGCAATACCACGGATACCATATGAAGGTAATTTTGAAAGTAAAATGTCATGATGAATGACGTCAAAAGCTTTTGAGAGATCTAAAAATAATCCAATCGGTGATTCGTTTTGGTCCAATGATGAGGCGACATCATTAAGAAAAGAAAATGTCTGTTTCCGTTGATTTTGATTTTCTAAATCCATGTTGGCAATCTGAAAGCGCGTTACATTTTCAATTTCCTTGATTTAAATATTTTAGTGACGTTGAAAATAAAAAAATGTCATACTTATTGACTGTGTCCCTGGCAGGAATAAATTGCTTTTCCAAAAGACGAAATTAAACTAGGGGGAACGATCCTCGGCATCAGCAGCATCCCATCAAACAGCATCCTGACTACGTCCCACGAGCAAGATGAATTGCTGAGCCTTACGATAACTCACGGTTAAGCACTGAAGGCTGTAGAAGTGTCGCCCCTGCTTCTTGCACGCATCGTTGCGAGAGCACAGCGCAAATACAAAAAGGCGATCTTGCAGTGCCGTGACAAAGAGGCGGCGACATCCGCTCCGGCTGCAACTGAACGGGCCTCTCCTCCCCGGTCGCGCTTCTTGGCTAGGCCAAGAGACGTAATTCATGCCAGGATGAACTGTACACATCATACACGCTTCAAATATTTCTTGCAACTCAATTTAGGATCGTTAGTTGTGAACTAATGCATAATGGAGTGCTTACATCATGTCACTTCATGTTACTTTTCTATAATTCCAATGGAGGAAATGGATTCTATGCTATAATTGCAATGACAGAATTTTGAGACATACTTCATTGATTTGCGATGTATACCAATAATTGTTAGAAGAATTACTCCTACAATACTAAACGTGACAGACGAATATAATGACAAAATGTTATTGTTTCTTATTTTCAACTTATTATGACATTATTATGCCTTGAAATATTCTTAATATCCTTGGATGAAAATACTTTTGTAAGCTCTGCCATTATCGGACCTCTAAAAAACCGTAGAAAATCTGTTAAGTAGTCTTTTATTAAATAAATGTGTGCTATTTAGACGCATGTACAACTAATGTCACATTGTTGGAAGTGTTTATCGTTTACTTATTTGATTAAAATCACTGTACTTGTACTACAATTGCACTACTATATTAACCCTGAATGACACCTCAACTCTACTAGTGATGCTAGAACAGCACGTGCTTTTTTTTAATCTGCTATTTTCGAAAATTCAGAGTTTAACGAAAATGAGACTAGCGCTATTCTCTTCAACATACCGTCTTCAATCCATGGGGGGGGGGGGGAATTTCAGGAAAAATTTGGAGCGGTTTTTGAGAAAAAATGTTACATTTTTGTTAATTGCCTATATTTCACGCCAAATTGCACGAAAACTATCCATATTTTCGAAACTTGAATATAAACTTATTTAAAGATTCGTCCTTAAGGAACAGATTTCATTAAGAGGTGTGTGTATTCATATTCATATTCATTTTCCATTCAATTTCATCTACAATATTATAGTTGTAAGAAAATGCCTCACAAAAAATTGCATTTTTACAACTTTCAAAACATTTTGGATTTCAACGATCATCAGACCTGCACCATTCTCTTAAGCGTCCTTTAAGCTATCCAAAGACAAAGTTTGATCTAAATTTTTAGAGCAATTTTTGAGAAAATTTTGTAAAGGTTTATGCGGATTCATGTAAAGTACCCTCAAAAATCAAAATAGCCATTTGAAATTCCCAAAACATCGATTTCATTCAGATCGTTTGGGTAACATCAATTTTGAAGAAAATCGGCTGAATGGTTTAGGCCCTTGCGTTAACCTCAGACGGACAGACAGATGTGCGGGCGGGCGGGTGGCGGACAGAGACAGATGTTTTGCTGTCAATCGAATTTTCGGTGATAAAGACCCACAAAATATGGATTCTGCATTTTCCGGAGCACAATTACGTAATTTTCTCTTCTTACCATGTTCCTTCGTAAGGGTGAGACAAAAAGGGAAATTGCACAAGGAAAATTAATACATAGCCTGGGGTTACAGATAGTGAAAATTAACTAAAACCCCGAAAAATAAAATTCAAAACATGTAACAAAATAACCGAAAGAAATATAGTTCATTGTTCAGCATCACTTTATAATCAGTTAAAGGGGGAAAAATATAGAATTTTTCTTATTCAATAACGATTCAAAATTAATATTACTACTACCCACACAAAGTTTATTCTTGACGATTAGATCAACATGAAATCGCCCTGAATAAAGTTCAGAATCATAACCTTTTTTAGTCCCAGAGTTCTCGTGCTTGAATTACACACCAACCGTGCCATTGAAGACACGTGTATGCGAAAAAACTGCATATCACGACCCGCAGGCGACTAAGGGCAGTTCTTTTTTCCACAAGGTCACTCCTCAGGTGCCTGACACGTGTAAAAGATCACCAACCGCAAACTAGAGGAAGTGGCAAGAGGAGGAAAACATTTTCTGCCATCAAACATATGAGTAAACCACAGTTCGCCAGGCAATTGTTACGTGTGCTGAAGTCGTGACCGGCTATTAATGCGTCACTGTCGTGCACCATCATCACCATCTCCAATGCTCGATTCAGCCTTTGACGAACTTAGAAAAAATAACGCGTTCCAAACTACGAACAGAAGAGGACTAAGAAATTACATATTTTTCCGTGTAATTGCCTCGTCATTCATGACGCTATTTCTTTCGTAATTGCTCCCTAACCTGATTTAATAAGATCTTTCTTAATATCATATTGGAAGCAGTTTTAAACACATCTCTCTGAGGAATAAGACATAGTATGTAATGTATTCACACACCATATTAAATGAAGTGTCGGGTTACTTTCAAGGCTATGTTTTTAAGTGAGAAACGTTTTTAATAGTCATTAAAAAACATTCACTTACTACGTAGAGCATATTATTATAGGTCGTAAAAAGTTCATTTCCACATATACTATTCATAACACATTTGACGTAGGAGCGTTATCTCCTATGTAAGTAGAGAAACACAATCGATTCTTGTTCATTTCAGCTCTCACGCTCTTTGTACCACGAGCAACTCGGCAGCAATATTTCTCCGAAAAACGGCGATTGTTGTTACTCCCAGACACGTGATAACATTGCGCTAACAAGAGGCAGCACTTACAAGCGAGATCACAAGGAGGAAGTGCATGATTATAGACCACAGTTTGCCCTTTCCATTCCCAGCATATAAGTCTTTCCGGCCGCATCACTTTCCCCTGGGGCTGCGACACTGGCGGGAGAGAGCCGTCCACGCGGACGCGTGCGGCCGAGGGGCGCCTCGGCGCAGCGCGCAACGGGCGGCGCGGGTGGCGTCAGCCCGCCAGGCCCGGGCCACGCGCCCGCCCTCAATGGCTCTGACCGTCGGAAACGCTGGATACTTGTGCATGGTGTTCCTTAAATCTGCATTTAGTCACTGGCCTTATGAATCAAATGGAAGCTGACAACGTGGAAACCAGAACTATTCAAACAAATCTTAAGAGTATATTTTTGTCTATTTATTGGGGTACTGCGCAAATGACAAAAGAGCTACCGTCCGCCGCCGCCCTCGCCTGCTCGGTGGCGCCCTTCCAGACGCCGCGGGAGGTGCGCGCGTCTCCGCGCCCGCCCTCCAACGCTCAACCGCACGCCCTCAACCCTGCTTTGCCCTTCCGACCGAAAAGTTTCCATATTTCATGCGGTATTTCGGTAAAGCCGAAGAAAATCTGCGATTAGTCACTTGTTTTTCAAGTCAAATGGAAGCTGTTAGCCTGAAATCCTCATTTCTTCAAATAAACCTTAATTTAGAGATTATTTTCCTCTATTTTATGAGGTACTGCGCAAACGTCGTGTATCACGATTGAAGCTCGTCAGGCATTCGTGTATTTGTAAAGCCATCTCAAATTTGGTGATGCATGAGAACAGCGTCAGCGCGGCGTTGTTGAACGGGGAATGTCTTTTGGACTTATATTCTGACATATAAGTACGTGATTATCAGTGAGAATAGTGATCTCTACGAGATACAATACATGTCTAATCTACAGTTTAAGAATTCCTTCCAGAAGTATGTAGGACTGATTGAAAGATGGCTGAAAGATTGCCTTGATTGGTCAGGACGATAATAAAACTGCAATGCTCCAGAGCAAAATGCAGTACGTTTACTGTCCCAAACACGTGCTAAATGTTCGTGGTACAGTGCTAAATGACACAGTGTATTGCCAGTAGAATCAATGAATACATTATTATCTTAAGTATAAAAATATTTTAATAGCGTGGGCTGATTAGTTTTCGACTTTTCCAGGAGCAAATTGGTACATCTCCATATTGTTGATATGCCCAAGTTGGTAACTTATTTCCAGCCAGAAAATATCCCACCCAAAATCGAACAGGCACAATTTCTTCGGAAAACTACAGTTCACGAAGGCGAAATTACTCATACGACAGCGTAAATCTTTAGAACGTAACGCAAACTGCAAATCAGTTATTTCTGGCTGTTGAACCACCACATTGTCTGACTAACACCTACAAGTCAGCGAGATGAGAACAACGCGGTTTCTCCAGGAACGGGCAAGACGAAGGCCGTGTCAGCCGCGGCAGGTGGGCTTCCTGGAGCTGCGGCGGCGACGCACCTGCGAAGAGGACGCGCGAGCGGGGCGGCCGCATGCCGAGGCGCAGCTCCGCGGGCAGCGAGCCCTGACGGCGCGCCAGGCACGCGGACGCGCCACCTCCCGGCGCAGCGACCCATGTTCAAAAGATCTAGCTCTTTGTAATACAAGTACATTTAGACTCATTAAAAAGTACCATTATAACAAAAAACTATTATCATTTTCCAATAACAACAAATTGCACATTCTTCCCGACCAAAGTGTCCAATGAGAAAACAGAAAGTGAAAAATAAGTTAAGGCGAGTTTTCGTCGACAAATCTAATCTATTATAATTGCATTTTCCAATAAGATAATACAAGTATCGTTAACAGTTCTATTCCTTTTTATCATCTTTATTTTATTACTTAAACCTCAATTTAGAATTAATAAACACGACCACCATCACTTTTAATCCTTCTTCCTGAACAGTTTTGTGAGAGGTTACTAAACCTGGTTTAAAAAACATCGATGATTTTTGAGCGATGACATCCAAGTTTTCATTTCCAACTCGACGTTTTGAAACATCGATTTTGTTGGCAATGTCACCATGGAATTGAGAAATGGCTTCCCTTTGTCAGATTTAAGAATTTCTTGGATAGCAACTCTGCTGCACCTCTTCCCGACGCCTCGCTCGACGTAGAAACGTTGGGTCGCGGGACAAGGCCCGCGCCCTTCCTTTACGTTCAATCCACTTAACTCGGTGTTGGGTTGGGACCCTGCCACTCCTTTGCTAATCTACCTCATAACTATGTTCATGTTATGTTACATCGCAGAGATTTGTTTTCTTTTGAAGTCATATATTCTTATTGCCCCCAAAATGGGGCAGGTTTTTTCTTATCACAACGTCTTATATTGCGGATTTTATTTCGTTAATAGGCAATAATTCTACACGTAACATACGCGTTTTGGAATTTCTGAACTCTAGATGTCGACTTAGTCGCGATCGTTCAAACATGTTATCCTCCTGCCAACGGCGCATTCATGACTTGAATCGGTTTGAATCTTCTTCTAAAACCTCCCTTAACTGCTGTGTAGCTGTGACCGAGTCAAAGAGAGGGGCCGGTGTAAAGCAGACGACGTTTGGTCCGCACAGAAGTTAACGGGGCCTATGAAGTTGAGGTCTAACGGTGCAAAAGCATACGCAATGTAATGAAAGCATGCGCTTAAGTACACCAACTTCAGTGTGACCATCCGTTTTTCCACCCATCAGGCAAAACGTGTCACATCCTTCGCCTGTGGGTGTTTAAACGAGTTTGAATGCGCGCCCAAAAACAAAAGAGGTAGTGCAAAAATGTAACGGGATAGTTCGATAATGTAGGAGAAAGGAAGGAAGTCGGCGTAAAATATTGCAAGTGTCCTTTGGAAGCTAACCGTCGACCGGACAAGACGTATAGCAAGATCGGACTATGAGAAAGTACATTACCGAGCATTCGTTTCCAAATAGCGCCAGAAAAACTCTTCGGAAAAGACAATAGAAGAGGTAAACTGTTTATTTTAAATGCAATACGACTAATTGTGAATATAATCAAGAGTAATGTTGGCATAAATTATTGAGAGCAGATAAGTGAGGAGTTTTACAGATGATAGCTAATACTCGAATGTCTCTATATCTTTTCCAGTTAATTTTTAATATTTTTGTCTTCATGTTCTGTTCCGTTACTACGTTGCTGTTACATGGGATTTCATTGCATCTGGGTAAAATTCTTGGACGAATCCCTACGCAAGCGCACGCGCGACGGCCCGGCTACACATTTTATAACGGACACGAGCCGGCCCTTCAAGGTCAGAAAACACCGCGGAGCTACTGGGAGACGACGTGAGGCCATTTCAACCAGACAACCCCCGAAGGTCAAATATGTATATTGTCAAGTATCTCAAGTTCCAGATGGAATAATTTTATTTTGGACTTTTGATCTGAGTTTCTGTAGGTCAAGAAAAAAAGTACGAAAATTCGATACAACGTGGGGAGACTTTTTTTAAAAATTTGTTCTGTGTATGTGTGTGTGTGTGTATATATATATATATATATATATATATATATATATATATATATATATATATATATATATGACACGATGGTTAAGGTTATATTAGTGCAACATCGTAAACAAACGTCTGATACGAAGAGTTTTTGATTCTTCTTTCGACGATAATCTTGTGCTAAGGTATGCCTTTCAAGTCGGCCACGTTCAGACCCTCTCCTACAATGCATTATTCCTTTCCTCAAATCTTTCAAGCATTCACACTTCACTCTTGCGATGAATGCACACCACTGCGTTTCAGATTTGTTGGAATTGCGCCTCGCTGGAACTGCTAATCGCTACCAGGAAGAGAGAACGCAAGCTCAACAGTCGCAGATACTGTCACGTAGCCCCCATGTAAGGAACACCATTCAAACGCAATAAAGTTTCGAATACTGAACGTGCGTAGAATTGACCACATTACACTTACCACGTTTAGTGTCCTATAGACAGTACATAGAACGGGGCTAAATTAAATATGTACTTCTTTTTCATTTTTCTTTTTGTAAACTAAAAAAAGGAGCATGAATGTGAGCAAAATGCTTGACTGATAATGTAACGAAAATGTCGATAAACCAATGGAATCTATTTTCAATTCTTAAGTATTAATGAGAATGTATCATGAATAAAAAATCCATGTCTGTGAGAGTTCTTACAATTCTTAAGAATGTAGAATTAAGTGCAAGCCCCACTTCTCCAAGAATCAGCTTCCGATGACAAATATCAGGACAATATTATGCATACAGCGATGAGTGGAGGTCTCCTGCAACTATCCTCATCTGCCTCTTCAAGCGGAAGAATTTGTCAAGATCTTCTAAAATAATTGAACACTTGTACATTGTGATTGCATTTTGGTGAGTGAATTAAATACTTTTGAATTAACGTTCTTCCCAACTGATCAGATATATAAGTTAATTTGCTTTCTGTGTACCAGAGGAGAGACGCTGGATATATCCTCGACACAATCTCCATTTTCACTGAAGCTCTTACAAAAGTACCTCGCTCTTAAATTAGTCATGTTTTCATGTTTTCCTCTATTCTCTGAACCCCTTAGTTCTAAATGTTTCCCTTAGTTCTAAATGTTTATTAACTTACAAAATTTCCCTTTCCCATTTGAGAATGCAATATCCAAACTACGATTAGGAATTTTTTCTGCTAACATACTTCGAAAGTGTCAAACACCACGGGGCTCTTAGGTCGTATGTCGGGAGAGCTAACGCTAGCAGACTAAACTTACGTGTGTTGGCGAGATGTTGGCATTGCCTGAAATCAAGCCATACCTTGACTCCCCGAACCCATAGGGGACGAATACTCCGGGGAGAAAAAATACCAGGAATCGGCCCCCTCTTGGAGTTGGATGCGGCTCTTCTTAATGTGCTACGGTACTGCACCACACATCTCGCATTCCTCCTATAAAGTATTTTTATTTTGTTTAAGATTTTCGCAGAAATCGATCTTGCACTTATAATCTTTGACTGTCTAACTTGTGAACGTCACAAAACTTAAGCTGCGTCTACTTGCCAGACTAACGGTGACATAAATAATGTAAATATCTTCTTCGTTAATGTAAAACATCAACCTCGTTTCTTTGCCATCACCATCAGCAGCAGCAGCACAGCAACATCCGCCTCGCCGGTGGCAGCGCCTGCGGCGGCGGAGGCCTTGGGGCTGTGGCTCTGCTCGAGTGCGGCCGCGAGTACGCGCCAGTATTCCAGGCGCGCGGGGCCTCGGCTGCCGACGACGCGACGTCACGCCGTCTCCCACCCGCCCTGTCCCGTCCCGCCGCACCGGCTGAGTTAGCTCTGAGCTGGCATTAGGTTCTCTGCAGCGACTCTGACCGGGAGAGCCTAGAGTACGAGTTCCGACATTTGCTAAATGGCTACATCGAATTCAGGCGCAGTTTGGAGAAGAATTCTACCTATTAAGATTTCTGTGGTTTCCCTTATCACTACCAGGCAAATGCTGGAGCAGTACCCTAACACACGCACCGTGAACCGCGCGCCTATCTTTCCTTCATCCTCGTCCCCTTCCCGCACTCGTAGAGCGGGTCTTGGCAGCGGCTGTGCCCCGCTGGGGAAGGGCCCTAGAGGAGGGAAATCGCCTGCGAGCGGACATGTATGATCGCAACGGATCTCACAATTCAACGGGCAAAGAACACCTCTCCTTGGATAAAATATTCACTATACTAACCCCAGATTACCAAGGCGACCTATACCAAGCGTTATTACAAATGCGTAGTCTGACTAGTTTGGGTAAAAATAAAGAAAAACTCGTTTTTACAATGAAACACTAAATTTAATGGATTGAACATGTATGATAGGGAGTTACAAAATAAATTTTAAGTTTTACAAATTAAGTTTTTTTATAGATACACCTAAACAACTTGACTCTCACAGCACACACTTGCTCGGTGCTGTCCACACACGCCTTTTAAGAAGCGTCCGCAGTAGTACCTCGTGATGCCATCTTTGTTATGATCGCCATCGTCCCGTTATGACTGCTAAATGTTCAGAACAAAACTTAAATGCTACAAGACAAGGAGTTCGTATTCATTATTCACAATATTAGGTAATACAGCACCAAAAAACTGACGTAATCACAAAGGCGTAGTCTACTGGACGACGCGTGTTGGCGTCCACCAGAAATAGGCACGCGCACAAGGTTATGTGTATTTCACTGGCTAGTCACACGATGAAAGTATCTAGAGTCTCAGAAACGGGAAGTGAAGAGAAGGGGGTGGGGGAAGCTTCCGGCACTAGTTGCGTCGTTTGACAGACGACGCCGTTGTAATCTAGGACTAAAGAGACTAATGACCATAGCAGTTTAGATGCCCGAAAACATCAATCAACCCGCCTCGCCCCGCCACGCCCCCCCCCCCACGCCAAGCCACGTCGCGCAATGCTATGGCTGCGCGCGCACTCAGCCGTCGCCGACGTGCCTCGGATCCGCAATTTTAAAATCAGGAAATTCCTACACGCGCTTCTCGTCCCATTTATCGCATGCATCTACGGCTTGTTTACGGATCCAACAAAAGGTTAGTCATCATCACGATCAATTATTATGCACGGTAGAGAGATACTGAAAACAATTTTGCAATGTTATCAAGACGTCGCAAAGAAAATCGAGAAACCTGCATGAAGAAGGAAAGAAAATGATATAAGATTATTGTTATTTATTAAATATTAATACATTGTTGACGCACACGTATTAAAAGTATGTGATAAAATTATAATTGGAAGCTTTGTCTTAACAATGATATTCTATACGTAACGTCTGGACTTTAGAACGAAAGAATGCGTTTGTTGAAAAAGGTAAACAAACTTGTGCTTCGTTGATTCAAAGGAGAGTTTGCGCCAAGCCAAACATAAGGAAAACTCTATATTTAGATTGAATATTACTTCTGATGTAAATCTCCTTTTGCTCCTTTCCGACAAAAGTTTACACATTTAAATCACACACTTCGAGTTTGAAATTCTTGAAATCATTAGGCCAGTACAATTATCTATAGATAATTGTCAAATGAACTGAAGGTACCTGAACTTCTCTTTCACCAGCTCAAGAAGTTCTACAAACCAGAAGTACAGAATTTCCTCATCGGAATCTCGGAATTCCGGAAATCCACATGACAGGGCACTCTGGTGCAAGATGGCACTCGTGACGTCACCCGCTCGCCGTCGTCCCACGCGTTGGAATTTTCGGCTGTTGTGCACGGTCAGGGGCAACCACTCCCACACACCGGCACCACGTTATATGAGTTCACAGTTGCATCATCAATTCTATAATAAATTTAGATAAATGGGCGAATAGTTAGCATATATGAATAAAAACAACTGTTTACTTTCCCCGTTCATGTGTTTTCAATAAGAGTAATACACCAAAATCCCAATATATACAATAAGTGCGAAGAAATGGAATAAACGCAAAAAGTAAGTTAATTTGGTAAACATTTGGAAGGTTTTTAACATAGACGTGAAATGCTCATAAAATTAACTCGCGGGTGAGAGATTTCTTTGCTTTCGGATTCTCACAAACTCGTATTCTGATGAACACAAATAAACAATTAACTCTCTTAAGGTAGTTTCGTACGAGTATTTAATTTATAGCAGACATAGCATGTTATTCTGAAAGTCTTGATGCAAATAATTGCTTCCGTTGCTTCCGAACAGCGGTTGTGGTTGAAAAGTCGAAATCAAATTAAACAAACTAGCTGATGAAATAATAAATGTAGCCACGAGGGAAGCGTTATGGAGACTGCAATGAAGCAAGAGAACTATTACTGACATGCACAACCACTCTTCAAATGCAGTGTCAACAGGTCTAACGAATGTTGTTGTTCTTGTACAACGAGCAATGTAGAACGACACAACGAAGGATTCCGTCATTACACGAAGGTGTTTACTCTGCTCAATCTAATTTTTAATTCTAATCGTGTGAGCAGTAAGCACATACCTCTGATATTTACCTACCTCTGATATAATCACCCTATTATCCCCAAAGCAGCTCTTTTGTTCCCTCTCAAAGGATCAGGAAATGGAAAACAAGTCTCTTCAACATCTATGCATCCAATTCTTCCATTCTGGTCAATCAGCATCATCGTGTATTCCTCGATCTCATCCGAGGATTACTTAAAGAATCCATCACGATGCTTCGAGATTAAAGTCAAGAAGCGACGTTAGTGACAGCTACAGCATGTTAGAATGAACAATTATCTACCAGTTCAACATACCAACATAACCCATATCTATAGGTTTTCGAGGAGACCTATTATTATTAGCGTGGGAAAGTGGGAGTGCCTTGAATAAAGAGATAGCATACGTCGTACAATAAAGTAAGATAACATACCATGAAGTTTCCTCATGAAAATGGGCTAATTTAGAGCCAAGAAAGGAAATCCTAATTTTTGATCCGTCGAATTTCAAACTAAAATGTTAGGCAGTACAGAGGAATTGCATTGTTAATTAAAATGAGTTAAACCAAAATTAGAAGCTTTAAAACGAAAACTTGTTTTATTTCTATAAAATAATAAAGATTGAACTATGTAACCAAATAAAATGCTCGAGTTGGATAATGATACTGAATCAAAAAGCGAGCAGTTAAAACATTTATTTATTTATTTATACTTAGGGGCCCTTCAACAGCTACGGTCATTGAAGCCAATGAAGTTCACCGCAAAATCCCGGAATTGAATCCAGGCCTAACAGTGGAGGTCGTATGTGCTAGCCATTAACAGTCATGTGGGGGAGACACGCCCCGCCATCATTGTTAATCTAGAGGACATGTAACACCTTTAAAATAGAATACAAAACAAGTATATTAAGTGAAATATATTGAATGATATGATGCTATTTTATTTCATATCCTTCATTATACGAAATAACATCGAGGGGACTTTTACGATGGAAGAGGACTATTCGGTCATTTGATGGTCGGGCATTGACGTAAGAACTTTATGATCCAACTCGAGAGCAGAGGTAAGAGAATGCTAATGAATTTCGTTTCGCCATTTCAATTCACCCACGATTGTATATAAAATTAAAAGTTCTTATGCTGAAATGCCGCTATTTTATCATTTAATGACCCGGCATTGACGTAATCACTTCGAGCTCCACCTCCAGAGCTGACATAAACGAATGAGGAAAGAGAGAGAGATAGAGGGAGAGAGGAGGGAGAGAGAGAGAGAGAAAGAGAGAGAGAGAGAGAGAGAGAGAGAGAGAGAGAGAGAGAGAGAGAGAGAGAGAGAGAGAGAGAGAGAGAACAGCAGAGAAAGGAAAAAAACTGACAAAGAGTGGAAACAGATAATGCTCTCTTTGTACACGGATTATCTCCCTTTATTATATGATCATTTCCTCCTTTAATACATCATGAATCATTATAACTGAATTTTAATTCTCTTATGCTGAAACACAGCTATCTGGTATTCGGACGCCCGGCACTGACGTAATGTGTTTAGCATCCGCCTGAAGGGACGACGTAATCGCACATCACGAATTTGGGCGTATACAAGAGAGCAGGGACTGACGCGCGCGCCGGTGGAGGCGGCCCGGGAAGCACCGTGAGGCGGCCAGGAAGGAAGCGTGCGGCTGCGGTGGACGGAAGGGGCCGGGGTGGGCGACGGCGACGGGACAGGCGTAGGGCCGTCTGGAGCAGCTGTTTGTATATCGGGGACCTAATAATTCCTTGACCTTTTCTCGCGAAACTTACTAATTCTACACGTAAATTGGGGACCAAACCAACCGAGGCAAGAAAAAGAACTGATTGAGCAGGTAAGCGCGTGAAGGGGACCGCCGTCACCACGCTGCTGTCCAGCTTTCCCTTGCACCTCATTGACTCGCTACAATATCAAAATGAAAAGCAAAGAAAGCACTAGCAGTGTCCAAATTTCGCGGTCAGCATTTTACAATATTAGCCGCGAAATGGGAAGAATATAAACATGGCAAGATAAGCAGAATTCATTCAATCAACGAATGATTCAAATGAATGAAAAGCAACCTTGACCAAGGCAAATTTCGAACAAAATATGCCACTTCTATGTCTGGAAATTTGGAAAGGAATTGCGTTTTCAAACTAATGGCTAAGAAAATGTTCTTCGAAAATGAAGAGTTACCTTCCCCTTTCACCAGGAAGGGCATGAGGACGTCGGTCCCCAATTCACGTATGGGATAAACTAATTTTCCTTCTGGTCCCCAGTTTACAGCGGGCGGGTCAGAGGGGGTCGGGGAGAGAGTCGACGGGGCGAAGCCAAGGGGGGCGAAACGGAGTAGAGCGGATCGAGGGGGTTGGAGCGGCAATGTGCCCGGACAGAAGGAGGCCGGGCGGGGCGGGATGGAATGGACAGTGGGATTGGGCGAGGGAGCGGGACGGGACGGGACGGGACGGGACGGGACGGGACGGGACGGGACGGGATGGGACGGGACGGGACGGGACGGGACGGGACGGGACGGGGTGGGGCAGGGCAGGGCGGGGCGGGGCGTCGCGGAGTGGAGAGGAATGGAACAGAGCAGAATGAGTTGAGCATATTGGCCGGGGTAGCACTGGGACGGGACGATGCGGCGGGTGACTCGGAGCGGTTAGCGCGGGCGTGGCGAGCCGGACCTTCCGCTGACTGCCGCTCAATGAGCACCCGGCTCGCCGTGAATGAAGCTCTTCGCGTGGATTGCCAGCTTATTCCGTGAGTTCGCCGGAATGTCCACGAGGAAACAGCACCCGGATCACCGGCCAGCCGAATGCCAAATAGGGAAAAAAATTACACAAAGGACATAAAGGATATTAGCTATGGAGGTGTTGCATCACTATTAAATGACGTAAGTAATAATAGTAAAAACACTTGCCAATTCACGTAGTCCAGAAAAGTAATATTCTATAGAATGATTAAATACCCAACGATTTTTCTATTTCAACACAGAAGTTACAAATTGTTTTGACGGCGACATTGTGCTTTGTAATTGTCATATATCTCAACCAATTCCGCGGCTGAGAAATAAAGGAAAACCGAGGATCTTCCGAAGAGTTTTATTGCTTCCGTATGGCACATACCGACACCGTACACCTTTTAATTGCCCCAATTCCACAGTACTTATCGACGATTTCCCAGGAATCCATAATATCTCAACGTTATTGCGCACAGCGGAACAACTCATAGTTTTCAAAAACCACATTTCAAGCCCTGTAGTATCATCCCTGATGAAGCTAGTTGAAGAATGTGCAATTCGAAGCTTGTCATTTTTTCGCCGACCACGTATATAATTTATTTTGAGCATGCCTTCCAACGGCATACACTTTTCACCAAATCGAAACAATAGAAAATTACACATACAACGTTAAATCACTGCACAACGTTGTGATTAGCTAATGTTATGAAGAATTGTTTGTCAAATAACGACATTACGTAAAATAAAGAGAAAACTAATATGATTTCTACATTGCTGCCAAGTGCCGAATAAATCTTTTCAACGGACTTTATTGTGACGCCAGAGCCTAAGCCACATGACCATTCCTGGAATGTATGGATAATTTGATGCATAGGTGATCATGAAAATTAGACATTAATGATGGAGCAACTGTAGGGGAAACGGGAAAACCCAGAGTGAATCTCCTTTTACGCGAACAATTCCCCATTGAATCGATCGGAATTAAAAGCCCGCACCCAGCAGTGCAAGGCGAGCGATATGACCGCCACATCGCGGATCGCCCAGTTCAATGGACCGCAATGTTTTTGGTGACTCGATATCTCGAACCTGTTGGGTCAACCCAGGGGGGGGGGGGCGCTCTTGCGCATGGTATCCGACTTCAGCCAATGAGCTTCAGACACCAGTTTGCGTCACAATATTAGTGGGAATTTTGATTGCAGCCAGATACCAAAATCATCACCTCGATTCAAGACATTGAAACATATTTACGAAGCATTTCTTTTAAATATTGAACCTTGTACATCTTCAACGTGTTATTTTTGATTGGTTAACTTTGAAAACTGTCACTTTATGCCACTTACAAAATGTTTCTCAAAACCTCTGGTTTGGCTTTTCAAACGAAGTACCCGTCCTGTGGTCACGTGGTTCGTGACGCAAACTGGTGGTGCGCAGAACGAGCTAAAATCGGTGCGCCGCGCCGGAGGAACTCATCCATGTGCTTTTAAATATAATATTTAATCTTAAATTCTATTTACATAGCTAACTTATGGCCTAGCTTGCAAACTAGATACTTACAAACTAATCTAAATCTACTTTGTCTTACATCCTGACTTAATCTAACAACGAACATTATTTACCCGCAAATAACATATTTAACATTATTACACCGCAAATAACACACTGCAACCTTATCAGTCATTCGCATCAATAAGCAATGGTTAATGAGAGAATGCGGCCACTGGGAGGCGTTCGCTGTGCCTTTGCTCGGCCACCAGAGGTGGACGTGCCTCCGGCACCCAGGACATGCGTGAGCGAGCGCGCGCGCAAGTGCATACGTGTGTGCGGGCACGCGGACAAGGCGTGCGAAACGGACCGCACGGTTCCGCGCACCTCTTCTCACGAAATGTAGTGCGTACGTCACCGCAGTCACGCTTCATACCGAGCCCAAAGCACAGCTACAGATAACATACATCCGAGAAAAAGCACATCTAAAAATTAAAGGTGTTACATCAGCAAATACTTCCTCGTATTACTTGTAACGGTTTCGTAATTTCATAATAATGCAACTTTAGTCAAGCTATACTCTTCAAACATCTCTTTAGCCAAAGGAGCGCAACAGATTCGAATTTGCAGGTTTCAAAAATTCAGACATTTTAATGAAAACACAATTACTACAAGCGCACTCTATTAATACATTTTACGGAAAAATTATCCTGTTAATCCTCAAAATCGATTCCCGCTTTACATTAGAAGGATAAGTACAGCAGATATCGCTCGCTTACAAGAACTCAGATCAATAGATCTATTATCTACCACAAAGGAGAAATACTTTATTGACGGGCTCTAGTACCGAAAAGTAGATCCTGTTCCTATGTGTAGTTAACTAGCGGAACACGGCAGACGTTATTCTGCCCTTCATCTACCTCTTTCTTCTTCCTTCTCCGTCTCTCTCTCTCTCTCTCTCTCTCTCTCTCTCTCTCTCTCTCTCTCTCTCTCTCTCTCTTCCTGTATGCACCAGCATCAAAGTCTGTCTGACACACTATGTGAGTGTGTGTGTGTGTGTGTGTGTGTCTCCCCCCTCTCTCTCTGCCTCTTTTTGTCCGTCTCATTCACATTTAGTTGCAGATTCTGCACGTCTCTGAGCAGGTAGGATAATATCGAGAAGCGTCGGATCGGCAAACATGTAATAGATTGTTCAAGATGTTGTCAACCTGTATATTACGGTGTTAGAACCGTTTCTTTGAGGCCTTTGGCCTCAACATTTTAGTATCTAATGCCCTAGAACGTTTCGTTTAGGAGTTATTTAACGATATTTTTTTAAAAAGAAAGCTCCCGAGTGTTACGGGTTTCATTTGATACGAATATTTACTTTTGTTCTACAGCACCATCTAGTGGACTTACAACAAAATTAACACCACATAAATCTTAAATATATATGTTGGTATATATAAGAGTGGTTAACTTCGACACCGTGTGACACCTCCATGATAGTTGGCACATTATGTACTTTTTCACCCAGAAGGTTTATGTGGTAATTTTGTCCTAAGCGAAGCGTTCTAGGGCATTAAAAACTAAATTTGAGGCCAAAGGCCTCAAAGAAATGTTTCTAACACCGTAATATACAGGATGAAAACTTCTTGAACATTCTAATACATGTTTGCTGGTCCGGCGCTACTCGATATTACCCCACCTGCTCAGAGACGTGGAGTCAAGGTACGACATCACATACTTTCTCACATTATTTCTAACGGCTTTACTACTACATGAACCTGAAAAAGAATTTTCAACCAGCAAACTTTCTCTTTCGCATCAAGCCTCGAGCTCATGGCCTCGGAGTTAACTCGCCGTGCGCTTCACCTCTCCGCCATGGAAACTGTCTGATGCTCCAAAAACGACCGAAAAAAAGCAGTTCTTGAGAAAATTATCTTTTTCTAAGACGCATTAATTTCAACCAGAAACTACTTACAAACTGCGAGTTAAAAAAATTGTATGATGTTTTAAGAGCTGATTTTACTTTCTCGCTTTCACTTAGTAAGAAGAGAAAGTATGGTAATTGTGCTCAGGAAAACGGCGAATTTTCCATAGAAAAACTTTTATTGTCGGGCCCTTGTAACAAAGAAGTGGATAAATCATGTTCCTATATTTAGTAAATTACTTCCTCTAACACATTTAGAAGCAGACTAACAGAATCAAGTTTTGTGGGTCCTTGACACCGAAAAATCGATTGACAGCAAAACGTCTGTCTCTCCCTCTGTGGTCAACGCTGGCGCGTTAACCATTCAGCCGATTGTCCCCAAAATTGATATTCGTGGATCGACCTGAACGAACGTTCTCTGTCAGTCTGTCTTGAGAAAAAATGCTAGCGGCTAATCCGTAAGCAGGATTTTCATCAATATTGATATTGCCGGATTGATCTGACTGGTGTCACGGCCCTTTGAAATTGAAATTGATATTTTGATTTTTGGGGGTACTTTATAAGAGGGCTCAACATTTTAAAACTTTTCTCAAAAATTGCTACAATTTTTTTCTTTAAATTGTTTTCTGTGATAGGTCAAAAAGCGCACAAAGAAATGTAGATCGCATTTTCTTTTCACTCCATGAATTTTTGAAAATTACAGAAATAAAAAATTTGTTCTACTACTTCTACTACTACTTCTCTTGTTACAATTATGAAAATAGAAATGTTTTCCTTAAGGAAATAAATATAGATCTATAAATAAGATCATGTTCAAGTTTTCGAAAATATCAGTATTTTTTGCGTAATTTTAACTGCAACATGGGCAATTTTTAAATTTTAAACGTTTTTTTCAAACAATGGCTTCAATTTTTTTCTTTAAATTTTCTCCACGTACGTAGCAAAGAACGTAAAGAAAGTGGATCTTGTCCCATTTTCGGCAAAATCTAAATATTTTTAAAATTGCAAACATTTTCGAAATTGTAAATTTGTATTTTGAACGCTTCATTTGACGCTGTCAGTTCGCAAGATGTCAAAACGGTGGTTTAAAATTCGAATTCTTCTGATTATTGCCGATTGCATGATCATATGATGTAGATAATATTATCTTGAAAGGAAATAGATTTAAGGAAGTTTGCAGATTTAACTTATAACTAACAAACCCCCTTCTTTTACTGGAAGACGTTTTGATTGCTTATGAAATTTAAAAATTGGAAGCTGACTTCGATGTCATCAAGGCAAGCTTTTGTGAAATTATTCGTCCTTGTCTGTACAATGTGCTGTTAATACTGTGACAGTGACATTTATTCATGTGTTTTATTTGTAAAAGTTAGAAATTATTAGTGTTCCTGACTATCAAAAGAAATGCAGACATGTACAACATAGTTTCGTTTGCATTGGTTGAACTGGACTTTAACCAAGTTGTAGCTGAGGTGTTAGTAGGCAGAAATGGCCATGTTTTAATATTACTCAACTGTTTCCAATAGTGTGAGAAAGTAAGTGCTGTTGTAAAAGGTGAAACTTGTCGTTCATTGCAGTCCTCCAAAGTAGTTATCCAATTTCATGGAAAAATATAGTTTTGCTTTCATTTCTTGTTGTCTTTGCTATAACTTGCACAACTACAAATGACTGCTTTCGAAAATTGAAAACCTCATCAGTTGCATCATGCAAATTAATCATTATATTCTGCTTATTTCAGAAACATCACGGATGTTGAGGTTTTTAGTTTTTAATATCTGATCTTTCTTCTGCTTTTTATTCGTGCTTCAACGTGAAGTAATTCCACCCACTCTCATATAGTGGTTAAATTTAAGATAACTGACTGGATGTTGACTTACTAAGTACAGTTATCTTCCACGAATATGTTAAAAGTCACATGAATCACTCTGACAGAACGATGGAATAAGTTATAATATTTTGAATTAGAAAACGATATTACTTCGGCGTATCTCGGCATTAATGAATTTTCCTGCGCACCTCAGCGCCGTATAATATGTTACTGCCAAGGCCCATTAGCCACCCACCGCTGCATCGGGAAGCTTCACGGGGGTCTGTTAGTGCTGCTTCGTGCGTAATCGCCACCGGTTGTGTCGGCGACCACAAATTGGAAATCAATGAGCGGAAGGGTCACGGAAGTTCACGGAAGAGGGCTGAGGAATAAATATTCAAACACTACTTACAGTTCAACAAGTGCGACCAATGTAGCATTGATCCGGGAATTTAGATTGTAGAGGCAACTCTTTAAGACTGCCCTGCCGGAAAAAACAACTGTCCAAATACAATTGAAATGAGTCACGATTTGTCTATTTTCGAGAGATCAAGAGTCAGGTTCTGTAGAGACATTAAGCGATTCTCTCCACTTCACAAATCGAAGTGATACTGCCACTTAGGATGGGTTGTACGACGTTTACAACGCTCACGTTACAGTGCATGCTTTTAGTTCTCAATCACTCGGAACTCTAATTCAAAAAATAAATAGCTTAAAATAAACATATCAAATTTCAGCAAATTTAAGTGTTTCTAGTTGTAAGAATTGATAGTGCTTCTCCTTTTCTTTCAAGCAGCTCAAGAGCAAAGAAGAACGTTCGATTACAATTCATCGTGGGCGGTAGAGCCGGCAGTGACGTGCGAATGACGTAAAACTGGCCCCTATTACGTATGCTATGCAACATTCACAACTACGTTGTGTGACTGCCATATAACGTTACAAACAGAACACAAATATTCTACCTGAGTTTCATCTCAACTACAAAAATGCATACGTCATACCATAGTACATAGTTCAGTTTACATATAGTTTATCTTTCATGGCCAAATATCCAGATATCATAGTTTTAGTGCACTTAACGGAAAACATCTCTAGAGTACCCAACAGTACCTGTACCATATAATCAAAACGAAAGATATGATGTAAATTTCTACACGAATTGGGATAGCCTCAAATGAATGGCTTTCCGCCGCAGAAAAAAAAATATGCCGCGATGATGAGTGATGTGTGGCTAATATGTAAAGAGAAACCGAGAAGGGTCAATGTTATTGGAAATACGAATTAATAAATACAAAATAGCTTTAGAAAAATGGCCCCAAAACATATGACCCGAAAATATGGTAATTCTTTTGGCCTAGAAAATATGGAAATTACGTTTCAATTCTATGCAAGTTTCAATGTTCAAATCTATATTTCATTAACAATATAAATAAATTATACAAGCTCAAATCACTAAACTTTGTGTTGTTTTGTGGTTTAAGTTTTGAAAACATAGTGTCCTATGGCATCCCTCGGTAGCTCGTTGGTTAGCGTGCTCGCTTTCCACGGCGGGAGCTTTTGGGTTTGATTCCCAGACGAGACAAATTATACCTGTGCGCTTTTCTTACTATATGTCCCAGTATCTATTGCTGTGTGACAATGAGAAAGCCCACCCTAAGGTTATGAAGACCAGTACATACGGTGAAGGGATGTCTTCATGCAAACCACACGAATCCCTTATCCCATGGCCGATAGGCTGGGTCGCCGTTGGTCGGCCAAGGCTCGTAACGGGCTGTCGAGCCAAAAAACAGAACAGTGTCCTGTATTAACTACGTACTATTACAAGTTACCTACCATGATTACAACATACAAAGAATTTCGATTTTGCTCCAGAAACGAATAAGAGCCTTATGCTTAGAAATTTCTCTAAGAATGCAAAACTGCAAAAGCATCATCATATTCTATAAGTGTGTATTAAATGTAAAAAATTAAACAATGCAAAATTAAGACGTCATTACAAAATAAAATGTACAATAACCTTCAAATACTGGGGTATGTTATTCTGCAAGGGGCCCTAACAAGATGACGCCTGCAAAGGGGTTTACATGTCTTGGTTAGAAATTGGTAAGTGCAATGGAAATATTGTATTGATTGATTCTTAATTGCATTTACGAAATGTAAATTAATATAATTGCACGTCGCGTATGTCTGCAAATTCTAAACCGAAATTCTATTTTTATATTTTTGATTCTACGTTTCCTAATTTTCTTGAAAATAATTAAGTTTCTGCAATTGTTTCTTAAAGCCACGCCTCTCTTTAGCATATATAAAGCTCACCTTAATAATTTTTCGCAAATAAAACGGAACACAGAACGAATATTAAACTTACTCAAAACGCAACTGGTTTTTCCCTGCTTCAAACATATCTGGAAAATCCAGCGATAAATTTCTAAAAAAAAAAGAGAGAAGTAGAAGCAAACTTCGCTCGAGAGACAAAAACATCATTCGGGTGCATTTATGAAAGAAGAAAGATAACGAAATTAAATCAGTAAATATAGTTACATTATTATTTGGTATCGTCATATAATGACGCATTAACTTGACGTCAAGTTTGCCAGGAAATGCACAATGTTAGCGATCAAGAGAAAGGGCAAGTAAGCAAGGTGAATGAACATCAAGATAGCTCTGCTGGATCTCTTCGAAACAATCTCCTAGTAACCTGAATAAACATGCTTTCCACTAACAAGAGAGTAAATCTTAAGTAAAGTTAACCAATGCAAATAAGGAAAGCCCGACGAACAGACGTCACTAATATTTGCACAGACACGTAGAACGTAAGCAATCCTCTTTGCTTCCCGCGATCATTGACATATTTTAACTTCAAACTTCCCGAGTGAGTCAGAGTTTTAAAAACAAGACAAACAAAAAACGCCTCTTGTCGGACCAATCAAGCTGTGAAATTGCATCCAGATTCGCGATATTACGCTGCGGCCACATTCTTAAATGCGGGACTTATCAAACTTCACCATTCTTGAAATGAAAGACAAAAACAATCAAGACAATTATGGATGGCATTGTAAGCAAATTTTGGCGAAACTCGAATAGTTTATTTCATGACGTAACACTAATCTTTTCGCTTCTGACGGAAGTTGGAGACACTTCGCTGGGGTTACAAGCATGAATATCTATTCAACTTCCGGAAATAGATGTAACGATCAGAGAAATGTCTGCTTACGAATGTTTTTTTTCTTCTTTCTTTTGAGTAGTTCAACAAACAATCAGCACGTCTTGAACGCACATTCAAGTAATTCCGTTCAATATCACCTTAACTTCGAAACAAATGCTATTAAATACCACTTTGCGAGACCCCGCCCCATCGGAACAAATGGCAATAAGAAAATAAAGTATGTAAACTGTTACTTGAACTTTTTGAGTTTTCGTGGTCATTTACCCACATTCAAATACATGTATCTTCTACGAGATAAATCTATTAATCGATAAATCCCTCGATTTACAGTTGCATTAAATTTCATAAATTGCAACTTTCCTCCAGATCACCAGTGTCTTCTTTCGCAGTCTTAACTGGAATGGAATATGTTTTTAACACACTATACTCACGTGTGGCAATTGTCATCAATGGTGATACAGATGAATGAACGGATTAATTTAATAAACCAACCAACGATGAGGATGAATGCAAATAAAATTGTGTGGAAAAGATACCCTGAACATAAGACTTCTTTATTTGTATTGTACTTTCATTACTTTTGTATGTAATTGTAGGTACACAACACTGAATAAAATTCCTTTTAGACAGTTACTGTCACCAATAATAGAGTATTTTTATCGTATGTATAGTAAAACTGATTTATTCTGAAAAAGAAAATTCAATGGAAATTGGACCAATGAGTGGGAAAATTATACAATATATGGAGAGCTGAATAAAACCACCATATTGTAGGTTTTCATGTACTCTGTGTGAAAACAATATAATATTTCCGTTTCGTGTCATCAGTAAAAACAGAAATGTCATTTGGTGGACGAAGGGAAATATTCAAAGATTTTTTTCTGCTCACAAGCGCCCTGAATGCATACTACAAGAAATAGCGCTTTATGCCATTTCTTTTCTCGGACAATACGTTTTTCACTCGAATGAAATTCAGTTTCGAGAATAATGAAGTCCTGATAAACTACTTACTCAATGACCCCAACCGCAAATGCTGTATTCCTAAAATCCAGACCCAATTGCAGAACCTACTTTTGGCATATCCTACTATCAAGCGTGAGGTCAATGATGTAGCTGAATATTTCAATAAGTTAATTTTAAACTATTCATGCATCATTATTTACTTTTTGCTGTGTTATAAAGAGTTTTTATGATACGAACTTTCAAATCCTACCTCTCGTAAGATACTAAGTGGACAAATTACGCGATTAACTAATTTTTCATGAATAATACAATGAAAGATCTTTCTGATTTTTGGTGTTGATTTTTTATTTTTTTATTTTAATTCACATGTGTTAGCCTGTGAGGCTTTTGATAGAAGGTTAAGAATATATAATTAATTTGAGGGTAGAAGAGTTGAAGGAGAAACAAAAAGTAGCTAATGCATCACTCGAAAAATAAATTAAATTGATTTGCTATAGGTGAGTTTTATTGTAGATGAGAAATGCTAAGGAGAATGAAAGAAATGTATAGGAAGTTTTCGTTTGATTTTGTTTCCTAGCTGAAAATGGAGTGCAGATGATATATGATATATATGAAAATAAAATTTAGTGGAGAGTTGTAGAAAATAATTTTTGATAGATAGAATGTCGAATTCATTATGAATTTGTTCAGTGGGAATAAACCATGGAGCTTAAACACGTTCTGAGGCAAGAATTTTGAAATACTTGAATTTTGTTAATCGATGTTTTTGAAACGGAACCCCAGATTAAGCAGGCATATGTGAGAATGATACGGATCATGTTAGATAAATTCTACTTTTGGTTTTGATGTTAAGGGAGTTTGAATATTTAACTAATGGCGTTGATTAATGATAAAATAAACAATTTGTTTATGGGACACTTAAGTTATAAGTAGTTTTCCCAATATATCGAATATTTTGGGAAATATGAATGAAATACGTCGTGAACGCATAAGCAAAATATAACTGAGCTTGAGAAATATACATCACTTTAAAAAGCAAAGAGAAGTTCATTAAACATTTTTACACTGCTTGAAAATGATTAATGCAAGTTTTTCGCCTGCACGAGCAATTATGTTTGACTTGGACGAACGAACACACACAAACATACTAAATATATTTCACATAATTACAATAGAATTGGACAAAGACCATTGGAGTTTCTTTATATTATCTATTAGAAGTAAAGAGCTAACGTCTTTGACATATTTGTAGTGTTGGGAGGGCGACAGACAAACTATTTTAATACTAGGTCTGCCATCTCAGAAAGTATGCGAAATTTATACATACTATACACATGGGGCGTGTGAGTAGTGTCAAGTACTATGGTCTTTAGTCTTCCGGCATGTGTGGTAGTGGTAGCATATTATATACAAGTGTGTGTGAATGTAAGGAAAGATAGCGCGCGGTTTCATGACCTGTTTGCTAGGCTCCTGCTCCGTCTTTCGCCTGGTGCTGATCGAAGAAACCACGGACAACTACTAATCAGAGCAGCTGGCCGCTAGAATTCTCCTCCAGAGCTACATTCGACCTTCAGAGCTCGTATCGAAAATCCGCCGCCGTCGGAACGGGAATCTAAATACCTCTCGGCCAGAGATGCTGCAGTGACACGGGTTGTTGTCACGCTGCATGGGAAATATAATCATTTGTTTCTTTTACAGTTACCACATTGCGTCGCAATTCATTTAAATGTGGTGCATAGCGTATACTAAACAATTCTAAGCTCTTCTCGACACCATTTCGGGCTAAACGCTTGCATTTTCAAGTATCGCACCATGGTGAGAATTTATTTTTTTCCAAAACACCCGCGAACTGAATTGTACAACGTAAAAAATATGCAAATAATATTTACATTTAAAATACAGTATTTTGCAGCGTTACTAACAGGATGCGCCGCAACGTCAGGCAAACGTGCTAAAATATTCCAAGGAAAAAACTCACGAGATGACGCGATTTGCTTGCATTGTTGAATCACGAGCAGAGCATCACCTGGTCCCATATGGCGGCGTGATTCGGGACAGAAAGGATTTTCGCGCAGTCAGGAGCTGTTGGTTACCACCAGCATTTGACTGTCAAATGCTGACTATTTTGAAGCTTAAACACTTACATAGCTAAGTTCACATCTTCATTATATACATATAGATGAATAAATGCATGTTGTATCCAATACGAGCGGGATTAATGAACTTCAATCCACTAAAATTGGTAGAAGCTTAACAAATACTTCTTTTTAAACTATTTTCATTTAGCTGCGAATTTTCTGGAAAATTGAAATGCACTCTTCGAAATATTCACGATCAGCATAATCGTCATCAGCATTGGTCGTTTGACATCAATTCACACTTAGTAATATTATTAAATATTTATTAGTTGACTTTCTTTCAAATGACAAATAGATAAAATATGTCGATGGTGCAGTTGCATTCTTATGGCTAGTACAGCTCGTAATGTTCAAATCGTGTAACCTACACTTTTTGTATGATTAATAGTATATGATAATTGTATAGATAATTGTATGATTAAAGCCAGTCTAATTTCCACTTGTTAGGCTTCGTTTGACAAAATACTCATAATTTTGATTTATCATCCTAATAATATATCTATTTCATCAAAACATTAGAATTGTTAGTCATTACTATGTAATGTTAAAAAATCTCGTTCACGATGGTAAAATTAAAGCTTGATGATTAAGCCACCACTCCTCTGTTGACATGGAATAACATCCAACATCTCCAACACGTGTGTAAACGACTCCCACTGGAGCGTAAGTGTCACGTTTCCGGAATGACTAACGCCGGCCCCTGATCACGGACCCCTGATCGAGTCTGCGGCTGTTGAGTGTCTCAGCCATGTCGCCGCTGCCGCCGCGTCACCGCACTTCCGGCCATGACCAACCTCACACGGAACAGCTCACATCCTCGCGACCAAGCGGCACTTCAAAACACGGGAGGGGACACACTTCTGCCTCTACAAGCCCTTTCAAGAAAAAGTACTTAAGGATACGAATTTCTTCTTGAAATGCTGTCAGCTCTGGCTTAGTGAGAATATTCCTTTGCAATATGCTTCACAATTAAATGCGGCAATTTTTCCCATATAATTTGATTATAATTACAAAAATGATTGAGGGGAGGGTGCATGCCTCATTCTAGATCGGCAACCGTTTCATCTATTTATTTATTTATTTATGTCAAAAACAGTTAAAAAACTGTGTATGACGTGCTATGGATGGAAGTGAATATTGTGCACGTTTTCAAAATTCTGAGATCCCTACACTAAGCCCTAGACTACTTGAATTTTGAAAAAAAATCTAAGCATTTTCATTCGCCATTTCAGGATATTCAGCAAAATACATGCACAATATTGAGCGACTCCTCCCATGTTAACAAACTGATTTCAGAGACGGCTTTTCTAACACCATTGAATTCCAGGGAGAAAATACTTCTTGCTCTAAAAAAAAAAAATAATTATTGAGGAGAAATGACGACATGAAGGACACGAGAAGAAAACAGTTACCGAGGCCCTGTTTTAGCAACAGCGTTTCCGGTATTCGAAGTAAGTTGAAGGGAAGTGCGACGCCCTGCTGTGTGAAATATTCTCACACACTGTACACACTAAAAACAAAACATACGTGACAACACGCACAAGTGAAAAATAACGTACATTTACACTTATATGAGAAGTAAATGAGCTTTCTGATGGCAAATTCAAAACAGATTTGCAATTAGATACACCCCTGGATATTAATTCTTATAATTGTTTTCCCACGAAATTTGAATTAAAGAAAACTCGGTTATTCTCAAAATCAGAAAAATAAATTTAACTACGAAAACATTTCATATCCTAATTTTGTCATAAGTAGTAATGTAACAATTTTGTAACGCGTTCCTTCTAGCAGTTAATTTCAGTAAGTTTCAGTTTCAACGTTTCTTAAAACGTTTTAAAGTAGGCTATCAGATTCAAACCAATTATCGAATAGAATAAAATAAAAGATACTTAATACGTTCCGATTTTGAAACGCACAATCAAATATCACGAATGAAAAACATGAAATAGATACTAGGTTGTGTTTTCATTAATATATTTCCAGAGAACTGACCAGATACGTACCAGGAATTAGACTCAGCCCTCTGACTTTCAAACGCATCATGACGACAATTATTCCTTATCTAGTTTGCAGGGAAAATGCATACCAGATATATCAGAAGCGTCGACAACTTTCAGAATGAAGTATAGTAAAACAACGTATTTGAGCTGCGTTCCGTTACCAGTACAAGTTATTTTTGCAGTGGCCAGTCATGCGGCGAAACTTGCATGTTCCCGGAAGTAGATTACGACCCGCTTCCGCGCCTAGCTGATACGACTATTGTAGTTTGTGACTGAGCCCTGAGCGACCTGCGGCAAGTGCATCACTGCCGTCCTCTATCCTCCCACCACCGGAAGCGGCGCGTTTCGAGTAGTAAGAGCTTCGCGTCAGCTCCAGATGAGAACGCAAGCCACGAGTACGAGAACGCCGCACCCGCTGATGCTAAAAATGGACTAGGGTTCTCTCTAAAAATACACGCCTGCAACAATTCGCGGTCGTAGAGCTCCTCCAACAAACCTCCTTTCTTTCCAATAACCCATTCACATGATGCCCATCTCGAAAGTATTTTTCTCTAGATTTCAACAAAAAGGAAGCAATTTCATGGTAAAGTTTATTGCAAAAGAGAAGCATATTTTGCACTTTTCCCGCAAAAGCACCACTACAATTGAGACCTTTGTCATACCATGGGAATAACATTTGTATCCATGTGACGGAGATGTCTGCCGGCTGGGATGGGTACTAGTGTTGGACATTGACCTGCAACTCTGCATCACTGTGACTTTCACTGTGGCATCACTGAATTTCTTGAGGTGTAAGAAAAGACGGAAATCGCTGGGGACGAGAATGAGCTATTGGGTGAATAGTCCGTTACACACGGCTCGGTTCAACTGATCTTCTGCAGTAGCCCGTTGGGAGGTTTTGCCGTTAAATTTTGTCTTTTTGTTGATACATTGGAACTTTCTTTGTGGATGCACCTCGAAATATACATTGGTCCTTTACGTGATCAATTGTTTTGACACTCCAGGGTCCCGAATACTTCTCTAACATGTTGTGAAGTCAAAATTTACGATTTTTGGATCCTTGATACCAAAAAATTGGTTCACGGCAAAACGTCCGTCCGTCTATCTGACTTATCAACAATAGAGCCTAAACTATTCGTACGATATTTTCCAAAATGAATATTCCCCGGTCGATTTGGCCCGACTTAAGGCTCTGCGATTTTAAAAAGAATTCTTTCAATTTTGGGGGTACTTTTATACGAACGCATTGGGACATTTTCAAACTTTATGAAAAATGGCCCTAATTTTTTTCTTACAATATTTTTCTTCTATCATTAGGGGACCGAAAAATTGGGAAAATTTGAATAAATGGCATTTGGGCGGCAGTAGATGGGAAGAGGGTGGGGCTTAACTGAAAAACTAGCCAAGACTAAAGAGATTAGAAAACTTACTAGTACGAAAAAGTCTACGCAATTCTGTAACACCTCTCTTTTCTTGAGGTTTTACGACAATTACCGAACCTTCACCCTCGAGTAATTTCCCAGGACTGTGGTATTAAATCTGACGCATCATGAGGGCGACGTTTTGAAAGCGACTTTGTCTCAACATTGTTTAAGATTTTCTCCTGATCGTAAACTTAAAAGTTTTAAAACGTCCCATCATGAGTATCTGTAAGCTGGACAGGTTCAAAAACTTCAACTTTATCAGTTCACTCAAATAAAGTTATAAAATTTGGAGAAAATTGTTGAGAACGTATTTTTTCGGGGAGCAATCACTTCCCTATCAGCTTCGGAAATCGCAATTGTTTTAAATATTACAAATTGTGATATCACTGTAGCCATATTCCGTTAGTGATGCTGTCACCCAAAGCTTCACTCACTGTATCAATAATGAGCTCACCATCTGGCGTATTTACGACGGAACTTCGATGACGACTTGGTTGCAGTCTCCAAGACTCCACAATCAATATTTGGTAAACTTTAGCACTACTAAAACCAACACAAACCGATTTTTTAAAGTGAGGCTACTAATACCTATTCTACTTAAGTTTCGAAAATTTTGATTTTGTTTCTTTTTGTGAAGACATACGACCAAAACTCCTCTACAAAGTTCACTATATTTATTTTTTCTATTTATAGACTTTTTTCTTGATTTGCTAATAAATGTAATCCATCGGCACCAGCAACAATTTTAACTTTTAACTTTTTCTCCAAGTTATAGTTCAATTTTGAAAAAAAAATTGGACTCGGATGTTTGAAAAGTTTATCAGTGTTCAGGTATTTGTCCACGAAAAGCGTGAGAGGGTGTATACGACAGATTTCATGTGCAATAACCATAATTAAATTAGGTTTGTGGCTGTTAAGCATTACAGCTGAAATTTGACATTTTATTTCTGAGGAAACGCGTTGCAATTGTTCAATTTGCAAACATTTATTTAAATGATATTTTCATATCCACGTGGGTCACTGTTGATATAAAGCGGCGATGGTGTAACGGTTAGCGTATGGGACTCTTATACCCAAGTTCGCGGGTCCAAACCTGATCGAAGCCGTGGTTTTTTTAAGGGCGAAAAAATCGTTCGTACGCCTTCCTTCGGAGGGGAAGTAAAGCCGGCTGTCCCATGTTGTTAGATTTACTGCATGTAAAAGATCTTCAAGCCTAAATGAAGCCTCTGCGCTAAATTCAAATTGCCTGTTTCGTCGCCTTAATACCTTCTTTCTTCCCTAGTAGGTGAAAGGAGCGTAACGAAATTTGCGTGGTGAGTCGGAAGAGCAGGCCCCATGGCCTGAGTCTCGCCACGTAAAGTAAGGCATCAATTCAATGCAATATAAAGACAAAGAGTTCACAATTATTAGTAAACATTTTGTAGTATTCTTCTGTTTTACAACTACCATTCATTAACAAGCACTTCGTCGTCCAACATTTATTTCAATGGAACTAAGAAACGTAATATCGAGTACAGAACGACACTTGCAATAAACAAAAACACCAATCGTTTGTCACCTATGATATATTATGAGACGGGTTGCAATCCGGATTCCTACCACCGCGGACGCTTTAATTTTCACTCTGAAACTTATTCAAACATCTTGCTAATGCACAAGCAATTGAAACCCCAAGAGTGATGATATAGTGAGTAGATGATAGTGATAATGATGATACGGTGAATGACTGAATGGAGCAATGGTAGAATACAGGGAGGTGTACAAGATAACCCCGAGGAAATCTCCCGAGAACTTACTCCACCACAAATTCCACAGCAATTGGCCGGGGATCAAATCTGGGTCCCACGGCGGAACACGTATGCGTCATCTAACACGACACGAGCACCCTCTCCCCGGTACATCGCGAAAGCCATATTACGGGCGGATGGAAAATGCCGATGGAAATTCACTAGAGCAAAACACCACACCACCGCTAAGTGTCAACACAGGGGGGATCGTCGCCGCGTCCTGGACGGCGAGCGACCGCCGCCGCCGCCGGCACAAAAAGTGCGCGGGGCGTGCACACGCGGAGCGCCTGCGTCGTGTCGCAATCTATTTTCCCAGCGCCCGCCGCCCGCGCGCTGTGTATTTTGCTTCGTACGCGCTCATGCCGTCGCCAGATGGTCGGCAGCAGGCGGAGGCGCCATCGGCAGCGCCACTGCAGCCGCGGCGACGCGGCGGCGTCGAAGGCTGCTGGCAGGGCTCATTCAAAATCCAGGAAGCCGAAGACGTCCTTCTTTAATCAAACATCCCCTCGTTCGACACGTGTCCGGTTGGAGGGATTCTACTGGATCTTAAGTGTGGACAACGGGAAGCCAGTTTTTATTCAGCCGCCTCATGGTGGAACCTCATCCCAGCCTCTTAACTACCACACCCCACGAAAAGTTTAGAATATAACACTCCATGCGGCGAGATCAATCACACTTCTAGTAGTCCGAGAGATACTGTCACAAAAACGTCAGACATTTAGCCAGTTTTCTAACTCTTACACGGAATCTGTGATCTAGAGCAAAAATAATGTCTATGTAAAGCAGTGACACTTTTAACCGCACGGGACCTCCCGACTTCTTTAGTACAGAAAAAGAAAGCCATGCCGAGAAGTGCAGGTCAACGGAAAAATAAGTTTGTACTGAATCTAGAACAAAATGATGAGCCACAGGATCGACCGCACAGAGGTGCTCACAGTCATCAAAGAAATATGTAGAAAAGCATCAAAACTCAGTGGATTTATGGGGTGCTAAAAGAGGCAACCTAGAGTTCTAAACACGTTGGGTGTTCTATATAATTTATATGTTCATGTTGTGATACATTAATATCGGAAAACTTTATTACAGTTCGAAATTTTCAGACCAAATCCCGTTGAAAGATACTGGGAACTGAAGCAAGAGATCAATGTCACATTTTTTAAACACTCGGGCCTAACGGTATTTTCTGAAAATGATCTTGTTTAAAGAGAAAACAAGTTTAGAAGCCAAGCGAATTTGTATATAATTAATGCGTGATTTTCATCATTATTTTAATTTTATATTACTTGTGCCCAATCGATTTCTAATCAAACAACCGTGTAATGGTAAATTTCGACAATGCATTACCGATTGGCATCACATTGCAATAGGCGAGAAATAGACACTAGGTAATGCCCAGTTGCGGTTATTAATATTGCGTGACCGGTATTATGTTCGGGTGCTCAATGTGCGAGAATGGAAAGAGTGGAAAGGCTTAGGAAATTTGGAGGAAAATGTAGTAGTTGAGCTCAGTCATTATCTCTTAGCCGAGATATTGTTACAATTTTTTGCCCTGATTATTTTCGTTTAAGTCAATGTCTTTATGATATTTTTATGTTCTTCAACACGGTATTCTAGGTCTTCTACCGTGTTCTTCTATTTCGTTTCAGAAATTTGATTTATACTTACAAATGCTATCGGGCACAGCAAATTCAATTAGAATTAATATTTTTATTTCTTTTAAGAGATACAATAAAAATGAGATCCGCTTTAAGAAAGTTCTTCGTTGATATTATCTGAAATGGCAAATATATTCCGAAAATATTCACTAACTACTTACAAGTATTTTTGTATTTTAAGAGTCTCGTAGAAGACCTTAGCAATGCAAGAAATGAGATTAGAATGCGGACTGCACATTTACAGCCCAAAAGACTTAATATAATTCTTGAAAACTCGTTACTTACGCCTCAGGACTCTAGCATTACTTCAAGGGCCATTTAATTTTTTTAATGTATTGTGATTTTACCTTCATTTCGCAAATATAAATACACATCTTAAGGGGAGACAGAATGGGCAAAAATTATAAAAATATATTTTGTTACTTTTTTGAATTAATTATTTTACAGTTTCTGAGTTAAATACAAGTAAGCCAAGCATCATCTTAATATGTCATCTCTAAGGTGTTTTTTTAGTTAATGTAGACTTGAAGTGGGCGTGGCCGTTTTGATACATCGTGGGTGTTTCTTGAACGTCGTGGGTGTTGTTTTTCTGCTTTCATTGTGAGAAAAAGTTAATAGCTTGCTTTCTAGTGTTGGGCACAGTTTCTTGTAACCGTTGACGGTTGAATAGCATCAAAATATCAGTGTTTGTGCCCAGTATATGAAAATATCAGTGTTTGAGCCCAGTATATGGACCAGGAAATCACTGACATGTTTAGGAGCCATTTCCTATAAGTTTAAAATGTCCATCTTTAGGGAACATTTTCTCGAAAACTACTAATATGAGGATGCTCAAATATTAACAGCGCATGTAGCACACCAGTTTATTGACTTTAACAGGTCGAATTTATGAAATTGTAAATACTTTAGACAATATTCTAATAAATGTTAGTAGTTTTAAGAACAAAACCGATTACAATGGACAAAAATTTGTATTTAGAAAACTAGAAATATTTTTTTTTAAACGGAGTCGTTAAAATTCTTATAAATAAGGACTCTACACTCACATAAAATTTCAAGTCTATAAATTAAATAGTTTCTGCGAAAATATTCCTTACATTAACATTGGCGAGATAGGCCATTCTAGCTCCCCTTAGAGGAAAGGAGCAATAAATATATCTTGAAACTTCATGTATTCTCCCGCTTGAATTGAACTCTTTTGAGATTTGCACGCCTTGATAATTAAACATTCTCATCCGTGTGTTCAGTAATAAGGCTCTCATGTAGAGAGCTGATCAGTAGAAACTTCATATTTAACTCCTTATCGTTTGCATTTTAAATTCTAAGCAAATATTTACAAAGAGATTATCTATTGATGTATTTCTTTACATCAATTTACCAAAACGTAACTCTGTAACATGAACCTGAAGAGGACTTGCGTTATAAAATTCTTCAGTATTAATATTCGCACTCCTCTCTGCCAATCAATCTGGAGCTGAAAAATCAAGACAAAGCAATTTATTTGGATAAGATTTAATTGGCACTGTCTTATTCCAATTGAGAATTGTATGCCAGTTCTATATTTTGTAAGGATGTACAATTATGAGAGCACGGTTTTATTTTCACTCTGCCGTGCACAAGTGGCGAATCGCGGCTGTCGGCCGGATCAAGGATGTGGGCGCTCCCCTTATGGGAGTTTGACGTCAGTGGTCCGCTTTCCGCGCCCCGCAGCGCCGCGCCGCGCCGCGCGCACTCATTCCAGCGCAGAAAACAGGCCGTGCGACGCGGAAGATACACGCGTTTTGACTGCATGAAAATTGCCTTGAATATGGCTATAGAGAATTTTGTAGAAAACACTGACGTACTATGTACTTTTTGTACATCGAATGATGTGATCTTTCCACTAGAAATCCGTTTTGGGACTACAGATTTTTGAAAAATATTTCGCCTCGTATTCTTGACCAACAAAACTACGAAGAATCGTTTCCCTCATGGCAATTGACTCCAGGTCAAGACATTTCTCCAAAGCACTTAAAAGTAAATGAAAGCAAGAAATAAGGACGGCAGAAAGGTTGGTAAAAGAAACTAATGGTGCTACAACAGTGCTATCTCCGTTTGCTTTTATGGTTTTGCAATACTAAAATATTGCAGCTTCTACCTTACGAAGACTTCGGTGTTCCAACGAATAGGAAGAAAACAAAGCGTTAGAGATTCCAAAGTTATACATCTTCTAAGTCTTTGAAAATTCAGATGTCATAAAAATGGCTTTCTGGTATTTAGCTCAGTGTATTCTGCTCTACCCAAACAAAACGTTTAAAGAAAAAAATGTTTGACAAGGATTTGAAACTCAGCATTTAGATTTTTGAATCCGACGTCTCGACCACTCGTACAATTTTGTACCACCAGGATGTACGTCTATTGATTGTTGATAATACCCAGGGGCGCCCAGTGAAAGCCAGGGGCCAGGAGCAGTTGTTCTACGGGTGCTTTGGAAGAAAAATAACTGTAGGCGAAGCTGTGTATTGCTTGGTTCAGGTGTCGTCCACAGACGGAGACGAACGGCCAGCCGACCGGGCTTACAGACAGGCAGGTTAACAGTCAAGTAGACAGCGTGACAGACACACGAACGTACAGGTGTTAAAAAACATTTTTGGGGGTATCTGGGACCTCCAAAAAGACCTCAATATCGATTTTTTTCAATTACATAATTTTTACTACAGGTATCTCAGAATAAATGTTACAAATGGTTCCTATGGCATGTAGGGAAGTTGGAGGTGATCACTTTTGCCAATAAACATATGGTGGGAAATCTCATTTAACGAAGTTACTCATGTGGTATTCGCCCCTTATCGGTAGGCAACTCATCACACATTGGTGTTTTGCGGCGTATTCCCTTTGACTGCGTCAGAACGTGACCTCCGCAAGATGAGTTGCCTGCCAATTCAGATCAATGATCGCATGTGAGACTTCGTTACATTGAAACCTGGTCCCACGCCCACTTAGACCAGCTAGAGACCACTTTTTCGTGGAACCCATTGATTTTTTCATACGATCGTGTAAACATTACCTAGTTTAAGGAGTCCCGCAGACAGTGCCCAGGCACATTTTGTAGATTTTGAAGTATTATAGAAAAAGAAGGGGAAGAACTATTAAGAAATGGTTGATTCAATATCTTCCGCATACGAGACGTAGTCAGATAACTTTAAAAATTGATATCAAGTCGCGTAAATGACAGAGCGATTCATTTGTTTCAAGCTAAAAAGATTATTTAATATATCTTTCTATGAAATAACCACGTGTTTGTTGCATTTACTGTGCAGCATTTTCGTGAAGTGTACTGACCTTCGCAATCCCTCCATGAGAACTTGTCAACGGCCTCACTTGTCAATTTCTCGATTTCCTAATAATATAAGCGAAATATCGCTATAAGATATTAAAGAAGAGTAAAACCTCGTCATAAATGACCATTTTTACTTAAAAATATGGTGCGGTTTTTAAGAAAATTGCGTGTAAGCGTCACTCTAAACGCGAAACTTCAAACTCTTTTTCACAGAACAATTTTGAGTTTTCTAAAAACGACATTTAAAGTCATTTTTGACACTTTAACTCACAAATGTAATAATGTTTACAAATCGCTGGATATGTGCATATTAACGACGTGAGAGATATTTCAAAAAATTACATTTTAGTAATTTTTGAAAATACGAAATACAGCAAAATTAACTTTATGTAATTTTTAACAGTGCAATTAGCACTACCCGTCGGAACCGTTGAAGAAAAAATTGGAGCCATTTTTTTAGAAAATGATTTTAATGATTTTTTGCGTTTCTCAAAATGTTGAATTTTGAGCTCATTTTAACAGAAAAGGATGAGCTTTAGAGAAACTACATGTGACATTATTTAAAGCTCATGTACTCATAAATATATAATTGTAAACAAATCGTCACTAATGTAAATACTAACGACGTGGGAAAAGTGAAAAAATTACATTTTCACAATTTTTTAATAAAAAGTAATAGAGGAATATTACGTTTATGGCATCTTAAAGAGTGCATTTGGCACTATCCTTATCAAGAGTTTAAAGAAAAAATTGGAACCGTTTTTCAGAAATCCTTGTTTTTGTAATATTTTAAAATAGCAAATATTGCACGTAATAATGCGCAAAAACTAGTAAAATGTTAAAAAATTTACATAACCTAAATGAAAGAACTAATTATGTAAAACCAATTTTACTTGAAGGAAAAAAGTTCGGTTTTGTATTTGTAGGAAGACGCCGAAAATAATTCAAACTTTTGCAATTCTGGAAAATTCAGAGTTAACCCTAAAAATCGAATATATGCCTCCTTTATATGCGCACTTTACTATATTCTTACAAGAAATTTAAAGAAAAAATTAGAGCCGTTTTTGAGAAAATTTTTAAAATGCCCCAGGCGCTTCATGTAAAGTACTCCCAAATTTTAAAGAATGTTTTTCAAAATTTCAAAGCTTCAACTAGAGCCAGGTGGACAAGGGTTTCTTTAATTTGGAAAAAATCCTCCACATGGTGCAGGCGCTAGTAGTGTGGACAGAGGGACGGACGTTTTGCCGTCAATTGACTTTTCGGTATCAAGAACCAACAAAACAGGGATTCTGGCTACACCACGTGTTAGAGTATATTTTTCTTAATTTAGCAACTGGATTTATCCACTTTTTCCATATCAGGACCTGGCAATGAATTTTTTTCTGCCGAAAATCCGCCTTTTTTTTTTTGCGCAGCGTTACACAACATGCAGCTGCAGTGCATCAATGATGTCACTGCAGTGCCTCTGACGGAGAGGTCCTAGGTTGAAGTCCAGACGGCGGCAGGATTTTCGACACTAGCTTTTCAGGTAGGTCGAATTCAGTCGCTGTTTGGAGGAGAATTCTAGCTGCTGGCTGCTCTGATCGGTAGTTTTCCGTGGTTTCTTCGATCAATACCAGGCGAATGCCGGAGAAGTACACTAACAAACGGCCATGTGCCGTACGCGATCTTTCCTTCATCTTCCTTGTCATACTCTCACTCTTTACATACACACTAACATGCAGTACACTACCACACGTGCTGGGAGACCGGTCGGGGTCTTAGAACTTGTCCCAGCTGGGGCGGTGCCCCGCTGGTGGGTGATACCTGGTTGGAGAAATCCCTGCTAGTCGACGTTAGGTCGGCGTCAGATATCGCCATCCAATGGGGGAGAATCACCGCCACATCCCGATGAAAAACATACACTACACTTACTGGAGCAATGATCTCAGTAGTTGACGCGTCCGGAATCACAAAGAATCAAAGACACAAGGAAACTGAAGTACTTCTGCTGAATGGATTGAGGGACCTCGCTGCAATAAAACGAAGATCTCCATTTCAGCAACGGAAAAATCAGCGATTTCTTCAAGAAATAAGGTACAATGTGCCGTAGTATGACAGTGTTTATTATCTACTGGATTTTATATGTGCGCTGCAGTATTTTAATTGTAAGTTCTCTTAAAGAAGCTTTAGACATACAGCATTGTATGTTCACTAGACTTATGGTCGGTTATCCTTCTTCTTCTTCTTCCCGACAGGGTTTAAGTTATGTGACCTGTTCTGGCACCGGTTATCGATTTATTTTCGGTTTTTATTCACCGGTTCCGAATTATTGAATATCCGAACTATACTGGCCCCAATTAGTTCGGATAATCGACGACATACTGTATTTCATTGCAATTAACAGAATTACACCTGGTGTAGAGCCAAAGCTTCCTATAACATTATAACATTGATTACGCGGTCACCCTCAGTAAACGGCCAATCTTTACTGGAACTATTAGTGACCACTTACGACAGGTTTAACTCCATATGACGTTTTCCATCAATATTCTGTAACAAGTTACTTGGGGTCCGATAAGGCCCACAATTAAAACAGTGAATAAAGAAATTGTTACAGGCAGCAACACTGTAGGTCGACTTAGGCTGCGCAATGAATATCTAAATAACGAAAGAATGAGAAGGAAGTGTAATAATAATACGATAAAGGATAATGTTGGGTTTAGTGATCAGTTTAGCTATGGACATGTGAGAAATTTCCGTCAACAATAATAGATTTTATGAATTATAAAGAGACCACAAATCAAGGAATAAAGAGATCGATATGTAAATGGGTGGTTAGCCAATCGTGAAAAGCATAGACAAGAGTAAATGCGCAGAATTCACGAAGAAGAAATATTACGAGACGCTACTACTCACGGGGAAGACAAGTGAACGGCGCAAATTTCATGTTGCCGAACAGTCAAAACAGCGCGAGCGATCATATAGTGCGGACGTGTCGAAGCACGATAGCAGAACAGCGTGATCTATGTTCGAATGTAGAAGTAATGTGGTGTGGTAGAGCAGCGCGAGTTTCATGTCGTCGAGTGTTTTGATAAACAAATTTGTAGAAACTGATGGACGAAAACATTGGACTAAATGGGATCCGGCACCTCTGAGGTAACACCGTTCAAGCTTGCAGGGGAATCAGAAAGAGAAGTGAGATTTGTTTAATATTATTTTGGTTTTGAAATGTAGGAAGATCAAGTGCTATTAGTAGTTATAATTGAAAATGTATAAGGGTAAAAATGGCCATGAGTCAGAATGGTACTAACGAACGTATGAATGGCAATATTTAATGTGAGAGAGAGAAATAGATTGTATAAAATTGAAATATTTAGGTGTTTTGATTCTGATTTGTTGTTACATGTTATGAAATTCAGAAATCAGCGAGGCATAAATTGTAACTTCACAACAGTACGGAATTATAAATGTTTCTTGCCAGAAAGACGAGTTTTTTCTTTCTAGATTAATTGTTTGGTGAAGAATTTCCTTGCATAATAATTTCGATCTTGCAACTCCATATAGATAAGTCTGGCGGTCCACGAACAAAATAAATTTCTGAAGCACGGACCAATCCTCTTGATCAAATAGGTAGACACATTATAGTATTCATAAATAAATAAAAAATATTATTCCAATATAGAAGGCATTGTAGCGGGGAATGGATATTCCGGTTGGGCATGTGCATGTGTATAAGAATAATAAAAACAAGAAATAATTATGAAGAGCCAAGCTGGGAAAATTCCATTTCATTCATCGATTCATTGGTCATCATTTTCGATCGCATTATTGTGAGACAATTGTACATTACATGTAAGAGAAAGTAAAAAAAAAAAAAAATGCGAGTGCGTAGGAACTGGGCCGCGCTCGCGCAGCACTCGGCGTCGAAGCCAGCTGAAGAGATCTCGGGAAGTGCGGCTGGGAGGCGTGGCGGTGTTAAGGTGTGGCGTGCGAAGGCGGGGCGGCGGCTATCGGAAGGGCATTGGAGGGAGGCCACCTCGCCACGCGGGCCTGGCCTTACTCTGCGCCGCGCCGCGCCTCTGCCAGCACCCAGCGCCCGCCCGCATGCAGCGCGCTAACAGCCCCGCCCCCCTCCCCCGGCCAATTATGGCGCATCTGGCAATACGACGCACAGTGCTCTGCGATCAACAAAGACGGACAGCGTGGCGGCTCACAAACAGTGAGGTCACCGTTTCGGTGAAATTCACATACTCCAAATATGCCAAAACACATTTTCTACATATTCATTACTTCCACCTTCAAGGAAGGAAAATGTACCTCGGAAATATTTACAATAAACATCCAGGAATTGCAGTACGTATTATATTGCAAATCAAATTTCATTTAAACGAATAAGCGCATGTGAAGTCTCTTTGCACGTGTGTGTTTATCTGGTCCTCAACACCGTGTAGTCTTGATATTCTCGGATGTAAATAAGACGAGAAATCAAGTGTTGTCAGTTCTCGGAAAGTTGGCGGCGCGGAACAAGCAGGGCAGATGCACTGAATACGCTGAGTGCTTCACAGCGCCGTATGGTGTTGCTGTTCGCGAGCTCTGCCACGCGCCGCGCTCTTGCGGTTGCTCGGTGCGGCCATAAATCATGAGGGAAACAGCGCACAGGATGAAATCATTCAGCACGAGGCGGTGCCGTATGAGGTAAGATGTGTAGTGCCGCGAATCGTCTTCTCACGGATCTTCTAGGATTCTGACTACACGGACATCGAGATCCACCGAGAATGGACCGTCGCCGTGGGGATTTACCTTGTGTTTCTAGAAATCATTCCGAGTTGACTTGAAATGTAATCGACAAAACACGTCTTAGGAACGCTTTGCTACATCTGAAAACAAAGAATTCCAAGATATTGTGATAGAGTTCTCTTTTATTTTAGGAACTTCCTTCCGGTTTTTGTCCGACCTCCTTTCCAACTGCCTTCGGCGCCTGAGAGTCCAGCAAAGGGTCTCGCGGTCATAACCGCTTCCCTTACGCATCTCGCCGAGGTGCATCATCACGGCGAGATAAACCTCGGGCCATCTACCCAATATGTTGTGTATAAAACAATTATAACAAATAGGATTTAAAAGCATGATGAAATGCAACTTAGACGTATGTATTCAGGTGTGCTAAAGCTTTTTCAAGGCAGTCAATCACAAAGTACTTCTGATCCAACATTCACAATTATTCACAGGTTGTTCCACATGACAGGCACTCAGTGCCAAGACATATGACCCATCTGATACGACGTCCGCGGCGAACGCGTCCACTATTGTTCCCCGCCCACGGCGGCGGAGGCGGAGGCGCACGCAAAGGCCGCGCGGCGCGGAGCTGGGCGCGATGCAACGGGGAGGAAACCGCAACCGGAGAGGCGATTCCCGAGAAACACACGCAACCTCGCGGTCGATCAAGAGACGTCGCCGGCGGCGGCGGCGGCGTAGCGGACGCCGGGGGGCGGGGCACCCGCTGGCCTCGGCCGCCGCCCCCGTGGGCCCCGCCCCACCTCGCCCCCGCCTCCGCGCTGTCCTCGCGGCGACGCGCGTCTAACAAGGCGGAATTGTGTGCGTTGAGTGCGTTGTGTAAGCCAAGGGCGCCTCGAGTTCGTCCCGCCCGATCTCTTGATCTTAAATTCAGCAGGAGTGGGAAACGTGACATGCTGGGTCGCGCTGGAAGATGAACGGGTGTGTGGGACGTGAATCTTACGATACGACGGGGAAGAATATAAAAGTGATTTTAGTGTTCAGAACAGGGCTGATGATATAGAGGTCATCGCCCGACATTCGACTTTTCAATTTTTTGATGTACCATTGAGAGGTGAAAGGGACAAGAAGGCAAGAAAGGAGCAGAGAGAGGAAAAAAAGATGAGAGCAAGATCAAGAGGGAGAGCGAGTGTGTGTGTGTATGTCAAAGAAAGAAAGAAAAGAGAGAAAGAGAGAGAGAGAGAGAGAGAGAGAGAGAGAGAGAGAGAGAGAGAGAGACAGACAGACAGACAGACAGACAGGCAGACGGGAAACAAAGATATATATTTACTCCTTCTAAGATGTACTTATCACGGGAAAGCGGTTTTTAAATACCATCAAGGCAGCACACTCACATGCATTCTGTGAATAAACATTGTGACAGTGATGCACGACGGATGCCTGGCAATGAATCATTACTATTAGTTGTTTCCGTGAGAAAAACATCATAAATGGCAGCAGTGATAAGGTACGACATGACACGTAAACACATTGAAACAAACACTCTACTATAATTGAAAAAATTATAAATATCACTTGTTGATATATCTCAGGAAAGAGCAAATCCATCATTCCCGAGAAAAATACTCGTATTATTTCCATAAAAATAGCATTATCTCACAATAACTATTTAAAGAGAGTTTATGCACCCCGCCACCAGTGATGTATCTGATTTTAGTTTGACAATTGCCTCTGACTCATTTCTGTTGGAAACCGCGAACCCTATAGACCCTAAACCATCGTAACCCGCATGGCCAAATGGAACTCCACACGTGGCTAGGGGAGGATGGGGGTTCAGAGCCCTTTTCCAAATGAAAAACACTACCGACGAACGGTGGACTTTCATTTCATCGATAACTTTTAGGTAGTGATATATGAACTCATTTTAAACTAAGGTAACAATTACTAGAATTGCAGAATTAAATGATATCATCGATTGATAAACTTTCACTTGGCAACACATTCTAGTACAAACAACTTATTTAAAAAATAGGAGAGAGAGAGAGAGAGAGAAGGGGAGAGAGAGAAGGAGAGAAAGGAGAGAGAAGGAGAGAGGGGAGAGAGGGGAGAGAGAAATAGAGAGAAAAAGGGAGAGAAAGAAAGAAAGAAAGAGAGAGAAACAGAAGAAAAACGGTTAACACACTTGATCGTCTAAGTACAAGTTCAATATAACACACGGGAATTTGCACACGACAAACCGGTCCAATTTACATCTAGATGATGATAGAATCAAACGTTACCACATGATACAAATTAGAGAAGCACACCCATTTGCTCAATTGTTTTGTCCATTGTGCATCTCCGAAGATTGCTTCATCTTAATAATACGACATCGATGTCGATGGTTTCAAACCATCGATGTTTTCATTAAAATGCTTTAGTGAAATCATTTTTTTTTAGCATCGATGTTTCTATGTTGTCAATGATTTATTTTGAAACAAAAGTAAAATAATAACAAAAACACGTAATAATTTTGACACATCAGTAAATTGAACATTCTTTCAGACGAAAGGTGGAAATTAAGTTAGTACAGTTTTTATAAAAAATGTAGAGTTACTTTTGTGTTATTCAATCTGAGATTAAAGGTTTTGTTAATTTAGCGTCTCATTTTTGAGGTTGTTTCTCCAGCAGTTACGTCTTAATTATAAATGCGTCAACACTGCCACTGCCAAATCAATTGTTTTCCCCACCCTCCCCTGGTGCGAACATTAACAAGTTTGAAACATTGATGATAAAAATATGAAAGGTTTTCTTGGGGGATGTGGCGCCGCAGTTCACCTGCCCTCTTGCCTCCGCGCCCGCTGGCACGGGGTGCCCTCCGCGGAGGCGCTCTCTCTCTCGCCCGGCACGCGCGCGCGCCCAGGCACGGCCGCGCGGCGTGAGGATGGGGCATCGCCAACAAAACATCCATGTTGCACACCCTCCGTGTTGCAAATGAAAATATTCACGACACATCGTCCGAAAACTATCCATAGCTAACATTAAAGCTCGGGTGGGGAATTTGATTTTACGGTGGTTGGGTTTATTCATTTATAAAATAGAGTTAACTGACAAATTATACCAAAAAATATTCAAAGTGTTAACAAAACTGTTATTTAACTGGATAATACACAGACAATAAACTACACGTCCATTCATCGAAAAATATTTTCCACCTATGGTCATTTTGGTCTACTAAAGAATGTTCAGTTTACGGATATCTGAAAATTGTGATATATTTTTAACGTTACGGTACTTTTTGTGAAGTGAACATTCAAGAGGTAACAAATAGGCATGAAGTTACGATTTTGTGGGTTTGAAAACCCATAGTATGGATTTTTTTATGCAATATTTTGTCACTTAAAGTTATCTCATTTATTTTTAGCACAAAATATGTTGGAAATTATACTTCTCATTTCTTTTCCTCTACGATTGTTTTATGTAAATTCCGTAGGCCGGAGCCTCATCGCCTTAAAGATGAGTAGCAAAGAGTCAACTGGGCTCAATGACAAATTACGCAGTGGTGGTTTGAACGAGAGATGAGAACTAAAATTTGGCTGCGCTTGTGAATTAATGCGCCGTGCCGGGGCGAAGTGTGTCGCCCGCAAATCGGGCCCATTACGCACGCATGGGGGCGCGAGCGTGCGCGCCTGCCTTCGAGGGCCTCCGGCGGGCGTGCAAGCACGCGGGCGGGGCCTCCGGGGCCGTGACGTCATCGGAAGAGGGCGCTTGGGTGGCGCGGCGGATGAACCAACAAGCGAGGTGCATTCGTGCGCAAGAGATTAGGGAAACGGGGACGCTGTACGGGAATTGACCCGGTTTCTACGAGACGTATTAGATAATGTATAATTCTTAGCACGACTGCGAGCTTACTGTTATTTTTAAGAGGTATCCTTGCGAAGAGGATACTTTTTCATCGAATTAACGCAATCGATGTTGAAAATTTCGAAGGAAGTGATGTGTAGGGTTTCACTATTACGACCTCATTGTCATATCTTTCCGTGCCAGAGCGAATCCACAAGTATTTGGGGGCGGGCTATTTCAGTCAGGGGCGGAACAAGCCGATCATTTTGGGTGGGGGCCATCGGATTTTGTTAAATAATAAACATTTGTTACTATATTTATATTATTTTTGTACTGTAGATATGATACTATTCAATATTATTTTTTAAATAATTACATAATTCTAACATTAACAAATATTTTCATCAATTTTACTAAATAAAGGAAGGTAAAACCGACAACTCAAGACTTTAGAGGGGGGCATAACCCCCATGGCCCTCCCCTGGATCTGCCACTGATTTCAGTTCGCTCTCTCTTCATAAATATTTTAGACATCTATCAAAGTTGCTCAAAATATGTTTAGTTATAATGTGAATATTTCTTGAAATGTCATGCGATTAATATGTAGCAAATATTTTCAATAAACCGAGAAAAAATACGGATAAAATTACTTGGATGCCCCTGAATCGGCACCTCATGTTTCATGAACACTGAAGTTACTGTCCCATCAGCTTAATCATAGGGTGTCCATCGGGACGCATTTCTGTTCTTTCAAACCTGAGATAAGATATTGTGAAAGGGATGCAGAAAGCAATCGAAAGCCTTTTTCTTTATCACTCTTGTATTGAATACGCTGATCAGGTTATAATATTCACCTCTTTTCCGACAACACGGAAAATTTTTTAGTATCGTACGAAGAGTGAATCGATTAACACGCATATGCTTGGAGTCCCCGCTAAAAAAAGCCCTCATTGTCAATTTAAACGAACTTTTTATTTACATCACATCAGTATTTTGAAAGCACTTCGCTTTATGGTTCATTACATTTCTGGTACTTAATACCACGGTCTAAAAAGAAATATTCGCGGTTGATTAAGTATCCATGACTTCATCCAATTTGTCAGGTTTTCTAATATTTTCTTAACATGATTCATGACTCTCATTTGGTTCACTCTCAAACACTCCCCTTTCTTTTTTATCATTGCTAAGGAACTGTGCTATTAAAAAGGGAAACAAAAATAAAATGCAAAGTAACTTAAAAATAAATGTATGTGTTGCAAGTCAAAAGAATCTCTAAGTAAGTCCTCGAATGTACGCTTGTTTTACATTCGTGCCAACCATCCGCCAAAGGCCTTTGGTCGTGCTTCGCGAAGTGCTAGGTCTACTGCGCAGTGGCGTCTCGTGTGGTATTCAAGGAAGACGTCGCGAAAGGAGGCAGAGCCACTTGTAGGCGAAACACGCGGCGCTGGCGAACGGCCGAATGGTCGCCCCAGGGGGCCCGGCGTGGGCGGGCCCGGGCGTGGCGCAGGGGGCTGGTCGCGAGGCAGAGGCAGGGTGGTGAGTGACAGGGCGCCGGCGGAGCGGCCGCGAAGCAGACGGATTGAAGGCGAGGTTGATGCGGAGAGAGAACAGGGAGGATGCAGGATGATGGACTGGTGGAGCGGAACGAAGGCGGGGCGGCGACGGTACGGAAGCAGGACAAAGGCGGGGGGAGGGGGTGAAGGCGGTGAGGAGGCGTGGCGGGAGCGGGGCGGAGGCGGGGCGGAGGCGGGGCGGAGGCGGGGCGGAGGCGGGGCGGAGGCGGGGCGGAGGGGGGGCGGAGGGGGGGCGGAGGCGGGGCGGAGGCGGGGCGGAGGCGGGGCGGAGGCGGGGCGGAGGCGGGGCGGAGGCGGGGCGGAGGCGGGGCGGAGGCGGGGCGGAGGCGGGGCGGATGCGGGGCGGAGGCGGGGCGGAGGCGGGGCGGAGGCGGGGCGGAGGCGGGGCGGAGGTGCGACGGGAATGGGGCGGAGGTGTGAAAAGGGGAAGAGGAGGCGCGCAAAACAACTACGCCGCACACCCATCGCAGCGCGCACGTCCTAGAAGCGTAAACAAAGCATCTGAGACTCAGGCAGCGCCGGAGGTTCCAAAAGGGGCAGGTGCTCAACAGACGGCACAAGACGTGACGCCAATCGAAAACGGTTGAAGTATATTTAGCACCTGAAGCGGACTATCCGCTGTAAGGCCCTGTGTGTGATGTCGAAATATTTAGATTTAGAAAAATGGAAAGCAAAATATCTGGAGGCTCGGCAAAGAAAAGGCTTGAAGCACTCAGGTTTATAAACCCCTCAGCAATCATTTCACGGGAAGCGACGGGTAGTGAAGGACAACAAGTTCGCTCACAACCCGCTGATGGGCCGCGTCCTTGTGGAAAGGCGAAACAAGGGTGCTTGTGGAGCTTTGCTTTCTTAGCGGCCTCCTCCACAACGTCTCCTTGGAGAGCGCCGCAGCCGGGAGCGGAGGCGAAGGGAGAAGAGAGCCGCGCTGATCGGCGGGCGTTTATTTGACCGTCGGCGCCCACGACCCCGCAGGCGCCCGCGTGCCATCCTCGCCACCAGTCACAGGCACAGTTACCGCCTCGCCCAGCCGCCGCCACCAACGCCGCCTCCTGCGCCCGCAGACGGACCGCGTCCATTAGCGGAATGCGGCCCAGTGTGTTTACCTCCCGCGCCAAACACCCGCGTCGAGGGAGCCCCGCGCTTGTTCCCACACACTTTCGCTTCCTTCACAACGTCGCGGCGGCTCGTAGGCCAACGGAAGTCCTCATGTTCGGCTCGACAACTCGCGCACTCTCAGAATGAGCAGGGTGAAACCGCCGGAAAACAAGTCTTGGTTTGGAGGCTAAAAACTATCTCACACCAGGGTCGGGGATAACTGGAATAACAGCCGAACAATTAATTTTCAGGAACGACACAAACGCTGGACATTTCGGATCCCCGAAACTTAAATTTCGAACATCTCGGACGGAACCATCCTTTTTATTCGACAGTTCACTTCATTGACGATTAATGCTAATCCGTTAAATTATGCTAATGGATTGGTATCAGGTAAATGTTCTCCTTTACTTTTGTATCATCTTTCTATCGTTCAATTTCAGTTTTATTCTTCGGTTGTATAAGTTAAGAATTTTAGTATGTTTTATTAAAATGTCTATTGAATTATATATTTCTCAGTATGTTTATTATACACTCGTATTTTAAATAATAATATTCATTTTTCTCATAATTACATAGGCTATAATACTTTTGTGTTTGCACTGAAAAAATTGAAAATTAGGCCTTAAATAAAACTTGAGAACTTACCCCCTATTTGTTAGGCTTCACTATTTTGCGTAATAATGCAGTTTCCACGCCTTTTAATTTCACAGAAAGGTTTATTGTACTTTTTGTTGAAATTGTATGTTTTGAGTTGGTTCGTTTTATTATAAGTGCCCAGCAACCACAACGACGTTTTAGATTTACCTGTATATAACATCATGTATTAATTTGTTGTTTGTAATCACTGGTGGCTGCAGCAGTTTGTTATTTCGCATGTTGAAGTTGTTCTTGCTGTTAAAATTACGTTAGTAGTGTTGTAAGTAATATTGTGAATCTAAAAATGTAACTGCATGAAACCATCACATGTGCTCCCCAGACATCTGAGCCAGCATTTTCCTTCCATCAGAGTCGCAATATACTACTCATTGAAGAAACCACCCGACTAGAAAAACGGGCCACAAAACGTAAACTCTGAGAGCATAGTTAAGAATACAGAAGACCAGTCATGTTTACCAACTCAGCAAAGCGAATGTTGAAGTCATTTGATCAAAGCGTCACGAGTAATGCGTACGACCAACTCGAATTATGTTCAATTAGCATGATGGTGGCGGAGAAGGAGGAGGTACTGGAGGTGGAGTAATGGCAGGGGGAGGGAGAAGAGAAGGTAGAAGAGAAATCCAAGGCGATAGAGGCGGAGGGTCATGAGGGCACCAGCAGATCAGGATGCGGCGGATAACAAACTGGCGGTGAATTATGAGGAAGAGGCGGATCATGAAGACGAGGCGGTCAATGAGGACGATGTGGCTCATGAAGACGCGGCGGGTAATGAGAATGAGGCGGTTAAGGAGGAGGAGGCGGATCATGAAGACACGGCGGGTAATGAGGACGAGGCGAATCGTGAGAATGCGGACTATCATGAGATCGCGGAGGATGATTTGCAGCCGTGAATGAGGAGACGGCGGAAGGAGAGAGGAAGGCAGCGGAGTAAGGCAGCCGGCGAAGTAAAGCCAAAGGGAAAAGAGGGCGTAATAGCGGAGGCGGAGAAGGCGAGGCGTCCGCGAGGCCGACGGACACGTGCAGCTACTGTTAACCCGAGTGCACGCGCACTTAGTGCATCGGGCGCCGTCGAATTTCGATACGATGAATGCAGGCTCAAAAGTTATTTTTAAACATTTCTAATCGCGATAATCTGGTGCGAATGAAGGTTGCCTTACCGCGCAATACATCTTTTATCGAGTTGTTCCTAAATAGTTTAGCGTGGCGCCTCCAGCCGGTATTTTCATGTTAAAAAATTTTATTTGTGCTTTGCACGTTTACAACAAAAATAAATTTTAAACATATTGCAGTTTCTCGACTCGTCCATTTCGAGGATATAAAGACGCATAAAAAAATACCGATTAAAATATTTGTTTAAAGTTTTGTTTCATTACAAATTAAGGTTTAATTATCGTCAATCTGATTAACCAAATCGAAATTATTCATGTTAATGCGGAAAGAAAGTATAGTGATTTACCGCGCTTCCCCAGTGTATTTATAGATATATCGGAACCATCAAAATCTCGTATTTTTACTAGAATTCTTCCGGGAGAAAATCGGCGAAAAATTATCAGATGTTGAGAGAGAATTATATCTTGTTGAGAAGAGTCATATGTGCTACTTATAACGCCTGTAGGTGCCGTAAGCCAAAACGCATTCGAGTCGCTTAGAATCACAAACAGACAAACACCACTTTTTCCAGGAAATTTCTTAGAATTTTCCGGAAAGATCCGCAAAAGAATGATCAGTTCTCCATCAGGAGAGCGATTCGCGTCCGATGACGCCCCATTTCTCTCGATTGTCATGGAAGAGGTTTAACCATGACAAGACGGACAGACGGATAGACAATCGAACGTCACTCGATTGCTATAAGGATGGTTCAATTACATGGCTTCAATTAATAACAATTCTTACTACAGAAGTAAAAATATTGCCTTTTAAAAATGGCATTCATACACATAAATGAGGGGTGTAATTAAGACCATTTTCATGACGTATTTTCCAATATTTTCTTCACATTGGTTATACAGTGGCTTAGTATTTTTACATGACAACTTCCAAAATTAATACAAACTAGTCTATGATCAAGTTTTTAGTAATATCAATATTTGCTCACACCTTCCTCCCAAAAAGCAATCAAATTTCTACTAATATAACCATGAACATACTTTTCTTTCATTTTTTCTAACGCTGCTTGACGTAGGAAAGATCGCTCAATATAAAGTTGTTTATTCGTTGGTTAAAATGATAACCAACTACACTTGAGACGATTCTTAACGCAACTAAGATGCCGTTGACGCACGACCTGCCCGAGAGCTAGGGTTGATAGTTGTAATGAGCACTTTATGACGTAGGGTGCGCAATCGCGATTCCTAGTGGCGAAGGTATTGATAGAGGTCACGAGCAGAGTGATGAAGCAAGAAATAAAAGATCATTCACCGGCAGAGGTAAGCTTCGAGAAAATCGGAATAATTTCTGATTGGTTGCAGGCCATTATGACGCAACGAAACTGCTCGATGGTGTGGGCATGAAGAAAACGATTTATTGACGAAATCACGGAACGTGTAGACGCGCGGAAATCACGGAACGTGTAGAAATGGGAAAATAAGAGACGGCGCCATTAGACAGTATCGTTGTTCAGACAAGTATTTCAGAATCCAGCAACGGTACAAAAGTTTTCACAAGTGGACGATATTCACAACGAAACAATGTTAATTTCGCAAAAGGGAGGTATTAAGAAAGACTGGACGGTAAACAAGGCATACATACATTCCGTATGCCTTGTTTGCCGTCCGTAAAATACTGACAAAAGATACTGTACTTACGCTCATGCTGATCTAAATTGTGTAATGAAGTCTTTTCCAAGGTGCGATAGTGACTGAACTGAATGGTATTGAGAATGCAGCAAGTCCCCCTTGCCAATAAGTCGATAGATCACCGACGAGCAAAACAAGAACTAATATTTGAAGAAGAAGAAGAAGAAGAAGAAAAAAAAAACAGTTTTTCTCACGGATTTTACCGTACGAGCAACGAAGACAACGGAGGACGGGCATACTCCGCTGTTGCGAGGGCTCACTCGCAGGGACATCGGTCCTAGCGAGTCCGGGTAATGAACTGGGAGGTGTCATTCAATAATTAATTAAACTGATTACATTAGCAGCAGATAGAATTAATAAGTACTCCTTAGGTGTCAGCTGATAGTCTGAAAATGTCAGGACAGTCTGAACAAAAGTCGGTTAGCGAGTTAATTTAAAATATTACTTAGCAATAAAATTATTGATCTTTTCGTCCATTTTATTAATGACAAGACAAATACACTTAAGAAATGAAATTTCCGATAAACAGTAGACTGTAACGTTATAAAAAAAAATGTATACCCACCTTCATCACAAGATCATCAATCATTCTTTAACAGGTCAAGATAATTTGCCATTTTCACTAGACAGGAGAATCCACATTCAGCGACGACAGTCATAAAATACACTCCCCGTTTGAGAATTGTACATCGGAGCGAGACGGCAACATTTCTCAGTAGGGCTCGAACCCAGCCGTTTTTCGCGACGCTGATTATTGAATTACTTGACAGCAAGAAAAAATTCTTCGTTATAGCTGTCGTTCGTTTCCTGAAAACCCCTTTGATCGTTTCTGAACTTTGAGAGGTGTTCGGTACAGAGTGATCAATCTTATTCTTGTGATTAACCATGATTTCGTCCACATTTCTGAAATATGTTTCAAAGAAGGTTCCGCAAGAAAAAAACTCACACAAAAAACGCGAAGAATAACTTAACACAGGAAAAATGAACATAATTAACAAGTCATATCTGGATAATCAAGTAGGTGGGTTCACGCTTTGGGACGAATTTCATCATAAAGGAGTCTTCTTAGAATCATGCTCAGAAATGAGCAGTGACTCGCATTCCCGGGAGTGATGACGGGGGACGCGTTCCTCAGGTGTCGGGCGCGCCGATTGCAGCCCTACGCGGCCACCGGCAGCCTTCGCAGCGGGCACGCGCTCTCGGCGCTGCCTGCGCCGCGCCGCACGGCCGTCCCTGGACGCGGCCGCCGCTGACGCACACGCGCCCTGGGCGGCCGCCGCCTGACGCGGGTGGGCTGCTACCTCGAGCACGGGCAGGGCGGGGCGGACCAAGGCGCGTGGGGCCCAGAAGGTTGAAGAGGAGGCGGAGGAAGATGAAGAGATGGGGAAGAATGATGAGGGGGCGTGATGGGGCGCGGAGGGGGGCGCTGAAAAGTAGGCGGAATGGGCGGGGCGGAGAGGGAGGGCGGAATGGGGTGGAGAGGTCGGGAAAAACGAAGATGGAGTGGATCTGGACTGAGAAACAACCACCGAAATAGATATTTACGGAACTTGGTAGGCCAATGCAAATATCTACAGGATAATTCTAAGACATCTCCTGCTCTAATTGGGGTTGTATGTGGTTTTCTCTGATCAGTTCGAGCCGAGCACCGGAGCAGTCCTATAAACAATGGGCCACAAATGGTGTATAATCCTTCCCCCATCCCGTTCCCTTGACCAATACTTGCATCCATCCATCTCGCATGGCCGTGAAGGCTGACTTACTGGGAAAACGCATCTGCTATCACTTCGGCTGTCGCGGCATTGGAAAGAAGGGTGCCGAGTTTAGAGGCGAGATTTACGTGGCGCTGGCCAATAACCTCGTAAGCAAGACAGTATTGACAAAAATAACAGCTTTTAGATTACTGCAGTTTTTCACTTGTGTTTATAACCGATTAAAACAACTGGTTAATGAATTAACGGTTTTGTGTAAAAGTAATTTGCACACAAAAATAATTTACCTTGTTATAAGATAAATAAAATTAATTTTTATATAGAATTATAAAACAAAATACATATACAATTTTTCGCGATACATGAAATTATTTCGATGAAAACAAGTAGGTATACGATTAAACGCAAAACTACAAAGAAAACTGAACATTAAAAGGTCCAGTGGCAATGCCTTACTTAACAAAGTGTTACCAACATAACTACATTAAAAAACACTGAATACTGATTTCTTTAATTCACCTCTTTTCCAAAGCGAGTTGGGCCAAGTTATTGGAAATTAAAAAGGTCGGCTAAAAGCAAAAAATTATTCGAAAAAACTGTTGAATTAAACGAAAAAAAAGCAACCATTTTGGGTTACAACCGGTAGAGAATTCTCTTCCCTACCGCCCCGTCTGCGACCCGGCGGCAGTCGTCGGGCGAAAACGAACGCTGCGCTGGTGAGAGGCCGAACTGCAAGGCCTATTTCCGCCGAAAGCCATGAAGGGCCCTCTCAGACCATCACCGCTCGATTTGAGCCTTTCCGCGAAATGGCCGCGCGTTCTCGTCTTATCGCTTCATCATATCACATTCTTCCCTTAATCTGAATCGAATATTTGCTTTCCTTGTCGTCCTAATGCCAGTGATCACCTACGTGTTTACAATTACTAACCTACAAGGAAGTTCTCGCACTAGTGCTTTAACAGGAAGCACCGCAAATGGTTGGCACTATTATAATTCATTACGTCACATAAAATATTTTAATGTTCATGTGTGACTTAGCACTGGAGACGTTTATCAGTCGAGATTACAAGCTCTAACTAAATTTTCGAACTGAAAGCAAAACATCGAGTTAAAAATAAATTCAAGAAAAGATAATTAATCAGATCTTTAAGAGTCGATAAATTCGTAATAAAATATATTTGAATTTTTAACAGAAGATACAAATTTTTTCAAATGTTTTTAAAAATAATATAGCCGTATAGTAGAACAGACAAATATTCTTGATCCCTCGCCCAGTTTCTTTACCATCTCCACCATTCCCATTAAAAATTCTGGGAAATGTTTTTTGAAAAACTGATCTTCGAAATAAATTCCTGACATTTTCTAAAGGTTTTTTAGAACGAGGCAAACTGACTTCTAATCTAACAAAAAATTGTTTTCCAGTGTTAAAATGTTTTTTAAGGTTTTAATGTTTTTTAACAACTTCGTCATATAGCGCCCTTCTTCCCTTCAGCTTCCTTCCTCCAGCTTCCTTCCTCTTCCACATCGCATTTCCTTGGAAAGGAATCTCAAGCCTTGCTTTCGAAGCGACAATTCTGTTGACGCAGTGTGCTTGTAACACCAGCCACATGTTGAATAAACCTTCTCCAAAAGTGTTACGATGATACTCTTCGCAATTTTTTCTTTCCCTTTTCACATGGGATGGAAGAGAGCCGGATTAGAAGTAGGCCATAAGACGTTAAGAGGACGTTTCAAAAATAATTGGGTAAAATTTCATACAGATGTTAAAACATTTTTCTCGAATTTAATTTCAAAATACATTTTTGATTAAACAAGAAAAACGTCAAAATTAAAATTAATAATATACTATCACAAATATTTCGAAACGTTCATTTTCCATCAACCCCTCGTTCCTCCTCCTAACTCCCAAAACCTCAAAATAGTCATAGGAAGACCAAGGAGTAACGACCCCAGCAGTTGACGTGCCCGGGAATGTCAATCATATATCAAACTTACCCTCTCGTTCATTTTTGTTACAATTACAGAAAACCCTCCTCCCTAAAATCAAAATGCGCCTATCTTGTGCGTGTACGCCTGCCCTAGAGCGCCCTCCGAAAAGATACTGCGCAGCTCCCCGGTTGTTGACGCTCCCCATTTGCCGCTGACGTATTTCTGATCTCCCGCGAAAAGAAGAGCTGTCAGTATCTATTCGCGAGCGCCTGCGGGAGTGCGAACGAATTTGCGACCTTCTGATAAGAGCCTGAAGGTCGTCGGCGTTTCGGAAGCAGAGGACGAATGGATGGAGGGAGAGAAAGGGAGAGGGAGACAGAGAGGAAGAGGAGCAGCGAGAGGGAAGGGGACGCGACGACGGCGGCGGCAGACGAAAAACGGTGGATGTGCAAACGTACGCGCGCCACCTCGTTCAACAACCGAAGGTCGGGCGTACACGTCAATCCGTAGCCGGTGGGAACCGGATACGGTCACCTGAAACCGACTCGGAATCTCTGCTCTGCCCTCACGTGTCGGCGACACTTACCTACGAAACTAATTTCAAGCTCCTTTAGTTGTTCTCAAATAGACGCGCTCATTGCCGAGCAACGAGATCCATTATGGACAAGGGAGTTAATACATCGTTGATTACCACACAATTTCTAGTTCAGAATCTCGCACGCTCTATGATTCTTCTATCAAAGAGTAAAAACGTTGAGGCTTGAAGATAACCAGGCGAGTTATCTACAGCAAAAATGGGAGGGGAGAAAAATCCTATGGAAAAGAAGACCTTCAGAGTAGATGAAATTTCAAAATCCTTACCCTCTGATTGAAGGCTTGTATTTTATTGATTCAGTGCGAGGTCATTCCAAAACCACATGGTTCCACCCAGATCTTCGAGATACATACATCAAATCGTATTGGCATACACCGATATTTCGGAGGGAGGGGTGGATTCGTTCATAATCAAACTAAACTCATCCTTAGACTCTCCTTCCCAAGAACTGCACAATCAAAATTGTATATTAATTCACAAATAAAACAAAATATTTTCATGTTAATTTCATAACTTGTAAAGGTTACAGTTTATTTTCGTGTTCAATGTTATAACATGCTCAATATTTCAAAATTATTGGGAGCCCCATAGTTTGAGGTTTACTATATTCATGTGGCCGTACTGATTATGCATGAGGTAAGAGCCACAGAAACAGGGGGTGCATCAATATCACAAAAAACCGAAGGTTGTTCTCACGAAAAAGCATCCTGAGCGCCGACACTTGATTGACGTACGCCGGCGATTGCACTCTGAGCACTTCAATGCGCATAAGCACATACAATAAACACATGCACGGACACAGCGTTCTTCAGTGCAGGCGCTGACGCACACGTTCGTACGCAGTAAGGCGTTGTGAAGAGCTTGCACGAAAGCTGAGAAAGGGTATATAAGCAAACGTGCCATTCAAGCATATCCATGCAAAGAGCTGCTGCTCTGCTGTTCGTTAGCTCACGTGTTGCATTTTTTCGTAATACGTTACAATTAAAACATCACCAAAACAACTACAAAGTTTTGTGCACGTTCCGATAGAAGGATCAGAAGTATAATGCAGAGCAGTGCAGTAATAATAGTTTATGCAATTAGTTTATAATGTTAAGCTTTATTGCATGAGTGCATTCTTTGCGATGTTCTGAGCGATGTTAGGAGCGAGTTTCAAAGGCTCTAGCCGGATAGAGGGTAAAAAGTGCTCCCGCTTGCAATTGAAAATACAATTTTTCATAAGATTGTGACCACGAAAAACATTTTTTCACGGACTTTTAGATCCCTCCCACCTCACATCCTTCGTAACGGACAGCGTGTTTTTACTTTCTCGTATACATACGTATATATGTAGTAATATACATAGTATAGAGAAAGTTATGTGGGGAAATTCGATTTCGACATTTCAACGGAAATGCGCGTTTTGGGGTTCCCTGGAACCGAAAATTGCAAACTATTTTCTTTCGGAATAAAGGCAAATCTTAAATTTCAACACCATTTATGAGAAATGACAACTTTCAAGTAATGATGTTATTGCATTCATGATCGATATAAATTACAGTGCACTCCATTCTCCCCAATTAAACAATATAGTTAGGGTACACATCGATTATCATCAAGAAGGAGGTGGTAGAGCATTTGTCGTGTCAACTGCAACAAGACGTAAGATTGCCATGATATGCAAGAGCTGCCGTTCAAAATCATGCTCTTACGAAACATCAATGAAACTCAACAAGACCTTTTCACTTCAGCGTCAGGACTTCAGAGGGCCCGCTAGAGAGAGATCACATGTTCGAACAAAGCAACCGATCGTGCTCAAGAGAGCTGCGCCTTTGTTTGTACACAGCCACCCATTCATGCACAGATCACAGCCGGATACATTGTAGCCTTGTCAGTAGCGAACACTTGTTCTCAATGTGGTTTCCTTCCTCAAAAGGTGCCACGGTAAAAAATCTTCTGCGCATATTCTCAGATGAAGTTATTTGCATTCCCCAATCATTACACACTTCCATTCACAGTGTCAATTTTTGTCAATTAATGCTCAAAATTAATAAATTTAGAATATTGTTTTACAAAAAACAACAACAAAAACAGTACGTGATCACAAATCGTACACACATCCTGTAGAGACCACAATGAATACAATATAATGCTAATACAAATATATGAACGATTGCATGTTACCCATTCTCTATATTACGAATTTTGGATTCTCTTTCGAATTGTAGCTTGCATCCAGTTCAGGCCAATGAATACTTTGAATCAATGAAAATTTCTAGTTAGACGTTCCTACGATTAATTACTAGAGAAAATTAGCATTCTACACGTTTTGCGATAAAATAAAACTGCAAACAGAATCAAGTCTTAACGAAATAGTGCATACGAAGAGGAATTTGAAACGTTAATCACGAAAACAATATTAGAATGAACCAAATTCTCCTAATAAACTCCTTCCAGATTATCTAACGTCCAACTTAATCAGCCCTCAGTAGTGGACGGTTGCGTCACAATTCACTGTATACGTTAAGTAAGATGTGATAATGATACCAGCGCCATCTTCTGACTAGATACGATACTCTATGGCAATCGTTCTGGGCACCGGTCAACAGTACCTGCACCTTAAGCCGGTAGTTCCCCTCTTTACGTACGATATTCTCCATTTCGTTTTTTTATATTTTTATTTAAAATTCTAGCAACACATTTTTCTAAGTTTTATTCAATACGCAAACAGTACACAGAAACTTTTTTAAACAAAGCTAATAATATAAATATGCCTTTCAAGTGTTTACATTATATTGAATTTTCAATTAATAACAAGAGGGAGAATACGATAGTATATTGTTCCACATGGCTTCTTCCGGATGGGTATTGAGAGGTACATCCGGCACGGTGAGTTGTCGACATAAAAACAACCATGTTCGGCAACTGCTTCAGGCTCTGAATCAACAGCTCTAAATCTCACTCCTGCAGCTCTTGATTAGTTTAATTAGTAATGTGCATAGAAAAAAGATGAATAAACTCGTCGAATCAGTTCTGCACGAATAGTCATCAATATAGACACGCGTTTATTTAAGGCCAAAAGGGAAAAGTAAAATAAAGCGATGTAGGGTATTTTTGATGGGACTCAGAAGTCAAAATATTTCGCGAATTTCCACGACAAAGTGTTCGTAAAGCGAAATGGCATACTTTCGCAACAAACTCTAAATTCTCGCAAGATACATTACATTTTAGAAAAAAATTGGCGTCAGCGTGTTTCTAGGCATAGAACTGAGGCCAGTCTATAGAGATTTTGAGTCAGTTTTACAATAATTGCATCGGGATTACGTTAATTCATTCTCGGGAGATTGTCAACTGAAAAACACATGCAGATTTATAACATCATTTGCTGGTCCAATAAACGCTTATTGTCATTTACCTATACCTATTTTATATATCCACCTCTTACAATGGCGGCTAAAAAGCAATTAAAAATTAAATGCTTAATGTTTCTTAACAGCGATTTTTGGAGGAGAGAGAAAAAAAACAACTTAAAATTGAAGGAAAATCCTTGCATCTTTTTCATGAGATTGAAAAATAATTTACGAGAAAAACCAATTCCAGTTATCAACTTCACTCATCTGAACGGTAAGTTATGAATAATGTGGAAGCAGCCCCACCAAAGCATTTTAAACGGAGGGCGATCACATAATATTCCGTCCGCGAGAACCTCTCTTCGACTTCACAGGACAGCTGGTAGCCAAACGTACGGTGCCACGAGAACGGAACTCGGCGCCAAGTGCACTTCGCAAAGTGAATCATACTCACAGCAGCGGGTCCGCACGCTGCGGGCGGGCAGCGGGCGCGTCGCCCCAGCGCGCACACCGCCCCCATGGCCCCCAAAGTGATCGCGGGCATGGCCAGCTCGGCCGCCGCCTCGCAGCAGCCTCCGCCCGCGCAGCACTCGCGCCCGCGCAAGCGATCGCTGCCGATGGCGCCGGCGCGTGGGGCGGGCGCGGGCACCTGGGCAAACAGCGCGCGGGATGGCGCCCGCCCCACGCACTCCACCTTGTCGCCACCACGAGGGAGTGCGCTCCCGTCGCGTCGGAGCAACACTCCGGATCAACGTGGGGGGCGTCTCTTGCGAGGGCTCCTCCCGGCTCCATGGACCACTGCTTCGGACCAATAGCGGGGAGTAAATCCGAGAACATGTGGCCCAAGAGTTATCAAATATTTAGTCAGCATTCCGGACATCAATTAACGATGATCAGAGAGGATACTACTAAGGAACAAGCAGACTACGTGATCCGCTAAGTGCCGAGCGATTAAGGCTGAGAAGACTATTAGTAGAGAGTTTGTGCACCCTAGAACGTTAAAGTACTATCGATCTGCTCATGCGCAGTTCAAGTTTCGCAACACTACTGCATCTGCGTATGCGCAGAAGATAGATAGTACTGCCCGCAATGGCGTGCGCAGACTCTCTAGTTTTGAGGTTTTTTCAAATCAAATTAATTAAATAACGGCTGATATAGCCAACATAACCTAACTTAATAAACCCCATGATCACTCGTTACTGCTTGTGGCCCCGTAAAAGGTGCAAGTGCGGAGAACCTTGGGGAAATGAAAAGACGAAACTCCGTCACAAACACATGCGCGCGCACATACAAGTACACCCGACCAAGGAGCAACAGAGCGACCTGGCCGGTGAATCACTGATTCTGCGCCGGGCCGCCCTGCCGCCGTCCAGCGGCGGGGTGACCCGTCCGGCGGGAGAGGTGGGGAGAGGTGAGTGCACCCGCCTGCGCTCGTAAACACGCTCTGCATCACAAAGCGCGGGCGGCCGCTCGTGTTCTCTCACACCGCCGCGCTCATCACGTGCAAGAGGCAGCCAATGGAGAGGGGCACCTTTACAATTAAATTTGAGACCCGCTGAGCAAATGAAGCTCATATTCTGCACGACACAGTAAAAATCACTAGGGGGCGGATTTTAATGAAATGTCATTTTTTTCTTTTCACTTTAGTACAATGCCGTTTAGTATAGAAATTCATTTTATGTTATGACAAAAAGAAACGACACGTTTTTATACGTAATTTTTTATGCATTTTCCACTGATTTCATCGATTTTAGTGGCTTGAATTGTACTTGCTTCAAATAAATATTTACGAGATGCAACAAATGTTCTCCACGGAGTTCCTGAGTCGCCTATTCGATTTCTTCGCTCATATATTGTAATGTCAACTGTTCAGAATACTGAACAGTTCTACGGAACTGTTCAGAATAGAAGGTCGTGTGACAACTATCGGCGCTATTGTCAGTTCCGCCGATTTCGCGACAAATATAGACAGAGTTTCTTGTAAAGAACGGTCCAAACAAAAAATTTGCAAGCTGCGTTTACTTGAACAAAAGGAAGAAGCCTCGATTACAGCAATAACATATTCAATAGTATCAGTTGTTCATCTGAAGTGATTTTGATCAAATGCTTTTACGTCATTATTCAACAATTTAAGAGCATTATATTGATCATTTTTCGCAGTTTTAGGTCATCAACATCCGCCCCCTAAAAATCACTAATAAAACAATTATTGATATTGTTTCCGATTATTCTGCAGTTTGAGTGAGACAAAACTGAATTGGAGGTAGTAACTAATCGAATAAAACACTTCGCAACCTAGTATGTGCTCCGGACCTTTCACAATTTTCTACCATTATCGAATTACCAGAATTGAATATATGAATGGAAATAAAAGGAAACAAACAGCCGATTCGGGTAGTCGAGATCGCAAAGGTAGTATTGGCGTGGCGGTCTCGGACCGAAGGATCGTGAGTTCAAATTCCGACTCGGTCATGGTTATGTGTTGTCTATGTGAAATGTGATAATGTGCCCCCTGTTGTTGGCGTCAGGAAGGGCATCCCCACATCAGGATAAAAATGGAGTTCCCTGCATAACGCGTGAGTATTTTTTTACATTATGTTTTTGGCCTCCAAATAGACGGCTAATATTTTAATATTCCATTTAATCATCTAATAGTTATTTTCAATTTTATATTTTTCCAAGAAATCTATGTACAACTGATTGGGGTAAATATAAACAGGGGTAAATGTAAACGCTAATAGAGGTGTACAATATTTCGAAATATTTTTACAATTTGATGTGAATCAGGTATCAAGAGTCGATCCAATCTCGGGCGCAATAGATATGGGACGCCATTGCGGGGGATCGCTAGTTTACCACTTTGGGAGGAGGGGTAAGTACACTTTGTTTACATTTGCCTCTTAGTTTCGGTGGGTTAGGACAGTAAATGAGGATGTATTGACTTGTACAGAAGACGTATGAGATTTATTTTACTTATGTAAGTAATAGTAGTAAGTAGTAATAGTAGTATCTGTACTACTATTACTACTTATGTAGTACAGATAAAGTATTTTAAAGCTCCAGCAAAAAACCCCAAGGAAAACTAATTTTGTCCTGAAATAACTTATTGTATTGTTTAAAATTCCTAGTAAGTCTCCAAGAGAGGTTATAAAACTATTTGAACATTAAAAGAACTGTTTGGGATAAAACTATGTCTGATTATCAAAATTGACAACACATTTCTATTTACTCTAAATAACCCTGTAGCTCGTACTTGCCCGTCAACGTCAACTTACCTACACGGCAGTCTACCTCTAGCTCAGCAGTGTCATAAAAATCTTTCCCCGATGAATGTTTCATTTGGAAACTGAGAGGCTGCTCCAGCACAATCTGTTATCAACGAAGATTTGAAGCATGTTACATCTGTCGCTGTTACCGACAGCTTCGCAACCGTTGCCTCCGTGTCATATCTTTTGCCACCTTCAGAATGGGCTTCATCTTCAGAGTCTACTGCATTCAACACCTCATCTGGCAGCTTAATAATTCCGACTCTGGCAGCTTAATAATTCCGACTCGACCTGATCAGCGCAACTGCTTCTCTCCCTTCCTTTGTCTCAGCCAAAGCGACTTTTTACTTTATTTTTTAGCACGACAGACTCAATCAACGGGGCTCTAAGCCCCAAACGCTTCTACCGGACGAGTGACCACAGAATCATGGCCGGGAGAAAAAACATCTTTAAAAAACACTACGCTCTACCTGCTTAGAAGTACGTCAGAGCACTCCTTTCGCATTCTCACGCAGATCGAGTAGATCTTGCCATGGATAAACAACTTTTCTTTTCAGGATCCTAAGTGAATAACAAGCCAGCGCGTCTCACGGTAACATTAAAATCCTACTTGCTTCAAGCACGAGCAGCACCAGTTACAGCGCAGTACCTAAATTACTTACGAGTGATTGAACCAAATCCCTTTTTCTCCTAAGAACCGAGGGATTGAACCTAATCCCTTTTTCATTAGAACTGATAAGTAGGTATCAGATGTTTAGGGAAATGCCTATTTTATTCTAGCGAACTTATTTAAAGGCTGATAACATGAGAAAGAATCATGACAAATTACGACATATGACGTTTTATAATGCTTATTTTTGCTTCTTTTTAGCATAAATACCTTTTTCGGATTTTTTTGCCTTTTAAGTGTTTTTATATACAATGCTAAAATATCGGAAAATCGTCCATGGTCCAAACGTGACCATTCATTATGAAATCCTCAACGCACGTCTTGGTATTTTAAAATACGAGAGAATTCATAAAAAGTATACCAACTGATTTTTCTCCACTTCCCTATTTCATAAATACCAGCCATGTTCTGAGAACACAGTCGATTGACAATACACAAACGTCACCGAAATTTTAAGTGGAAATAAATGTAAATTTCCAGGTTTCAGTGTTGCTAGCGTTGGACTTCTAAAATATATGCCAGTCACATCATTACATGTTGAGATATCCTTCTCCGCATTCAAATTGATTTTGTCTCCCAATCGTCGCAAATTTGAAATTGTGATCCTTGAAAAGTTACTGGTAATATACAAATATTACTGGTTAATGAAAACTATTAAGAATAAAATGTAGAAGAGTTGTAAATATGTAAATCTAGTTTTACATTAAAATGTACGAACTCGTTTTGTGCATTTAAGTTTGTAACATAATATAAACAAAAACTACAAACAATTTTTCAATTTATTGTGTATGTTTCTTATGACAGTGCCTTTTTTCTGCTTATTCTTGACATTTTCAGTGCCTTTTTAGGCGCCCAAAAGACGATTTTGTAGTGCCTAAATATCCTATGTCTACTGATACCTATTCTCAGGTTCTCACATAGGGGCGAAGGGAGAAGGGGGAAGGGAGGGAGAACATTTTCCTCACATTTTATTCTTCTGGATGTAATTATCTAATAATATACAAGTACTGTATTGTATTAGCTCTGATGTTTGAAATGTACAATTTTGAGTTGATATATAAGAGGAAATATACTGTGATCGAGTTTGAAACAACGCGAGCCTTTAAGTTACGCAAAAACGTTCGAAATCAATCGAAGTCGCTCTGAGGAGGAATTCTCGGCCTTCTCATCTCTCGCGTATTAATAGTCCATTTCTTTCAATTTCTCTCAGCGCTCCTACGGCTAGAAGAGGAAACGTTTTTTAATGGAGCTGTATAGCACTGGAGGAGCACCTCTCCCTTGCATCGTCATCTATTGGCTTCCTCTTGAACCAAACGAATGAGTCATGTGCGACTAGTCAAATCATACTCAGGCACGCAACGGTCGGATGTGAGCAGCCGGTTTAATTTCCAAAGTGAATTGACGGATGTTACGGGAAAATTCAACTGATAAATCTTTCTCTCTTATCCCATTGCAAAAAGGCGCAAGTAATCTAATTTATAGTATGTTCCTTTCGCAGAAGTTTAAAGAATACACTACTTTCCTCCTTTAAGAAACACACGAGCCGTCACTGTTCGCAAGACTGTCCCTCCGTGGTCATACATTCACAAGGTACTGACGAGGAGATAAGGTTATGGGGATGGGGATAATGATAACCCAAAGTCGTTAGATGTTGACAGAATCCAATCCGGCCCAAACTTTCAAGCAAGAAACAACATCAAACCCCTTCCATCAACTTTAAACGCAGACGGAAACGACCTTCAACGAATCGGGAACCTTGATCTTGAGGCAGGAAACCAATCAATTAGCCATGCCAACTAGTAAAGTCGTTGAAAAGTCATTCGCGCACAGCCTTTGCCTTCAAAAGAAGTTCTTAACGCTATTTAGAATGAACACCAAAATTAAAATTTACTTAAAATAGACTTTTCATTGTGATAAGTTTACACTAATCATTCACTACGTCGATGTTCTCATTAGCTCAAATTTGTTTGTTATTTTTAGAGTAATAAAATGTACTGTCTTTATTAAATGGTACATATTTTTAATAACATATTAAAAGTAGTTCATCAAATGAATGCTACGAAGTTCTGCCAAGATGTATTTATTAAAGTCGCGTACTTAGAGTTCTTAGGTTATGTTTTTGTTTTTTAGCAGATAAAACGAACAACTGGGTAGAATGCGTCCGTGTACCGTGTACCAAGCGTACGAATTTCCGCCTTTAGTTAACCCACTTGAAATGGAGCTACAGTATAATAGCACGTTACGATTCCTGACCTCTGAGCCAGCACAGGCATTCAGCTCACATTCTCCTTCGCAGCGAACGTAATACTCCCACAACCACTGCAGTGTGTATGCAGAGGAGAGCCCTACAGGAGAAAGCTAACTCGCCGACGAGCACATTTTTATTGATCTTGTTTTCAGGTGGTTAACCTTGCATTGTCAATAACAATATTTTTAAATCTTCGCTACAGCAAACGTGCGGAAGAGCACTTGCTCTCGGGGCAAGAGCACTTTTCGTGACGTGCTTCACGGTAAAAGTCACATACATGTTGTAATTGAAACTAAATGTCATGGACGTTCCCCTCCTCTATGTTTGGCATTCCAAAGGGAAGTAAGTTTTTGCATCCATATTGCGTCAAACGGCTAACTAGCTTCCGTCGAAGAGATTTCCCGTCCACGTCACGTGAAGACAAAAGAGCCTACACGCACATTCCCATTCAGGTTCCTCAACTCATACTGAACATTTCAGGACTTCTGCAAATAATGCACAGAAACAGGAATCGGAGGATGATAAACATTACGCGCCCTCAGCTAAAATGCACAATGTGCGTTTACTTAATACACTGAGTGTTTTCACGAGCGTTAGTGTAGCTAAGAAATATTTTCCTAAGACCTTCTCTAATAAATTGTTCTCCTCTATAGAAAATTGAGAAATATTGTTGAGGCAATTACAAAACTGTCTTTATGAACTTATGGATTGACGAAATTATAAAACCGCTATAAAAGTTTTATTGTAAAAAACTGGAAACATATCAAACTTAATCTGTCTCAACTATCTATTTTTCTTAAACATGTTTTTGGCTGGTGAGACGATTTGTTCGATATTTGTTTTAACATCTGAAACACATTTTTCTCGAAATTCGAAAATAAAACTTATTTACACACCACCATCACCGCTCACACTCACACTTCGTTACTCATTCATGCCAAAATTAAATATAAATATTTAAGTCATCAGAATGATATTGCATTAAAAATAAACTTAGCAAGCACGCACTGCCGCCACATTCCATATAGCGTGATCAAGAGAACAGTTAGCGTTCAATGCTCGCTAATTCTGGTGGAATAGCGTTCTCCGCTAACACTTCGAATTGAGTTGGCGCATGTGCAGAGCCTCAAAAGTGGGTCAATAGAAAAGGTTAAAGTGCTTCCCAGTATGCAAAAACTGTCTTGTAAGCGCTGAAAGGTGGACTATTGTCGAAGCGGTGGGGGGGGGGGCGCTTGGGCGGGCGAGGGCACTGCCGGGGTCACGGCGGAGGTCAGCCTTCGGAATTGCGGGGGTTTCTGAAAGCGGGGAGGAAATGGCGCGCATCCGGGTTAAGCCGTACAGAGAACTGCTTCAACCGAGTCTCCACTGCCGTCAAGATAGCCCTTCAACGTGCGTCCGATTGGTCGCGCACGTACCTCAATTCTTTGGTTAAGAGCGGTACAAAGACCATATAAATGGTGTTCGAGTCCCGGTAAGTTTTCATCTTCGGAACTTTTAACATAGTCAAATCAAACCATAAATTATATTAGATCATTTCTTGTTTGAAATGCAGCAATAGCTTGTAAGTTAATCATCTCATTTTAGAAATGATGACACGTTCGAATTGTCTGTGAAGAATTTGTGAAGCTATTTGACTTCTACAAATTTCATAAAATAGATTATTAAAAAAATCTGTTTTCCAGATTCGGACATCAAATTTGGGCCAAAATTTCATTGCGGTATTTATCAAGGATGTTCAATTTGCGAGGCCTCAAGGGCCACAACTAAAACGCAGCGATATTTTCATTACTCGAGCGATCCACTTAGTCCAGTCGGTATGTACATTTTACCTGGAAAAAGGTCATAAAACCTTTTTTTCTTTGAGTATGTTTTCTGTACCCAAACACTAGTTAAAACCCCAGAGGCGAATTTTGAACATTATTTGAAGTATACCCCACCCTATGGAAGCTACCTCCACCGTTGTCTTTTATTTTGAGCTTTTCTGAAATCCCATTACTATGAAATTCCATGCTGAATAATTGTTCTATAAGACAACAAACCAATAACTTTTGGATCATTAACACATTCCATTTTCACAAAAACGTGAGAGAAGCGTAACTTACGAACGACCAGAGAAGGACTGTTCACCGCAATATTCTGCGGTGCCTACCCGCCGTCGAGACGCGCATCCTCCCATCTCCCCGCCCTTGAAACATGTGGAGCCATAGGTTATCGCGGTTGGCATGCGGTGCCTTCGCCTGCGCTAGCAAATTCTCTGCCCTTGTTTGAAAGTGCTCACTCTACCGCACTGCATCGCGCTTACGGATGCGGAAACCGGCTCTTGGTAGCAAAACAGAGTTATTTTTTCGTATCAGTTTTAAAGCTTTCAAAATCTCACTAACTTTTTAGAGGATTACCAAACTTATGAGATATTTATTATAAACTTCGAACTACTAGGTTACCGGAGGCATACTCGGTGTATCGGAATGCTTAACGTCATTTTCTTAAGAGCGGCTTCAAAGGTATTAATGAAAATTTCTATTTAGGACGAGTTTTTACTCTTCTTTAATATTCTTGAAGTAATATTTGGGTTGTATATTCAGGAAAGCAAAAAGTTGAGAAAATGTCGAAAAAAAAAGTACTTTGGGCGACGATAGATGGCAGCTGACCAGAGAATGGAGCAAGACCTTCAAGCCAGATCACACCAAGGAAATGAGAAAAATTTACTATGAGAAAGTAAATGTAGTACCTCTGTTCTGTTCTGTTCTGTTCTGTGCTGTTCTGAGGCTGTCGATGACTTAGGGTTACGTTTAGAAAAAAATATACAGAAGCAGGAAATTTTATTATCTGTAAAAATTTGGCTGTTTTTTTTAAATTTATGACAATCATCTATCAAGCACCTATGCCCCTCACGGTCACTGTGCCCATGCAGTGCACTTTATACGCGGTATGTGCATTGCGGATTGCGAAATGATGTTGTTTGTAATTATCATCCCCTTCTAAGCCACCTCTCTAGGGGTGTCTTACACCCAGTATAGTCTTTTTTTTCATTATAATTCTCCAGTAATAACGTATACCAAGTTTTTTGCAATGACATTGTTCCCGCGTTGAAGAGTTAAGCTGGAACACGAAAACACACATATACTCATCCATCATTTTATTTTTGGAAATGGGTAAATTTATGAGGCAATGTTGATAACCGGCGATGAGATAAATGATAGTATCGCATGTAATAACTTTTATATTTATTGTAGGTTGATTACAATCTTACAAACATGAGTGTGTTTGCATACATTTTGGAGAATTAAAAAATAACGTTTTCTCGATAATCTGTAGTTTGCTTAGTAATTGGTTTCTACAAAAAAATGTTTCATACAAAAGTTGTATGAAATTTTATCCTATTTGAAATTCACTTATATCATTTTTCTACACGACTTAACGTTAAAGAGCTGTAGAGAAAAAGCCGAAACAAGTCAAAAAATCAGCGATTTTTCGGGCCTCCCGGAGTTAGTACAGGGTCTGGGAGGTCGAAAACTTGGGGGTTTTAAGTAGTGTCTGGGTACATACAACATACTCAAAGAAAAAGTTATTCTGACCTTTTTCCAGGTAACCACAATTTTTCAGTACCTAACGACTGGACTAACACCTGACATCCCCGTATTGTTGATCTCGGCACTATGCCCTGCTGTTCTGAAACGGGGAGGAGGGTGACATCAAATGCGTGATAACAAGTCGTATTATGCATAACGCAGTGGAACACATTGGGATCATTCCCAATTTCTGAATTTACTAGGAAAAAATCCTTAAGTCTAAGCTTCACCTGTTTGAAAGGGGGTTTTGAGCCGTCACGGCGCGAGCATTAGACGCAGAATGCTCTCGCCCTACTGATGCAAGATACTTTCACTTTTCATACATACGCATGCGGCCCGCCGGCCGCCAGTTGGACAATGCTGACCTACATTATCGCTTCTAATCCCATCTTGAAGCATCTCATTTCAAAAATACAACACTGTACTTAAAACTATACTTTCTAATCGTTTTCATTTTTAATTTATTTTTTGTAATAGATTTAACTTTCGGTGTCACGAAAAGTCTAGCCGGGTAAGATGGTAAAATCTGCCCGCGAGGAATATTTTTAATTGTTGATGTACTAAAACATTTGAAAATAAATGACTGTGACCGAAAATGTTAAAAAAATCTACTGCATTCCAAATTCCTATCTATTGCAATACGATGTTTCTACACAATGAAAAAGTGCAGAAATTCCGTTTTAATTTTCTTTATTGTCTTTATATTTTTTAATTTTAAATAAAATTATCCGTGGTTTAACAACTTTTCCCCCCAACAATATATATTTTTCTAACAATTTTGATTCTCAATTGCAATTTGAGAAATATTAGTAAATGTTCAATGTTTCAATAGGGACTCCTGGCAAGGTTTACGGCTGTTTGCTCTGATCATGGAGCTACCGAGATGGACCAATGGGTTTGAAAAGGTACTTGTCCGTGTAATTATCCGTTTGAGGTTGGCAATTAAAACCTTTAATAAAGTGTTTTCGAAATTCTTTTTTTGAAACGTTTAAATAGTTTTTAAAGGCGTTGAGTCTTTGAAAACATCAGCATAAGTAGAACATTTCCTATTCGTATTTGGTTCGTATTTATTTTCTTCAGTTTTTTCGAAGTCTGGTTTGACTTCGGAGGTGAAAGTACGTGGGTTCAATCCCGATCAAAGCAGTGGATTTTTTAGGCGAAAAATTCCTTTGTGCGCATTCTTTCGAAGGAGAAGTAAAGTTGGTCTCATGTAGGTTTACTGCGTGTAAAAGATTATTCAGCCCAAAAGCAACTTCTGAGCGAAATTCAAAACACCTGTTTCGTCGCTTGATACTTTCTGTACCTGCTAAATGGCGAAAGAAGCCTAGTAATATTTCCGTGGTCAGGCGGAAGAGTAGGCCTGATGGGCTAGGCCTCGTCGCGTAAAATAAGGCATCATTCAATTGAACTAAACTGAAGTCCAAAAAATCGATACTTTTCCCCAGAGGATTACAATATTTTCTTTATTCCCACCAACAATATTTGAAAGTAAAAACTATTATTTCCTGAAATCATTTTTTAACTAAGACAGGATGGAATTTACAAAAATAATATTTTAAAAGGCCATTTAGGCTACTGACTGCAGAATAAACGAGAACGTGTCAAAACTGCAAATTGTCGGTTTCAATGGCTGGAACGGTGAGGAACGATTAACGACCCGGACACGAGATTATTTCGCAGATGAACGACGTTTAACACAAAATTACTTTAGATTAAAACCTTAGAGCATAAAAATGAAATATCATGACTTGTAAGAAATGTCGCAGCTTGTCAATTCTACGCGAATCTGGAGCAATGCAATCTTTGCGCAACGATCTGGCATTTTTACAAAGGGATGAAAGTCTATATTTGCTGAATATAGATTGTTAAATCAAAGCGGACATGTAATAACTAACTATGACGTTTCTTGATTATGTAAATTACTACGTAACGAAATATCTGCATCCTAGTAGTGATATTACTTTACCCTGAACATTGTGTAATTGCCCTTTGAACCAAGTCGAACGGTTTCCAATTTCGTCTCCTAAATGTTTATCTCAAAAAGTAATTCTAAGTGCGAAAACATTTTCTTCCTAAGAAGATCCAAAATTGCGTCAGATAGTCGCTGCACGTGCAATAGGAAAAATGTAAAACACAACACTATTGCCGATATTTGTCTCTTCAATATTTGTTTCATTCATATATCTTCTTTGAGGGAGACCCGTTTTGGAAGGATCTCCTATATAACTCCTTCAGTAGTCGAAGTACAAAGGTCTCCATCACAATTAAAAGGTCCCACAAAAGGTCGCGAAAATTCAGACAGGCGACAGTCACAAGGTCACAGTTATCTCAAACATACCATATGACAGTCAAATCGTCACGTACACGTCAAAATAAGGAAACGATGAGAAGATAACTGAGCAGGCGTCGGCCGGTGCAATTAGCGTTCGTATTATGAGGCGGTAGTCTGCGAGTACGCTATTTTTACCTTTCCTATACTACAATCCGGTCTCGAATTTTCCATCATAAAGACCTTCTGAATTTATAAATTCGCATACTCCACAGTTTTCAGGACTATTAGTGTTGTTCCAAAATAGTTATGATTGCTGAATGTGGCGAGGAGATATACGCAATTTTGTTTGTTTGTGATGTATGGATGGATAAGCAAGTGATAACTCCAGTCAAATAGAAGCTTTCGAGTTGAAACTTGGTAAATAGAGTAAAACCTAGTTGTGCAGTTCAGGAGATCATTAAGATATTTTAATTTTCAGAGGTGCGTTACATGAATCCGCTGTGACATTTTCAAAACATCATGGAAAATGGTGAGAAAAAGAGAAGAAATAACGTTAATAAACAAGGTACAGTTCCGAATTTCTTTCAGATCACTGAAATTTTGAAAATTGCAAAAGTTTATTTTATTTTTGAACCTACCTTACACCCGCTGTATTAAATCCTGAGATTCCCTTCTCAATGCAATTTATCCCTCACTTTTACATCTTTGAATGAGATCATGAATTTAGATTTTCTAAGTAATTAGTTGTGGGGTAATAACACTAAGAGGAGGAAAAGTTTCGGTATGCCGAACATTCTCACTAGTTTTATTTTGTCAAGAAAGAGAAAAACAAGATCTCTTTCACAACTTGATAGTTTCCCTACCTCCCTCTAAACACGCCTGAATGGAAGAGACCTGGAGAGAAAAGGTATACCTCTAGTTTTTTCTCCCACTTACGGTTTGTAAGGTACCAAGCATTTATTCTTAAGCAAGAAGATCGTATCTTATTTACAAATAGTCGAAAATCATTCCAAAAGTAGTCATTTCTCGTGTGTCAAATCAGGCCGGTCCAAACACATGGTCTTAAGACCAACGCCCACGGCAGTCGCGGGCCTCGCGCAATGCTTCAAGCTCAGTATAGTCAAATCTAGCTTTGTGGAGACGGTGCGGCGGGTGGACAGCGGAATGCCGGGGATGAGGTGTGAGGGGGACGAAGTGGTCCTGGCTATCTTCCGGGCCTGATACTCGGAACCAGCTCGATGAGTAGGCTCCACTTGATACATAAAATGGAGGTTCATACCCAAAATGTAGTTATCTGAGATTCACCTTTTAGACTTAGGAGTGAAGAATGGTGATCGCGGAGTCGCCCATTAGCAACGGACCTTGGTCCAGGGGCGAAGGGGGAGGGGGAGGGGAGTTCGCGAGAAAGCGTGCTCGACGGAGGAAGGCGTCGCGAGGCAATTAGCGCCAGGGCCGACGCGGCGGGCACGGTGTCCGTCGGCCACTTCGCGAAGGAACACGCCCCGCGCCGAAAGTTTCCACGAGCTGCCCAGAACCACCGCCTTCTAGGTCGGAATCGAAGGGTCAGCTCGTCCTTGCCACCTACAGCGGGACGGTAGACTCAGGAAGCTGCCCCGAACGGGTCAAGACGACGCTCTCGAAGACGCAGCGATTCATTAGAACTAATTTCCCCTGAACGATGTTACCCAGACAACAAAATGAAGGCTTCCGGAGGGCAAATGACATTAAATGACAGCATAAAATACCAAACAGTGAAAACCCTTTTGATGTAGAAGATAATTTTTAACGCGGCAATCTTCTGCTCGGAGAACGCCATTCAAATGTGTAAGGTTCACAAAGCATATTCATTTTATAAAATGCTTATAAGAATTAACATGTAGAAATATACTTGATTAAGATGCTACAAAAACACGAAAGAAGCAAAGGGCAGGCATTACACACTCTTTCCTGAATCGGATGATTATAATTAGACAAGCTTACTATTAAGGGTCTTTTAAAGATTTCTTTGCTCTACTAAAATGTTGAGAAATAAGTTAGATATAATATATTAGTCATTAATGTCAATAATATTTAGTCTCTATTAGAATCAGAAATAAATCTTGTGAATAAGATAAAAGGTAGAAAAGTTTAGTGGCACTCAATCTGCAAATTGGGTAAGAAGAAAAAATGGTTTGGGAAAGAAGTACCTATTTGCAGAATAAATCTACGAACATAGCTGATACAAACAACCGAAGGTAAACATTTCAGCATTTTTTGCATCACTTCAAAGACAATAATCTTAAAAATATATTTCAGCTAAGATTTGAGCTCTTTTTGCAAAATAACAACACTATTATTCCAACGAACGTATTATTTCGCAAGGATGCGCTTCCATCTAGGCAGCATGCTCACTTGCAACATTAGAGAGCGAGAGTACATTCCGGAGTCCTGTAAGAGTTCAGAGCAGCAATGGCGACATGCATGTTGAATTAAAAGCAAAACGTCGGTTATGTATTAACATGAGTACTGTGGAAACAGATAATCGCCAGTTCTTTAGGTGGTGTAACAGTGAAAATCAATTAATTTAAAAGTCCACAAAATTGGAAGATTCTTTATTTTATAAAGTAATGGAAGATATAAGGACAAACTTGATGTAAGTACTATATCTTCCATAGTGTTCTGCACAGATAAAGACTCACCCCAACAGCATCATTCAATAATCAGAACTTCGAACACTCACCTGCAAAAGAGAAACATTATTATTATTATTATTATTATTATTATTATTATTATTATTATTATTATTATTATTATTATTATTATTATTATTATTATATTATTACTAATATTACTATTATTATCACTACGATATACCATTACCTAGTCAAATTTTAAAAATCTAAAGAAAACAACACAGCATATAAAACCTCCAGAAGATGAAGGAGAAAAATATTCTTTCGTGTGGGGGCCACATACTGCGCAAATGTCTACGAACTCTAGATATGAAATTTCATATTTGTAACTCCATGACGACAAGGTTTTTGGGGGCGAAAAATCCAAGTCGGCGGCACATTATTTAAGGTAAAATACATTCTTTCCCTCGTCAACCACCTCATGAAAAGTACAAAATACTGAAATTCGGAGAGTCATTTCAATAACAAAGATTTTCCACAAAAATGTTCTGACGTTGTGGATTCTGTATTCTGAATATAGCAATTATTGAAATCATTAATCCCACGATCAGGGTATTACCCAGTCTTGCCTTCTGACCACCGTCATTCATCAACCCAACCGTCGAGTCATAAACGAGCAAACGACCGACGCAGCGAACGTGAAGACGAAAAGCAAATGCAGCTTCGCAACACTTCGCGGCATTTCTGAAGCCTGTACGGTTTTCCCTGTTTCAAGCGCGAAAACAACCTATTTCCAGCGCGGCGTCGGCGCCGGCCCGCGAGTCGCTCGGCTGTCGCCGCTCCCATTAAACGGCCGTAAATCCACGTTAGGGCGCCGCCTGACAGCGACCGCTCAGTCCATTAGCAGGGGGAAGGGCAGGGCAGTGCGCGCGGCGCGGCGCAGCGGGGCGGATCGGCGGCGATCAAAGCTGCAGGCGCCGCCGCCACGTTCAGTTCAAAGGTAGTCAGTGAAAAACGGCCCAAACAGTTATACATTAGGCTACTCTACCCTCATGTCGGGAGCTTAGGAGCTTGTCCCGGCAGGGCGGTGCCCCGCTGTGGGAGATACCTGGAGGCCTGTATTTTAATATTCTTGTTCGTCAATGTTACGAGAGAAATCTGATTTGAAACTATCATTCGTACTTGTCACTTAAGGAGTAGCGGTCTTCTTACGTAATAAGAGCTTAAATTAAGTATACCTGAGGTAAAGGTATAAAGGTAAAGATCCGTTGAGAGATTTCATTGACCTTGATTTCATTGATCTTGATGAACGCGGAATCGTTCTTAACGTATAGGAAACGTGTCATCTGCTGCAGATGTGACTTTCAGTGGCCACGGAGTGTTCAACATCTTTCGTACTATTCGAGTGATGTTTGTGTATAAAATTCAAACTATTCTGGGAAACCATTATCATCGATTTCTATTGTACATAGAACGTTTATTCCATAACTGCATACAATTCACTTAATCAGGCATGATTTCAATATAATATTTCCCTTTTCTTCATCAAATTCGTTCATTCCAACCACACTAACATTGTTAGGCGTTTTAGTTAATTTAGTTTATTACACAATGTTAAGGACCCAATTCATAGTGGAGAATTACAATGAGCCTTCCATAAGCGACCAATTCTTATTCACAAACGGCCCTTATCCTCACATAAGAGAGTAATCATTGGCAACTTATTTGCATAAGGGCAGGTTGCCCGCTCCCTTAAGTGTTCCTCAACTAAGTCTCTTCTTAAGCGTTTTCGGTACTGTTCTTCCATGGCGCTCATTTCTTCGTACTATAGAAATCGATGACAATGGTTCCCAATAATAGTTCGAATTCTGTACATAAACATTACTCGACCTGCGAAAAGGTACTCATACAACAAAAACATGATAATCCAGTGGAAGTATCTCGAACGATCTCGAAGGTGCACAAATTGGATGCTCTTGATTGATTGAATGTTAGTCCGGGCGCGTCTAATGAGGTCATTGGTCCCGTATGTGTAGTGCATAATTTTTCGTCGGGAGGTGGCAATGATCTTCCCCTATTGGATGGCGAGATCCGGCGCCGACCTACCGTCGACTAGCGGAGGTTTCTCCAACCAGGTATCTCCCACCAGCACGGCACCGCCACAGCCGAGACAAGTTCTAACAGGTCTCCCGGCATGTGTGGTAGTGTAGTGCATGTTGGTGTAAGTGTGTGTGTAAGGGGTAAGGATAGGACAAGAAATAGGAAGGAAAGATCGCGCGGTCCGTGGCCCGTTTGTTAGGGTACTGCTCCGGCATTCGCCTGATGGTGATCAGAGAAACCACGGAAAACTACTGATCAGAGAAGCCGGTCGCTAGAATTCTCCTTCAGACAGCGACTGGATTCGACCTAGCTGAAAAGCTAGTGTCGAAAATCATGCCGCCGTCGGCACTTCAACCCAGGGTCTCCCGGTTGTTCATGCACCGAGCAACCGCTCCCTGTTTGGATGCTCTTAGTGCCAAAGATATTGAACACCCTGTGGCCACTGAAAGTCACAGTTGCAGCAGATGACACGTTTACGATACGTTAGGAATGAATTTATTCCGCGTTCATCAAGAACGTCAATGAAATCTATGAAAGGACCTTTACAAATGATCAGGTATACTTAATTTAAGCAATCACTTATTACGCAAGACCGCTATTCCTTAAGTGACGAGGGCGAAGCTTCAAATGAGACTTTTTACGTAATATTGACAAACAATAATATTAAAATGCGCTCCTCCAGGTATCTCCCGCAGCGGGGAACCGCCCAGCCGAGACAAGCTCTAAGCTTCCGACTGGTCTCCCTTCATGTGTGCTAGTGAAGTGCATGTAAATGGGTATACAAGTAAAGGGAAATGATAGGAGAAGGAAGAGGAAGGAAAGATTACGCAGTCTGTGACCTATGTGTTAAGGTACCGCTCCGGCATTCGCATGATACTGAGATACCGCGGAAAACTACCGATCAGAGCAGCCGGCAGCTAGACTTCTCCTCGAGACAATGGCTGAATTCGGCTCAGCTTTTTAGCTAGAATCCAAAAATCGTCAAGACGCGTTGTTTGAAATGCGCGGCTAGAATGAAAACGGGAAGATGGAGTCATGTGCAAGTTCGTGGGATATGGAAAAGCAGCACCAAGTGCGTGTGTGTCGATCAAGTAGCATGGTCGAGCAAGGTCTTGCTTAGAGAAGGTGTTGTGTTATTTTTAAAACGATTGTAATTATTATTACCGACGATATTACGATAAATGTGTATTACCAATTGTAAGTATTCTACTTATACTTAAATTTACTGATTTACTTTAATATATTAAAGCTGTAATGATTTTAATGTTCCTCCTATTCGGCACCCATTGAATGGTTTTAAACACGTGACGTACCTAAAAAAAGAGAAAAAAAATAGGGGGTGGAGGTCACTATATATTGAATACATCGCGGCTTTCCTATCTTAAATAATACGTAACGAAATTTGCGTTGTTTGAAATGCGTGGCTAAAACGGAAACGGGAAGATTGCGTTACACGCAACTTGGCAAGTTTGCGGAAAATACATTAGCAGTTGACCTTGCTTAGAAAACATCATTCTGTGTGATCATTAAAACGATTGTTTGTGTCTATGAATTGTAAGAATTCAATGTTCTTTCTAACACTATCTACGGAACACATCAGAGGTGAAGTTGCTCTGATTATTATTTGGAAATTGTATTTTATACATTCGGTTATATACATTAAGGTGAAGTCAATAACAGGACTTGCTGCTATAGGGTAAAACAATATCCATGTATACAAACGGAACCGGTAACACGGTACAGTTTTCGTGCAGATTCCCATGCACTTTATGTACAGAAACTTCAAGATCCCAAACTAGAAGTATAAAAGCCAAAAGTCGTTTGTTTTCGTATGAATTTCGTCTGTTTGTTTTCTCTATGAATTCCGTACGAATCGCCACAAGACGCCGCTAGGGGTCTACCGGGAAACAACTGAATTACACCCTCCAAGTACTTTCAGTGGCGGTATAAGCGACGCTGACAGTTCAGTGCGCTCTTGCCACACATTACTACGCACATGGAATCGCCTACACGACAGATAAATGAAATCTCAAAACATTAACATTTACTGACACGTCTTGACATCTTGCTCATAACTTTCGCCAAAGCCGAATCTTATCGCCTCCGCGACTACGCGTGAGTCAGGTGAGCGGCAATGCTGAACCCTGGCTGTGAGAAAGTAAACAAATTCTCGCAAGCTGATTGCTTCAGAGCAGGTCACATGACGTACCACAGCACGTGGCGAGAGAACAGTCAGAGTAACTTATACGCTGCCGGTACTGTAGTTTATCACAATATCACTTGACAATCGCACCTTCACACACACAACTACAAAATCGAAATGGCCGATTACCGTCGTGTGGGGTAAACAAATCCATAAGTGAACAATGTTACCGTTAGAGGCACTTGAGTCGAACGGGACGCTTTGTGCATGAAAAATTATGAACATGCTGAAAAGTTTTCAGGCAGAAATCGTGCAGTTTAGATTGCACGTTTTCTGTGCGTCCAAAGTGTACGATAACTGTACTGTGTATATTTACCGGCCTAAAAGATCTTTGTAAATATGAAACATAATGTATGTTCGAGGACATAATGTATTGTCCTAACCTTCCTACAGCACTTCCTTCTGTGCGATGTACTCGCATTGGTTCAGCTAGTTTGCATTATTAGTCAAGAAGAAATGGAAGTAATACGATACGAACTGGTTTTCTGTTTCATCCAAACTACTTAAAATGCATATTTGTATTCCAACAAGATAAACAATAAAGATACAATTTGTAAATACGTCATAGGACAAGTAGTATGTTTTCGTGATTACAAAAAGTACTGTGTAAAAATATTAGAGGATATTCTCACGATTCATGGTTTGGTTAATCAGATAAATAAATATTGCATAAATTCAGAAAAAAACATTAGGGGCGGGCGGGAAAACAAATTTCGAAACCATTTTCTACATTATTTCTCTTCTAATTATATATGATAACGCCCTTACATCCTTACGAAAGAGACAAGAAAAAAATGTTTGGCGTGAAACAATTGGTCGCGTAACTCCTCCGCGTGAGATAGACCTACAGTATGGGATGGATTAATATAGTATATAAGTAGCAGATACGCACGTGTCCACAGGTTAGAGGCCTACAATTGTTTTTAACCAAAATTTCAAAATACTTCATAAAACCTATAAATAAATTTTATTCGAGACCATCTGGAAAGAGAAGAACAATTACTAACGCAGTATTTGGACATGGAAGTTAAACTTTTTTCAGCACCAGCCTGGAAACGTACCGAAAGTACTTTCCTACTGGTACAGAAAGTACAATTAGAAAACAAAATATGGACCAACTCCCGAGCGGAAAAATGGTGGAAAACGGAAACGGAAAACTGGTTCATTTTCGTGATTTCAATAATATTTGTATATCACACGGCCAAGTTGTCATGACATTGAATTTCCCCCCAATATTTATACATGTATTCTCTTTCATGCCAGTCTTTACTTTTCGTGGGAAACAATGTTTTCTTGCCTTGGTCAGCTTCTAATATTTTATCCGCAATATGTTCAGTAGGTACCTTCCATTTGCAAATATTTCGTGGAAACAAAAACAATGAAAAGCACACTAAAACAGAACTTTTTCAGAAGCAATACCACGTCATGAAATGCATACCTCGGGTGGAAAAGATACGCGTGAATTTCTAAAAATTTGAATTATTCGTAAATGGAAACGAACAAATATTGAACGTAACATGTGTATAAAGGGGTGTAATTGCACTCATAGTATATAAGAAAACTCGCTATCGTCGCTCGTTTTAGTGAACATACCATTCATGCAATTATCCCCCTCTTTATACACTCGTTTCGTTAATTACTATGAACAGAAAAACTCATATTACAGGTGCCTAGTCCCGAAAAAGTGGATAAACCAGTTACTAAATTTAGAAAAAAAATCCTCTATCACGTGGTGTGACCAGAATACATGTTTTGCGGGTCCTTGACACCGAAAAATCGAATGATAGCAAAACGTCTGCCCATCTGTGAACAACGCTAGCGGCTAAACCGATCAGTCGATTCTCTCCAAAATTGATATTCCCCGATCGATCTGGCTGATGACCCGGTCCCTTGAATTAGAAACCGATATTTTAATTTTGGGGGATACTTTACATGAAACCCCTGGGGCATTTTCCAATTTTTTTTTAAAAAAATGGCCCCATCGTCTTTGATTAGATTTTGTTATTGGTTGCTGTTTTGAAGGACGTTTAAGGAATGGTGTAGGTCTCATGTTGGTTGAAAACCCTGATTTTTGGAAAATTGCAAAAGTTCAGTTTTTTTTTCGGAGTCTTCCTACAACAAAAATATTAAAAGTAGGGACTTTTTTCTCTTAATGCAATCTGTTCCTTAAAGGCAGATTTTGAAATAGGGTCACACATATTTTTTCGAAAATTTTAATACTTTTCACGTCATTTTGCGGCTTTTTACATCATACGGGTGAGAAAGTAGTGCTGTTGTAGCCCCACTAGTTTTTATTTACGACGGTCTGATAATAAGCAGATGATATACATACTACTTTATTTACCTATACAGGTGAGTCACGTTAACGTTAGCACCTCCTGTAACTTTTGAACGGTTAAAGTTATTTCAATGCAGTTTTCACGAAAGTGCACGAGGGAAAGGGGCTAATTGATACGTGTATTCATTTATATTTTATGACTTGTATTTTACAAGATATTTGAGGTAACTTTTTTCAAATGGAACAATACATATTTTTTCAGTCTATCATGACGAGCGTAAAGAGAGGAATTCAATGATATACATATCATATTTTAGATGAGCATTTTTTTGAGTAATTTTGTTTGCCACTCGTTTGAAACGGATATTTTGAATGTAACAGTCCGCCACACAAGGTCACGCAGTGCTCCACCAGCAAACGCGCGCTCGAGGAAGGAAAGCTGATTTTAGTATCTGATGATACGAAACATATTCCAAATATTCCCAAAACTATTGCAATTTTTTCATGAACTCTGCTTTCCATCCTCTGCATTTTTTGCCTTCGTTTATTGAAGGAATCGAAGGATTGGGAATAAGCATTTGTTGTAAGTATGTATTGTAATAAACATTTTTTTACTACATCAGCTCCATTTAATAGTGTTTTATATCACAGGATGTTAATGGGGCCTTGAAACAAAGCACAATAAGAATAAATAATTAAGACTGCACACAGAATATTACATATTTTGAGCAAACAATTTTAATGTTAATAAGAATGTGATAATAACTTAGGGATAGAAACATAGGTACAGTTATTGTCATTTTTAGAGACCGGAAAAGTATGTAGTGTGAAACGTCAAAATACGTACATAAATATTTAATGAAAACATTAAGAATATGTAATAAACAGGCGCGGCTCGTCATTAAAGGCTGTAAGGCGGAGCCTCCCCTACAAAAATCGCCGCCAAAATAATGTAAAAAATATTTATAAATGAATTTATTTATTTATTAATAATGGCTTTCTGAGTTATATTATGTAATAATTATATCAAAATTTTTATATGACAGTGCTACAACGCTCGTTCGTAACGCATTTGAAGCTGTTGACAGGGAAGAGAAAAGCGTTAGGCTCCCACTTCATTCTGCCATAAGCCCCTATGTAAAACGAGGAGGGCGTGACGTCATGCATTCACTGCACAGGCTTACGGGCGGACGAAGGCTGCGGCCTGGCAGCCTTCAAGGGTCAGGACCTGGGCGCGGCCGAAGCTTGGGTGGGCGTAGGGTGTGAAGAACGGCGTGCTCACCAGATAGCAATACTATGCAGCTCAGTGAGAAGCACTGAGCATTAACTAGTTGTTCAAATACGCGGTAGGATCGCTACTCCTTTATCGAAATGTGTATACAAATACATTAATTAAAAACCAAGTCCTAATGAAAAACGTAGACAAAACTCTGTCAAAGAACACGTTCCCCTGCTGTCCCCATAAGTGAAAATCTAGTACTACCCCCGAATTAACTTCATGAACTGGCGGGAAAATCGACACGCCCTGCTTTCTGAAGTGCCGTTAGGTACGCACCACAGAACAGTTTTTGTATGGTACGAAATTTAAGTGGTTGTCTGTTGTCTTGTTAGCGGTGTAGGTGAATTGTTCGTAAGTCATAGTGTGCTAGTGTAGCTGCGTTTGCTTCATTTGTGGTGTTGGGTAGTTTTATGGATTTTATTGGTGTTGGTGTATTTGTTGTAAAATGAATTCAGTGAACAATATATGTGGTAACAATTTGGATATTCATTCGAGGATACAGGTGAAAACCCTTGCAGAACGTTGTTTTTCCACTCTCAAAAGGATGAAAACCTTCATTCGAAACACAATGAAAGATCGACTGTGTGCGTTGGCAATGTGTTCGATTGAAAAGGAGTTATTGTCATCACCGAACTTCAATGAACTCGTCATAGACTACTTTGCAGAACAGAAAGAGAGCAGAGCTGACTTCATTTATAAACAAATAAACTAACGTAAGCCCAATATTATAAGTATGTAACGTTAACATAGATGTGCTGCGGTGCACCCCATCCCCAGCAATTAAACAGTTGCAGCCTACCCCATTTAGAAAACCACGAGCCGCGACTGGTAATAAATATGTAAAATCGGATATAATATGTAATTTTAAAATACTCTAATTATCAACAGTTATATAATATGAACTTACTTTTATAAAAAAAATTCCTTTACAAATTTTAAAATTCATTTGGAAAGCACAAATGATGGACACTTGCACCATGCAACTTTCTCATCGGTAGTAAAACCGTCACAAATTGTTATGCAGGAATGTAGTTTAGAAGCCAGACAAGACGCAATAGAAGCCATCGTACAAACAGGCGATATCTATGACCAGCAAACTATCACTACAGCATGGAATTTTCTCATCGAAGTGTTTCACGATGGCGATCGCCAAAGTTTCTTGGAAATTAAGGGTAAAAGTCGATGATATCTGACCGCGTCTTCACGTAGCGTATGTACCTCGAGAAGAGTGAGCAGTAGCATCCAATAATAATGTAGGAAAAATTGCTGATTTTTTAAAAAATACTTCTTTTCATAAAAATATGTAAGAAAATTGAAGAAAATTGATGGAATATGAATAAAAAATATCTTGAGAAAATAGCGAAATATGTAAAATATGTAATATAGAACAAAATATGTAATGAAAAAATTGGATATTGCGTTAGGAAGGGGACAATTTACCAAGATTAAAATTTCGAGAGCGGTAAGTAGAAAGACAAAAAATATGTAATTACATGAAAATCCGTTCTCTTGTCATTATCTACCAGCGTTTTTTTGTCTTCGAAGGGTATTATTACATTCTCATTAATAATAAAACTATTTGCTGAAAATATGCAATTTTATTTGTACAATTTTAATAATTTATTCTTATAGTGTTTTGTTTCCAAGATTCCATTAATATCCTATGGTATGACACTCCTCTGAATCCAGTTGAAATAACAATCTTATTTCAATACATACCACTTATGACAAAATCGTATTTTCAATTCCTCAATAAATAATTATTTAAGTATATTTATTTATATTTCTGTATTACTTAGAATACAAAGAATCTAAAAATGTGGAAGGATGTAAAGTAAAGTTCCGAAAAAAACTGCAACAGTTTTGTGAATATTTGGAATATGTTTCGTATCTTGAAGTACTAAGATCCCTTCTCCTCCAAGAGCGCGCGTTAGCTGGTGGAGTGCTGCGTGACCTTGTGTGGTGGACTTTTTCATTCAAAATATCCGTTAAACACGAGTCGCAAACAAATCAAAATTACTCAAAAAAATGCTTATCTAACATATAAATATCTGAAAATATGTATATTGTTGAATTCGTCTTGTTACGTTCGTCATGATAGACTAAAAAAAATATGTATTGTTCCAGTTGAAAAAAACAAATTTACCTCAAATATCTCGTAAAATACAAGTGATAAAATATAAATGAATACACATATCAATTAGCCCCATTCCCTCATGCACTTTCGTGAAAACTGCATTGGAAAACCTTCAACTGTTCAAAAGTTATAGGAGGTGCTAAAGTTACGTGACTCACTCTGTATATTCCTACATTCTCCATTGATGTACAATTAATGAATGAAGTAACTGACACTATTGCCAATCATATCAACTTAAAACTCATAATGTAAGGCGTGCATAAGGATCACAACAGACTACTAATTTAACAATAACTGTTAACAAGGAGCAACCAGCACAATTTTTAATGCAATGCATAAATTATCAGTACAATCATATCAAGATAAGTCATCTTTTCATAGATTAAACAATTTATTTGGTATTCCACCAAACCAAAAGCAGGCAACATGAACAGGGCTTGCATATTATAAAAATAGCAATGACCAAAAAAGGAGATTACTAACAGTGAGACATGACCAGATGACAACAAAAACATAGCGTCATTATGATAGTAGACATAACACAAACTAATCAACCGTTATATTGTACACGTTACCTATGATGTCCTCGATTGCACGTTTGAAGAACATACATGGGATGAACCAAAACATTTACTACGATACAATACATATTATTATGTATTGTATATTAGTATTGATGTTTTCATGCCTTGTTTTTTTGTACACTAGCCCTGACGATGGAATAAAAAGATTCGGAAAAATATTGTTCAATTGTTTAACTCCGACCAAATACTGTGAACTACATCCCTCATTACATCATGGTCGTGAATTCCACAACGATACAAAAATATTCAATTTTTGAGGCACAAATAGAGAAAAAATTCAAACTTTTGCTTTAGAAATAGAAAACCGAAAATTATTTTAAATTTCTTATAAATGTCGGTACTAAATTTATTACTATAAAATTCAGATTGCTAATGGGAAAGGACAATCAATACACAATCAACACGGAAATAAATCTGTGTTGATTGTATTTGTTTGGTTCAATATATCAATTTTACTGGGGAGCTCCACATTTTCAAGGTACTGAGGGCCCCTTGATAAACCAATCCGGCCCTGGACCCAGAGAGAGTAAGAAAAGCGCGCCCCTGAACTACGCAGCCCCCGAGACACCCTTCCGTGGGCAGGGAAAGCGCCGGCGAAAGCGGCTGCCACCGCCACCCGCGTCGCCTTCCGCAGCGCTGACGCACGAGGCGAAAGCACATGCACGCACGCAGGCCGGCGCTGGGGGCGGGCCCGAGGGGGGCGCCTTTCCGCCGTGGAGAGCCCACTCGGTCAAGGACCGGGGCCGGGAGCCTTGCGCAAGCCGCTGGCGGAGGTCAAAGCCACGGATCCAGGGCGTCGCGTTTCTTGGGAAGGAAAGCGGCAAATCGAAAGGAAAAGCTTGGGGCTTCACGTAACTTCGCTTGTTTCGGGGTACAAAGACCGCCTCAAACACGTTTCAAGCAAAAAGGCAACATCTTACTGTGATTTTACGGGCACAAGTATTTTCAACAAACGCAACAAACTTCCGGAAAGCCCCAAATATTTATATTAACATCACTTTTACTAATTTCCAAAGCGCACAGAAATTAAAAGAAAACTACGCAGCCTTCAGCCATGTGAGAGGTGTATAAGGTCTCATTAGATACCCAAGAACTCGGGAAAATCCAAAGACAATGAAACAGTTTCAATTTTGACTGAAAACATTTGATTGAGTTGCACGTACCTAATGAATTATCATTCTCAGTTCGTCACTGCCAATGACACGCCTAACGTCATGCAACAGCAAGGCTCCAAAGATCCTTGCGCCCGCCATTGAATATCAAAAGCAACATATTTGTTATTCTTGGTATGTAAGAACTGTTGTACTGCACATATACTATTACATACTACATTGCGCCAATGCAGCATTCGTTAAGTCTGTTTTTGTTGAATATTTCATTTATTGCAGTATTACACGGGAGTATTATGTTCTACGTATTGTAACTACATCGATTCACGCCGCGATTAAGTGTGGAAATATGCGATGTAAGCGGGTGCAAGAAGAGCCGCTCTTCGCTGCCCACGCCATTAGAGATTTCTTCGTTGCTGCCTTCTGGGAAAAGGACGCCCCTTCACCATTTTAGGCTCGTCTCCCTCAAATCCCTCGGCCCGGTCGTTACCGGATGACGGGGCTTAGATTTTCACAGAAGGAAATTAAACGTAAATTACCATTTTCGGATTTTCAGTCACTTTTGCAAATAATTTTCAACGGGCACGTGCCGATATTTGATTGGGTCAAGTTAGCCCCACTCCCACAACATTCGTTCAAATAGAACGCTACCTAGCCGGCGGAGGAGTGGGAGAAATAGACTTCGCGATGAGAGGAGTTGAGATGTGGACTCATTCCAATAAAAATGTATTAGTAAGGTGTGTATCCTTTATATGACCTTAACTTAGATATACAGTATATAATGTATTTATTTAGTTATCTGTGTAATTATTTTTCTACATGTATGTTCATTCATTTTTTATGTTGTTGTTCCGAAGAGTTTGTCCTTATTTATTGTGATTGTGTTTTTTGTTTGTTAGCCCTGATGATGGAATAAAATATTCCGAAACGTTGGCAAACTAGTGTAATTCATTAATTGACCGATCCCGTGATCCATTATCCTACTACTTATTAACGGTCGTGATTTCTACAATGGTCCAATAAAAATGTTCTGTGGGGCAAGTTTCGAGCAGCAGCTCTGGCTCTTGAGGGAGATCGCGGCACCTGCCGCAGTCGCGAAGTACTGGTTCTTTATTACCAGCTGACTGTCATGTAACGGAGTGGTACTACGTGAGCATTACTGTTCCGCCTTCCGCATCGTAATTCGGCTAGGGTGGCATGGTGACGGGTAGTTGCGTGGACGCCAATCGCCACGATCTGATGGAGCAGATTCTTCCGTAATCTGCAGGTAATCAATATTATCCACCGCTGCCGGGGCAAAGAGCCGCCGGTATACCTGCGAGCGGGACCGCCCCTCCCCGCCGCCCAAAGGACTTCTGACTAGGCGGGCTGAACACTGACCCCAGAAACATGCATTGTTTGTAACTATAGTTTCTTGCTGGGCAAGGAGCACATTGACAATGTCATGATCAGACATTTATTTAATATTCTAAATTAATTAGAACCCAACACGTATGCATCTTTCTTCTTATAATGTATGGGTGTAATATCTTATTCCTTCTCGCATCCCACGAAGTCAGAAAGTCAGGGCAAAGTTAATTAATAAACCTTCATTACTCATGATAAGGGAGGGGAATTATTACAGTGTGTTTTACTTAAGAATTGGAAACGTCAAAAACTAAGTAACTAATGTTCAGCAGTCACAAAAAATGCAATAAAATTACAATTCCAAAAGTTAAAGAATATTTTAGAACACTATTTCAATATATAGGTCCAAAATAATAAAACATACTAATTGACTAAGTTATCTAAAACTTTACGAAAGCTCTATAAAAAATGAAAATTCTCGTTATTCCAGCATCTAAATCTTAAATTTGTGACTAATGTAAGTTATTAACATGTATTACGAGGATGTATTACCGGGAGGTCCTAGGTTCGAGTCCTGACGCCGGCAGGATTATCGATAATAGCTTTTCAGCTAGGTCGAATTCAGTCGCTTTCTGGAGGAGAGTTCTAGCGGCCTGCTGCTCTGATCGGTAGTTTTTCGTGGTTTCTCCGATCAACACCAGGCGAATGCCGGAGCAGTACCATAACAAACGGGCCACGGACCGCGCGCGATCTTTCCTTCCTCTTCCTTGTCCTATCCTCTCCCCTTACACACACACTTACACTAACATGCACTACACTACCACATATTCCGGGAGACCTGTCGGAAGCTTAGAGCTTGTCCCGGCTGGGGCGGTGCCCCGCTGGTGGGAGAGTCCTTGTTAGGGGAAACCCCGCTAGCCAACAGGAGGTCGGCGCCGAATCTCGCCATATATGCACTACGTCTATGGGACTAATGACCTAAGCTGTTGACGTGCCCGGAATCACTAACAACCAACCAACGAAGGTGTGTGTGTATGTGTGTGTATGCGTATGTGTGTGTGTAAGAGATTTGAATACTGGTTGTTAACTGAAACTATGTTCATCGGAGCAAAAAATGTCTAAAATGCATATATTACTACTGTACAGCTAACTACTCTGGAAAGCAGTTCACTTAGTGGGTTTGGTGGTATAATGGTTAGCGTATCGGGGTGTCGTTCCCAAATTTGTGGGTTTAAATCCGATCGAAGCCGTGGATTTTGAAGGGCGAAAAAATCCTTCTTATTCCTTCCTTCGGAGGGGAAATAAAACCGGCTGTCTCACGTTGTAGATTTAGAGCATGTAAGAGATCCTCAAGCCCAAACGAAACCTCTGAGCTAAATTCAAATTGCCTGTTTTGTCGCCCGAATAATACCTTCTTTCTCCGCTAGGTGGTGAAAGGAGCATAGCGAAATTTGCGTGGTCTGACGGACGAGCGGGCCCGAGGCCGCAGCCCGATGGCCCGAGTCTCCCACTTAAAAAAGGCTCTAACGACTGACGTATCACAGTTGATGATTGGCCAGCAGATGGCAGTGGTTAGAAAAATCGATTAGAGGAAGCAATAATTTGTTTGAGTATACCGCCCTGGTTCGAGTATACCAGACGATTACTGAACGCTGTTGGTGTTCATATCTTCAGAGGAGCGACTATAAACTGTCTTATTTGGATCCAAAGCTCTCAAGTCACAGCAAAACATGCATATGAACCTCACCCCAACCACAAATATTATATCACGGAGCAAGTTACTGATGCCGAGGGTCACCAAGAATTCCAATTATCATTCCGCTCATGCAAATCACAGCGTCGCATACAGTCACTTTTGGAGAGCCTTCCCAGAGTGAATGCCACTTCAATTCATTTGGAAGTCCGCAACCAAATGTGTAATTTCGAGAGACGAAATAGGAAATGTGCTATCTCTCCTTCGAACACGAGGACTTTCAAGGACTTTCTTGTTGCTGAAATTCCTGACGCACATATATTTCACCTCGGCAGGGGGGTTTCTCACGCGACTGTCGTCACGAGAACTCGTTTCAGGTGTCACGTTGGCAAGAGGCGCCCGCTGACATGAAACTCGTTCCGAGGAAGTGACGCGCGGAGCGGCGCGACGACGCGGTGCACGTCCTGCTGGCTCCGCGATTGAAATGACAACTCATCCCCAACCACGCCACAAGCCCACTCCGGCACTCCCCACCAGCACACATCCACGACAAACACTGCGATGTCAGCGCGACTGCCGACCCTTGCAAGACGGAAAAATAAGACTCAACTGCAGCTCCGCCACGAAACATCTTCCCTAACCTTTCACAAAATTCAATCATGAAAACGAATATATCAATAAATCCACGTTGTTTCTATTTCTGTAAACTGATAGATAGCTTTTGCTTTATTTTGATTGAAATAGTGGCAATTTTTAGAAAAAATACATGATAACACACAACAAAAACGGCTCAATTATTTTTTTTATTCAGAAAAGATCGGTTAACAACGTAGCATATGTCATATTGTTATTTATCTCCATATTTCGAAAATTGCAAAACTTCAAATGTTTTTCAAATTTGCTCTACAATTACACGATAAAATAACTTTTTTAATGCGATCAATATTAGATCAATCAGACTCAATATTAGATCTTTATTTTATTTAATGAACGATATTTTCAATTCAGACAGAGGTTTTCGCGTAATTGACAGCTATTCCGCCACAATTTTACATGCTTTACAATCACCGCCATATTAAGATTTCATTGTAAGCATTTGAAATGCACTGAGTATAACATACTAGGAATCAGTAGCGTAGAGGTACGATGGCTCTCTTGTGAACGTACGTGCTCAAATCTCAGACTGAACAAATCATTATTTTTTTCTTCTTTAAATATTTTGTAAGAATAGAGTCCAATATTCTGAATTCAATCGCAGAAAGCCATTTTCATTAAACTTTGAAATATTAAACGAATAAAGATTTGTATTTTTTCGAACCTCTTACGCTCCAGCCCCGTTTGGTTACGAGTTTTACAAGTAATCTCTTGAAATGTTAGTAGGGTGAAAACGGCAATTTTATAATGTCACGTAATAATTACCAATAATACAAGAAAATATAAGCGTTCCTAGTTTTTTCTAAATAGACGAATGTGGACAAGGAATAATTTTCCTAGTCTGTCGAATCGTATTCAACAACTTAAGTTCATTACCTCGCTTTGCACTGTGTAGAACTTGACAACTGTATTAAAAGAATAAGATGGAAGAGTCAAGCACAAAGTTGAAGCAGTACGGCACTCGCGTGTAGTTCCGGACATGCACATCAACAATTTTTCGGCTGCCATGGAAAGACCAACCACTGGTCGGTGTAGTGTTCCTGACATTTTGACCACCGAGTGCCCGAAAAGTATGTTTGGGATTTGTGAGCAAAGAAAAACGGTCACTCGAGGCAACGGCAGGGTTAGCATGTCCTCGAGGGTCGAAGGCGGCGCAAGTGACTGGAGGAAATTAAAGGTGCTTCCGTCGCAGCGAGTAAACGAAATATCGCTGCCGGGGCGTGCAAGCGCTTCCCGGCGCTGTCACCTGTCGCTGTCACGCGATTAGGGCCGTTGCCGGGCGAAAAGGCAGACGACCGAGCGACAGGCCGTCCTGCACGCGCGCTCCGAAGGCCCCTCGTGCAAGCGCTACAGTCCACGTGCATCTTACGGCGCGTGCGGGGATGTTTGGAAACTGTTATGGTTGGAGGTAGATACTAAATTACAATCAGCCACTCATTACCCTCTTTCTTCTTGTAACTAAGTTTGTATTTCGAAGGGAAAATTCTTACACAAGAACGTTATTTTCATTTGCCTCTACAAATGAATTTACTACGGAATCAAATACAATAAAATATCCTAAAGCTTCCCTTAGGTTGCTTCTACGTGCGGTAGTACCTCAAAATCATGTATACATTTTTACCATGGCTTATTAGCACAGTTATTAGCATAGGATGTTGACGTTTTCTTATAATTTACTGCTGTTTCACATCATTTGCGACAGGTACGTGGGCTCCAAGACAATAATTGTCTATAGTTAATTAAATTACATATGTTCTCAAAATTTCGAGAATCAATATTAGTTGGAAGTGACAATATAGATATATTTATAATGAAATGTTTCAAAATTTGCTTGGGATATGCGTGAACAATCCTTCTATAACCCTCATGTTCTGGATTATCATCAGTTATTTACGTCCGAAAATTTTCATTTGTTAAACATTAAGTTTCATCAGTCGTAATATACTGTAAAATTATGACATTTCAACATCTGGTCGTAGGCCCTTCTGTGGTATAAACTTCCTCAGTTTTCTGGACGAATATTTGTATTCTGTTCTACGTATCTGGAATAAATTACAAGCTCTCAATAAAATAATAGCGCTCGCTCTCAATTAATAAATTTTACGCTCTATAATAATGAGAAGTATTTCAAATCAGACCTGCCTCTAGGATGGCATGGGCAGTGAAGTAGCTTCCCGTGATGTGATCCTGGGCGGGGCAAAAATAGGTTTGTAGCTTTCATTTAAAATCGCATCGGTTTTTGTAGCTGTGTGGCAAAGAAAAGCTCAGGCAGGTGGAATTTGCGTGTTACGGAGGGAATAGAACACGTCATGTCCGCCACACGTATCCCCCGTCCAAACGTGGGAATATTAAAATAGGCCCAGGTATGGGGGATACCGTTAGCCGGCCGCTAAGTCGGACAATCGACCCCAAATGCAAAATACATATTTGAAACCTTATTCCTCAACAGTTATCTAATGATATGGATTCCACTGTTCCCCGCGTTAACACCACATACGAAGGTATGACAAAATACATCAGCAAACGTTAAGTTCAAAAACTGGGGAGCTACAGAGGGGTCATTCCCGAGGGAGTGAACCTGCGCATAGCCTGAGGCGCGTTCACTTGCCGATGCAGCAGCCAAGAGTAAAACAGGAAAGAGTAATATCTCCCCTGGGAGAAACCCGCAGAAAGCGACCAAGAGAGGAAAAGAATATTCCAACAGATATTTCTCATCTCCTGGTACAAACAATACATTCGTCATGTTTTGAAGACACCTTTTCACGCCAAATCTACTCCTCTCTCCGAAAAAAGATGTCACTATTGTCAGCTCGGAATTCTTCCATCCAAACAAATGAGTCTCCATGTTTGGAGTGTGCTATGACGTTCGTAGTGACATGTTTTGCCCATTTCACTTAGCAAGCGTTCAAATTCCACTCGACAAGCACATTTTCAGAAAATGGTTTCCATACTATAAAACTGAATGCAACATAAAACATACTAGAAGATTACTAACTCCCAAAGAACTATTGGTTCTCGGTTATAATAAAACACAATGGAAAATACAGTTTCAGAGAGAAGAATACGAAACATGCACAAAAAAAAAGATTGTTATGAATTCAGATATTTGAATTAACAATGGATGCGATTAATTACCGATCAAATATGAGTAAGTTTTGGGGGAAATAAAAAGGGTTTAGATCTCTCGCACCTACGTTACGGCCAATTACTTCGCAATATTCACAAAACACCCCCGAACGTCCTCATAGATTACGATAATGTACACTTTACTTGTGAACATAAATTATCGGCTAGTATCTTCTCTGCAGTTCGGGGAAATAGTGAGACGTATGGAAACAGTTTCCTCTGTGGTGAAATCTTTGTTTTCAAACGCTTGTGTAAACAATTACAACCATCTATTTCTACCAAGTTCCAAGGGGCAGCTTACGCGTCACCAAATCGATAAAATGCTTTCTCATTCAATTTCATCTTCAATTAAAGCTTCAATCATTCATCAAGCTGTATCAATGTCCATCAACATGCGCTCGTACTTTCTCCGTACTGAAAGAAATGTTCAATATTTAAAAAAAGGGATATTGATAAACCTTTCAATCTAATATTTTATGTAAAAAAGAAAGTCTACATCTAGCCTAGGAGAACAATAGAGAAAAAAAGTAAAGTTTAAGAGAAATGATAATCAACTATATTCGCAACGTTGTGGAAGTAATTGAAGATGATAAAAATCGTGAAACACTGTCAAAGGCCTGAAGGATATGCTAAGAACAACTGAATGGTTGGAACACTAAGAAGGTGTCACTCAAAACAAGAAATTCACGTCGAGATGCTTTTTGGAATAAAAACGCAACTAACCAACAGTGAGCGAGCACCAGACGGAATGTTCCGTAGAATCAATCAATTCCGTACCCCTACAGTATTTGAGTAACTCCTCGAGTGTGTAGAAGTGCGCATGTGCAATTCCGTCACTCACGGCTAGACCACTTCCCGTGCACCAATCGAGACATATGAGGTGAATGCAGTAGTAGTGAATTAAATCAACGCCCCCTTAATTAGATTTATGTAGGTGGCGATGATTAAACTCCAGGAACCAAAGGTATTTTTCGCTCAATACGCAACAATTTTCTTCCACGGCGTTGGCAACACAGATGTCTTTAAGTGAACAAGTAAAGTTAATGTGAACAAAAGAATGAATCGCGCGGCATATTTCATTTTAAGTTTTATCCATAAGATATATTATCATATTTAAAAAATAAATTTGTAAAAACCTACGAACATTGTTGCCTCGGAACTTAAAACTTTGAAGAATTTCAAGTGAATACGGAGAAAACAAAACTGTGAGTAATGCTAGAGAATGAATGAACGTTAGACTTCTCACTGGCGGGGTCAATGGCAGGGTGAGATGGGGACGCGCAGTAAGCGAATGGCGGGTGAAGTGGGGGAGGCAGGCAGGTGACGAGGTGTAAGTCGCGAGGGCAGCGCTCACGCGAGGTCGCGCGCGGTCAATGAGAGGCGCGGCGCAGCCCATTGCGAGCGGAGCGCGGACGCCGCGCCGCGCCACCGGATTGCGCCGGGGTGGAATGAGCCAGGCGGAAGCAGGCGGGGCTACTGCGCGACGGCCACGCTTAAGGGGTTGAGGGTTGGAATACGTTTTAAATGATGTTAATGTAATGCAGTAGTGTGGTTGAAGGTAACATGATAACGTTGTGTTGTGTTGGATATGAGGAAGCGTTTGTGATCGTTGGTCATGAAAATGAATGACCACATTATTTCGAAGAGTTCACGAAACCTTAGTAATGTGTTGAAAGCATGAAAATGAAAAATGGACGTACGACATAATATGCAAAGAAAGAGGTGAAGGGGTAAACGGAGAAACGTGTGTTAATGTGAAGAGCTCTAAGTCTCCGTAGAATGAGAGGCCTCACTAGAAAGGCCGTTCTAGAGAAGAACAGATGGATAAGATAAAAAGAGAAAAGCAGAGAGGAGAGAAATGGCGTGTGCGTTGAATGTGGGGGCGTTGCCAGGGTGGGAGGTCGTGTATCACTCGCCACTGTATTCACTGTTCGTCGGGCCAGTGGCCAGCGCGCCGCAGGGTGCCGGGCAGAGGAGACCCGAACGGTGAGGAGTGTGGCAGGGGGCGGGGCGAGCTGGGGAGAGAGGACAAGGCGAGGTCACTACATCCGCTCCTCGAGGCAACTGCCCTGCAACATCACTTGGGGCTTCTGGAATGTTCCTGCTTAGGCACTGGTAATACTATGCTGTCATATGACAGCATTAATGGCCCTCTAAACAAAACATGTGCAAACCATTCTGATGCGAATGGACCGCAGACGGACAACCATGAAAATCCAGTCACATCCTCTCTTCCTTTCCCTTCCTTGAAAAAATAAATACGGCATTTATTGGAAAATATTTGGCATTATTTACTACCTCTTTCAATAAAATATCCAGATCAGTAAATAACTAAGATTTAGAAACCAAGTACAAACACAGAATACTTTATTTGTTTTTTCCTTCACATCTATAAGCTTATCAACATGAAACCTATATTTCCCCCTATATACATTAAAATGCAGAAATCTAAACAACAAATAATTATTTGATATACTTTTAGAATGTCAAATTTGGAAATTCTCCAATGTTATTTTGTATTAAGGGAAATATTACAACAAGGTGTACTTATTGAATTTTATAGGCTCATGATAATTTGAATAGCAAAGATTAAAGAATCAGAAAATAGTAAACAAGTAGTTTTACAGCAATTTTTTACTTTCGTGTTCTACTTCCGAAGAAACTAGTGGTGCCACAATATCACCCACTTTCTCGCATTACTTTCAAATTTGATATTTTCGAAAATTCAGGAGTTCCTAGATTCGAGTCCCGACAATGGCAGGATTTTTGACACTCACTAGAGAGCTAGGTCGAATTCTGCCAATGTCTGGAGGAGAAATCTAGCGGCTTGGAGTTCTGGTCGGTAGTTTTTCGTGGTTTCTCCAATCGAATGCCACGGGTCACGGACAGCCCTCAATTTTTCCTTTCTCTTCCTTATCGTATCCTAACCCCTACTTACGCACACACTTACATGCACTACACTACTCCATAGGCCGGGAGACCGGTCGGTAAATTAGAACTTGTCTCGGCTGGGGCGGTGCCCCGCTGGTGGGGAAAAATCCCGCTAGCCGACGGGAAGGTAGGCGCCGCATCTCACCATCCAGCGGGCAAAATCATCTTCCGAGGAAAGAGCATGCATTACACTTACGGGACTAATGCCCGTAGCCGTTCTCGCGTCTGCTGGTATCACTAATTGTCACATCTTCTAATCAGAAATTTCATCGAACTTGCGCCATTCTTTTTAGCGTTCCTTGTATTATTCGTGGAAAATATTTAACGGCGATTTTTGACAAAATGTCTTTTTTAAATTGCATTAATTTCAAGTATAAATTAAGCGAAAACTACGCGTTTTTTAAAACTTGAATACGACTTGTAAAGAGTTCCCATCTTACCAGATAAGGGCGAGGGAGTGTAAGTATTGTAATCGTGAGCCGGATAACAACGATATTTCGACAAAAATTTCTTATTGCCGGGGCCAGGTAACGAAAAAAAAGAAAAATCTTGTTTCTATACGTAGAAAGCTACTTTCTCTATCACATAGGCAAGTCAGAATTCACGTTTTGTGGGTCCTTGGTACCAAAAATCAATTGATGGCAAAACGTTCCCGTCTGTCCATGATCAACGCTAACACCTAAACCATTCAGACGATTTTCATCAAAACTGATAGTATTCCCAAACGATATAAAGGAACTCAAAACCCTGAGGGTTTGAAACGAATATTTTGATTTTGGGGGTACTTTACATGAAGCCTCAACTGAAAACTTAGATATAATGTAAGAAAGTATGCGTTGTTGTAGCACCAGTAGTTTCATCTTCATAAACTACAATTCAGTAACTTAAACTAGGGCATAGCTAGCAAAATGTTGGCAACGGTGAAACTAAAATAGAATACAATCCATGTATCTTAGGCCAATAAGATACAATGAAACCAGTTTGTAATGTACGCTATGTGACTCTGTGTCACGGAAAAAAGATTCATTAACTGGTTGCTGCGTTCATTCTTACCACCACCACCCGTGTGATCGTGTTGCCAAATGTCTATGCGCCCGTGTGTCCGTCCGTTACAGTTACACCACAAGTTCAACATTCGGGACAAATGGAGTGTCATTCGATGCCTCTCTGTCTATTAGTGTGGAACTGATATTTTTTCGGATTCTTGCACTATATTCTAAGGGAGGCACGTCAAACCACGCGCGCACGAGCTACTTGCCCGCCTGGGGAGCCCGCAGCTCCTACGGGCACGGGCAACTTCCCCCGTCACCGCACTTTTCAACACCGGACAGCGCTTTTAACAAACAAGAATATTTGTTAAAACTTCTAAACTAATTGTAGAAAGTTCATGCTATTAAATTGCTTATAAGTAAACCGGATTACAAATCAAGTAACTTTTTTTTTTTAAATTTTACTCTCAATTGAAAATTTGAAATCGGACTGATGTATTATTTCATTTTAAAGGAGCATTTCTTTGCCTTAAAGAGAAAATAGGAATTAATATAGCTAAATTTGTGACAATAACTGTCAAGTAACTTCTTCCAAAGACTGTCATGGCTCATGTCCCGTGACGTACGGCCATTCCGATGCAATTCCTTTTAAATCTCGCGCCAATTTCTCTGAACGCAGTGCCTACGAGCTCTAGCAACACCACCTAGACATACAAGGCCTGAGAAGTCATTTAAGATGGCTGCCTAAGAACGCCATACAAACTGAAATGCGAAGTAATATTGTGGTTACCAGACGAAAATATATCACAAATTACACTACCAAATAAGAAGAAAAGAGATCTATTTTCTTCAGCAAGAAGATTGTACATAAATATAAGTTCTTTTTCAGACGAAACAAGCTGCATACACTTTTTTATTAGTGGTATTATCTCTTACAACGCACAGTACAAGAAATCCTGTTTTAAACCCAATATACTTTTGTTTTCAAAACATTTTGCAAGTTCTGATTTTAAATGTATCTCATCCATCATGAGTCACTAATTTATCACTACTACTTTATTTATGTATGTATTTGTTTCTTGTATACTTTAAAAAATTGTTTTCACTGTTCCATTTTAGATTCTAAACCAAATGGAGAATACAATCTCCTAATTTCACTAGAATGAGGAAATTTATGAACCCTAAATGTTTGAAATATTTATAAGAATATGGCTGTATGGTAAATAGCGTACAACACAAAATGAAAAACTAATACTGATATGCAATTCTTTTCTTGGTTAGAAGTTTTATTTGTTCCAGCGTAAAAGCAACAGGTCTACCAAATTGTAAAGTTGTGGTATCGATTTGAAGAAAGATGTCTAAATTACAGCAAAATCATCATGAGAACTGATACCACTACTTGTATGAAAACATTACTTTAACCTAACCTTTTCTAAAACATCACTAATTTCATTTGTATTGTACACACTATCTTGGTAGTGCCTGCAAGTTTGAATACTTTTTTACAATAATAAACACTGAGTTTTAATTCCTTATCCACCACAACTGAATTGATAATTTTAGGGACAGAATTACAATTAATATGTTAAAAAAAGAATAGTCTTCCTTATTAATAATTGTCCAAAATAAGCAACTCCAGTTTGCTTCTTAGTTCATTAAAAGAAGTGAAAGATATTTTATTTAATTTTGCAATGTTTTCCTTTGCATTTTTTCAATAGCAGCAAGCTAATAGTCGTTTTCTAAATTCAACCTTCTTTTCTTGAAGACGCTCTCGGAACTCGGAACTCAGTTCTAGGAACTGCTTAGGCGAATCAAGGAAGCAGGACAATTAGGAAACAAAAAAAGTCATAACTCCACGAGACAGTCGTGTATGTTTTAAAGGAAGACTGATTTTTAGTCCATTATCACAATAGAACACGGAATTCTTCTCAGTTTCTACGTTCGAAAATGCAATTCACTAAGTTGAAAGTAAACACTGAACTTAGCAACTTACACTCACTTTTTACCATAATTCCCTCACTTGGGGACACTGCCCTTATTCTCCATGATTCTCACTATTTTACCAAAAGACCACATCTACGTAAACACAACTCAAAAGCTGCACGTGCTACTGAACGTACACAACTGGATCGCCTCAACTCGAACAAGTCGGTCTTCCCTACCCGCCATATTGGCTTTCAAAAATTCCAGTGCGCAGGCTTTGTATGTCAAGGGGTGTTGGCTCTAGTAAGCTTCTTAACTTGCCCGCGACTTTGACATGCCTGTTCTAAGGGATATCACGAAAAAAACATCTGGGCGGCAGGTAAACAACTCTTTTGTGAGTTTTAAGGCTCTTGCAGGGTCGATCAATTCTCGTAGCTCATTCGATTTCTCCCGACAAGCCTCGATTCGCTATATTCTTAACCAGGTCCTTCTAAAATATTCTTGAGGAATTCTAGAAAAAAGTGTGTTGAGGGGGAGGGTTTAAAACACGTACACTAGTGAAATGTTTTTAATTATTAACCTGCATTTCCGGCAAAATAAGAATAGTAACAACTTGATTCATCAGATGGACAATAATTAAACCTAAATTTAGTAAAGAAACATTTTACACGTATTTCTATACATACTTTTTATAACTTTATATTCCCGACAATGGACAAGCTTAAAGCTTCCTTTTTATTAGAAATTTGCCTAACAAATAAAAATTTGTAACAAGAAATTAACCGCAAGTGACGCCACGCTAGAAAGACAATCTATATTACTAATTTCCAATGTACGCAGAAAATTAAAGAAAACTATCCAAGTTCCAGCCATGTGAGAGGTGTCTATGGTTTCGTCAGATATCAAGGAACTCCGGAAAAATCCAAAAAGTAATGAGGCAGTTTCAATTTTGATTGAAAGAGGCAAATTTTGGTTGTGTTATTCCACCTACTTTCGTACTGAATTCTCCGACTGAATTCTCATACTCTTGTCTGTTACACCTGACGTCAGGCGAAAGCAAAGCTCCAAAGAAAAGGTCGCCCGCCATTACGTATTTGCTATTCACTAGTGTTATGGAACAGCAGCTTATTTGATATTCTTGGTGCTTACAGAAATATTGTACTGTATATATAATAAAATATGTTACAGTTTCGAGAAGATGCTTTGTTAAAATATTCAATATATTGCAATATTATACGAGAGCTTTTTATTTGAAGTTCTTGAACAGTGTGCCAGCTACTTTTGGAAAACCATTTAGCTTCATTTTTGCCCCTTTAGCGCACTTGTTTTGCATTATTTTTGATATTTTGAATCTTGCATTTAAATGCATTTATTCCTTAATTCATTTTATATCAACATTTGAAACATTGAGGGATCGTCATGGGACTGAAAAAGGAATTACTCTCAAATAAATACATACTTCAAATGAGTGCAAGTACTTCACTTCTTGACAGTACAAGTTCTGAAGAAATTTTAAATATATTAATTTATAAATTATTAAATTATTTATATATTAATATATAAATTATTATATTTGCATGAATATTGCAAATATTGCAAAGCGCTGTTTTGAAACAGACAGAAATTAGTAGACAATAGTTGTGTAAAGTCCTTTTTATTAGAAAAGCATGTGTAGAAGGCATTTAACAAAGACACCTGTTTCCCTGCCACCAACTCTACCTACTTATCATAATTCTTTTACATTTTCAAACAACACGTAAAACTAACGATTCTAAACCACGATTGTACCGCTACATTTCGATAACTTTTTACGCTGGAGAGGATAAGGTCGAGCACTACGCTGCGCGACATGTGTACGATATCGCTGTCGCTGTCGCGCAACTTCGCCACGCCAGATGCCGCGGAGCACTCGCACCGAGATAAGGTGGTTGTATGTTCGTACTAGTCGGTAGTAAAATACTCAACCTTTTATTACAACTTTAAATTAACAAGAGCTGTTAATATGAATGAAGCATTTAAATAATGATTTGTAAACAGTTAAGGAGAAGTATTAAATTGTTGCTCTAAAACAGGGATTCTCAACCTTTTTCTTTCAACGATCACTTTTAAGAGACTTGTTTGCTCCATCGACCCCATTACATTATTCTCTACAAAATACAATTTACATAATCATAACACAGAGAACTGCACATAAATGTCATCAAGATAATAGTTACTTACACCAATATTTTGGTAAATATCTACTAGATTTTCTAATCTTTCTATTTCATTAATTAATCTTTAACTAATTAATTAAGATTAATAATCATTAATTATTTTTTCTATTTCATCTAAAATTTCTAATCTTTATTGTTGGCCAATCATTACAAAAGGTTGGGCGATTTTTAACTAGACATAACATTTCTCCAAGACGTGTTGCAGAGAGTATTTTCTTCAACGATAGAGTATCGTTGAGAATTGTTATAATTTGATTTGTTTGTTAAACATTCAAAACACTTGTGTAGCTAGGTTCTCAGATGCCCCGATGCGGAAAGTCCAAATGGGGCTATCTGCAATAAAGGTGAAATGAATGTTCAGTTTAATTGGCACAAGAATCTGGCAGGTGCAAAGAGGAAAATAAGTGTGCTATTTATTTTATTCTTTGCCGATATCCGTCCGCGGGAGTTATTACGGACAATATAGTATCGTTACCTTCCAATGGGGTGCAACACGTTCCTTACCCCATTCTGGAAAAGGCTCCTAACCCTAAGGATGAACGAGGATCCGAAGCGGAGCGAACTTATAATTTAAATTATTTGTGTTACTCGTAACAGAAAACAATTAATTATCCAGTTCATATCATCATTATCAAGCAATAATACTTTTGCAATCATTGAGATCTTGATTATTCCTATTAATCGCCAGTTTAATTTCGGCAGACCCACAATTGTCCTCTTGATCATTGACCCCCATCAAAATCTCACTGACCCCGTTGGGAACCCCTGCTCTATAATGTTTGGGAAAAGTGTTGCTCGATAATGTCTAAAATTAAATATACGTTCGGGTGCCTTCGACTCTCACACGTCTCATTCTTTCTTCGTTGAACATTAAAAACGATAGTGAATTATATAATGTGTGATTTAGATTCTTCAACAATTTTAGTTGACGCGGTATTTGATCACATCTGAAGAAAAATACTGTTCTCAATAGCGTGATTTCTACAGCGTTGCCCCTCGGCTGAGAGCGACTACTGCCGATTGCGATAAATTTCGCAGCATTTTGGGTTAATTTCTCCTTGGAATGCTCCGACAGGTATGATACATTTAATATCTTGTGATTTCTGAAAACATTTACATCGTGTTGAATAAAGAAAAAAGGTATTTTGCTCCTAAGACTTCTTCAATATCTTTAAAAAATTTACACCTACGAAAGTTTCTCCTTAAGAGCCTGCACTATTTTGCACTTATTTTATTTAAAACAAAATAGGTCAAGAAGCTCCCATCGCATCGAAGAACAGAGATTTTACTTTCATTTAAAGTATGGTACTTTTGAGGAAGACACCACCATGGATGATCGAACGAACATACTTCCTTACATGGTTTGGTGTCGACTGTGCGCAGTAGAATCAATTTTCACAAGACACATACATCACGAATTGCCAACTCAACGAAGCACCTGAATCCTTTTCAGCATGGCTGTTGCTTACAGAAAAATGTAAATAAATGTTAATTGGGTAAATGTAATTTTACTGTAAAACGTCTGTTGGTGCAAAGATTAATCGGACATACCAATTAAACAAAATGTGGTGTGGTGGTCACATAAAAAAACTCACTTGTAATAGTTTTCCAGCATACGAACGTGGCACTCTGAGAATAGTTCAATATTTATCAATGAAGCTTCTTTTATATATCGTACTATTCTGGGTATATCACTTGTTTGCACTGACATGAAGTTTTATAACTGTACTTTCTCAGGTTCACTTTTGACGAGATTCATTAGACTTATTTTCCTGTAAAAATTCTATCCATGGACAATAGTACAATCCATGAAGAAAGGATGTCGTTAAATTGGCGGAACAAATCAACAGGCCGGGCAAACGCCCCGTGCATTGCTCAACGCATCTCGGGAAACGTAGATAAACGCAGGCGACCTGTAAAAGGGTGCTGACGTGTTGGGAGGTCGGAAAGTGGTTTGGACGGCAAGAGTGGGAGTGGGAGGGGAACGTAAGTAAGAAAGCGAAAACCGCAAGATGCAAATTTCTGAAAATAAAATAATCACATTCTACAAATTTTGCAAACAAGATTTCACGAATCCAAATCCTGTGGTATGTAATACTATCGTTCAGTGTAATGGTACGTATGGGTCTCAACTGGGGAGATCGATTGATCGAGATTCGCATCGAGAAAAGTAGTAATCTCAGAAAGTGGTCTGCAGTAGCAAGTCCTCATGAATACTGCAGTCATATAGCAGAGAATGTACGGGAACCCATACAACATTTCTTTCCATGTCAAGAATATCCAAAAAGTTGTTGTTCCGAAACAAAAAATATAATTATAAAATATTTAATGTCCGGCTTCTCTGCCTTGGAGCCTTGTTGTCGCACGGCAGCTATGACATTTACTCACTATGAGAAAGAGAATTCGGTCCGTACGCCTGGTATGAGAATAAGCAGAATAACACAATAAAATAAATCGAAATTGGTTCATTGTTTTAGTTTCTTCCAGAGTTCGTGTGTGTTTAAGGAAACCATAAACACCTCTCACAAGGCTGGCCGGAAGCTGCCGTTTATCAATCAATTTCTGCGCTCATTAGAAATGATTAATTTAGATTTATCATTAACGGGTTGATTATCACTTAAAATGTGTATTAGTTAACTTACAGCATATTCTAAAAAGTTTGGCAACAAATCCACTTCACCACACATTTTGACCCATGACAATGAGGATTTTTATCGCTTCTGAAACTCGTTTCCGAGAAGAATGACGCTCGATGTACGTCACATCCGCTCAATGGCCCTGGCAGTGATGCAGCGACGACACTAAATGCCTGACATTTCACGCGGGCACCGTTAATTTGCGAAGGCACGCTGTCGACTGCTTTGCCGTTTCCGGTCACGCGCCTTAACTCGGCAATTCTCCTCTTGAGCGGCTCTTTTGGCACGCCTCGCAGGAATATTAGAAATACACACACTAGTGTTGGTTGGTCGTTTCGCGTCGCGTATTAAGGAAAGGAAATATTCGCGAAAATTAGAAGTAGTTGCCCCACCATTGGTCTGTGTCGTCTGGGAATCAATTTCATGTCTACACTTATCGATGCTTCGTAGAAGCTGACATTGGTCTTCGACCGATTGATTGATTACTGATTCCGGGCGCGTCAACTAACGAGGTCCCGTAAGTCCCGTAGGTGTAGTTCATGTTTTTCATCAGGAGGTGACGGTCATCTTCCCCCACTGATGGCGAGAGCCGGCGCCGACCTACCGTCGACTAGTGAGGTTTCTCCAACCAGGTGTCTCCCACCAGCGTGGCAAGTTCAAAGTCCCCGACTGGTCTTCTGGCATGCGTGGTAGTGTAGTGTAAGTGTGTGTGTAAGGGGTGATGATAGGACAAGGAAGAGGAATGAAAGGTCGCGCGCGGTCCGTGGCCCGTTTGTTAGGGTACTGCTCCGGCATTCACCAGGTGTTGGTCGGAAAAACCACGGAAAACTCCCGATCAGAGCAGCCGGTCACTAGAATTCTCCTCCAGATAGCGACTGAATTTGACTTAGCTGAAAAGCTAGTGTGGAAAATCCTGCCACCATCGAGACTCGAACATTGGACCTCCCGATCAGAGGCACTGCAGTTGCATCAGTTGACGCACTGAGCCACCGCTCCCGGTTTGGTGTTCGAAAGGTGCACTTGTTCACATCATGAAAACCACACAATATGAAGAAAAAAGAGAGACAGTCGTTCTTTTGTTAATAATTAAATCTTGATGTGAAATTAAAGCACATTCACACTAGAATATTATGACTAGCGCTGTGATCTATGTGCAATAAAAGTTGTGAAATATGCACGCACGCACACACACACATGTGTGTAAATATAGTTGGTATTATATGCAATTAAAAAAGGAAAATGTGACAAATAGTGTAATGCTATGTGTAAGTGTAAAAGTAAATAAAAAGTGTAATTTGGAAAATATGTTTACAGCAAAAAGAAAAGATACAGAAATCATATAAATTGCTACAAGCGACAAACATTAACATTTAGGCCTTAATTTTGAAGAACACTTATTTCTTAGGATAATAATGGGATATGCAGTAAATGCCTGTTTCATAAAATAAAAAAATATAGGTATTGCAACAAAAATATGACTTTCTCTCAATTGTAATAAAATTTAGAACCCAATAATCAAAGAACTTACAACTTGGAAATCTTAATTTAATGCGTTTCACTTGTGAGCTAACAATATTTGGGTCTATTGATCACTTGCAAAATTGTTGCAATTGCAAACAACCACCTTTTTCAAGTTCTCAAACTCAAACGAACGTCTATTTGGCCTCAAGATAGCTTTAAACTGGCTGAATGCCCGCTCCACATCAACAATCAACAGGTAACTTACAACATATTTTACTTTATCAAAGTAGTTGGAAGCTGCCTTCAGCCAAGTACCCCACCTTGTGATGACTGGTTGGAGAGGTAGAGGTAGGTCAGGGTAATTTGTCTTAAAAATATCCACATGACTTGGAGCCTTATTTTCTTGACAGTTGAAATCAACTCAAATGCACGTTTCGCCGCAGCATTACATAACTTTCTGTTCAGTAAGTATATTACTTCTTATATACGTACGTATATGAAAAAGAAACTAGTTGTGCTACAAAATGGCACAGACATTCTTGTATAGTTAGTTCACTGTTCTCTTGAGTCGCGGCCAATTTTCTGGATTCGTCCCATTCTTTTCCCAGATGCTATCTATCGGCGCCTAAAACTCGTACCAGAATAATAATAACTCGTACCAGCGTAATACCTTTGCATGACATCATTTTAAGATTTAATTTTCAAGAATAGAATTCATTGAGAATAGAATTTACGTTTAATAAAGGTTAATAATGTTGTTGCAGGAGAGCGTTCAAAATATTTTAAGTGTTTATAATTTGCAAAAATTCAGATATATTAGCTGGATCTGCGTCATTTTTAAGAGCCCACATTACTCTCTTCTAACAAAAATGTTAAATCCTTTTGAAACATTTTTGTGAAAATTTGTTGTGATTTCATGAATAGCTTTCTCTCAAAATCAAAAGATTAATTTTGAATCTGATGAAATTCATCGAGCCAGATAAATTGGGGTATATAATTTTTTGGGAAAGTCCCAAGTATGTTTGAGGTACTAGCTTGTGTTGTTCACCAACGGCAGGAGACTTGTGATGTTCACCAACGGAAACAGGTAAAATGAAAAGCCCCATCTCCAGACTCGAATATTACAACTGAATTTCGTTGTGGGCGTTCACGTATTTATCATAATATTGTATGTAAATGCTCAGTATGAGTCCATATTCAAATCAAGAAAGAAATAAGTCAATGTAATAATTGAAATATCCAAATGAACTGGAGCAATCCTTAGACACTTTTTCAAGATATTCGAATCTCACAGCAGGGTAACTGTGACTATCATGTAGGGCAAATTGTTAACCAGTGACAGTGTTGCGACTTGCAAAGCCAATACCGATAAAAACACAAGCGAAAACAGTATCGAGAGACCAATTCCTCAACGATACCTTATTCTCACGTCAAGGAAGATAACGCTATCCCAAGGCAATTCATCATCTTTTGTCATTCCAGAAACTTTTTCATAAACCGGTACTACACAGCACATCGATATCCTAATTCACTTGTCTTTCTAGACGTCAATACAATACAGGAAAAAAATAGTTATCGCACGGACACTTTCATTGCGGTTACTAAAGCGTATTTTTTGCGGCGCAGGTTGTCATGCAGCGGTCGCGTGAACGCGCGCCGCCTTACGAGAGGGTGTAACGTGACTCGCGAGCGTCGTTATCGTACGCAGACACCAGTTCACGCCTTCCCGCCAGCATTGTTCCATTGTGAAAGGGCTTCGCGTGATAACCGGTCGCCGTCGCGTGCGACACAACGTGCCATCGGTCCAGCCGGGACCTCCTCCTCCTCCTCACCCCCACCCCCGCACACCTCGCTCCAACAGCACAAAACACCCGCGTGGAATATCGACTGGACGTTACTGAGACACTATTCTCGACGACTACCAACATTTTGGAATTCTGAAGTCCCCACTGGAACAAAAATTCGGGTTTGGAAATACATGAATAAAAATATAACAAATTAAAAATTGGGCGTTTTCAGGCAATGGTTTTCTTCCGAAAGAGGTTTGCTTTAGCCCATTGCCCAAGAAGTTTGAGGAAACACGGAAATGTTCTTAACTGTAGCCACTTCTGCTACTTTTTCCTTAGTTGTGAATAAAAATATTTGAAAATTTGTTATATTTTGTGGAGATGGTTGGTAGAGAGATAGTGGAGATGGTTAACTCTGTGATGGAAACCTAATTGAAAATTGCCAACTAGCCCCGAACGGGAATTTTGATTAAAGATGGTCCTAGAAGTGACATGGAAACTCGAAAGAAAAACCTGATACATGACAATCAAGAGTTTGATTTCGGCTGAAAAGTAAGAGAAGCAAAATCTTTTCCATGAAGAGAATCAACAAACTACGAAAATATTACTTTCCACGCTCTTAAACGGATTTCAGATCACGGTTCCACCATCGTTGCACTCGCTGACCATACCGAGACTTCTCTGGGAAGTTCGTTAGGTCGTGAAGGCCATGAGAACAAAGCTAGGTCTTATGGACGCTACGTGGCCGATGTACAGGAACCTGAAAGCCAACCAGCCCCGGTCCCCCCTCCTATTATACATAATTCTTTAGGCCATCTGTAGCTCTCACATATAACAGGTGTAGTGGTACTTACAATACTGCCACAGCACCTACATACGTGTGCATTGTTAGTTCAAAATAAATTATAACAAATTGCTCTAGAGGTACAACACTTCAATGCAACCAGTGAATGTCTGCTATTTTATCTAGCTATTTTATCTGTACTAGCAATACTACATACCTTAGGACCCATAAGATAACATTCTCTTCCCTTCTTGCAACCACTAAAATAATAAAACGCAAATGCGATGATGACCTTTTGAAGTTACGAGTGGTTCCACGAGTCAGAACATAAGTTCTTCGTCTTCATTATCATATGTGGTAACCTGTTCTTATGACGTCAATAACCAGCTTCAATACTTGTCTACTATGGCGCCAAACCTGCAAGGTCGTTTTATTATTCCATTCATTTTTGATAAGACACTCGAAAAAGACCAGACTCGTTCGTACCTTATTCATAAGTCGATAAAATATTTATCTACTATTAGCGCTTTTGTTGATATAACCATGTAATAATTTATGGTAAAGTACAGTTGCGGTTTTTAAATTAAAGATGACAATAAATAAAATTACCATTCTGTTTAAAGTTAGTTTCTTCATGCGTGAATCAAGCACAAAGAGAGCTTACATCATTCTTCAACAAATTTAATCTCCTAAAAATACTCATCGGTTCTGTAAGTAAAGCTTTGTATCAAAGACGTATGTCTTTTCGACTCGTTACTATTAACATCAGGACTCCCATTTTCTAGAACAAGTTCTATCACATTTCTTTTTGGCATTAAAGTGACTTGTCCGCGTCTGCGTCGTAGCATCTAAATTCATTTAGAATTGTAATGATCTAAATTCAGGGCACTTCGCAGTACATTTTGAATATTTCTATTGAGTTATTAAATAATGACAGCAAAGGAGTAAGATATATCGTCATCAATTTTAATCAAAAGTGTCTATTAACGTTTTATAACTGAATGGGAAGGACTCAAACCGAAAAATCAAACAACCAGCATTTAATTGAACACCGTTAGTATAATTTCTTTTCGAAATACGAGCGTAGGTAACGTATAGAGGCAACATGAGCGACAGGGCCTGTCGCTGGGGTGTCTCATAGACAGTATGCTAGCTTTCAGTGAGGCGGTCTCGTATTCGACTCCCAGCCATGGCAAAAATTGAGCTGTAGCTCTCTAATACAAATGAATTCAGTTTCTACACCTGTGAGACGAAAGAAAACTCAGGCAGGCCAAGTTTTCTAGGTAAGGTGATGAGAATACTTCATGCTCGTCACAAGTCTCCCTTACCCCCAGGCGGGGACAATAAATAAAAAATCACGGCCCAGACCTGGGAACACCGCTAGCTGCAAAAGGCTGGATTAATCTGTAGTGTGTGTATGTCAGTGGCAGCTCCTTCGGATAAGCCAAGAAGGTAGTAGTTACTTTGATGAACAAGCATCACAAGATCAATACATTTCCAACATAGGAAAATTTACTGATTCTTACAGTTCTTGCATTTTTTCATCTGGATATACTAAATGTACTCTTTATTATCAAGGCATGAGGTTTCTACTCCGTTCAAGAGTTTCACAACAAGAGCCCGCGCTGTCTCATTCCCCTCCGCTGAGGCCTGGGTAGGCAGGTAGAGATGCCACCTCGCTTCGCACCCCTAATCTGAGAAAAAGCCCCATAGAGAGCTTAGAACAGCAGCTTTCTTTGCCCACACACGACGAATGCGCGTTCTGGTTACGCAAGCAAATTGCGGTATTGACTGCCCACATGGAAGACCTCTATTTAACCTAACTTAATATTTTTATATTTAAATACATTTTTTATAATAATATGGCTGAAAAATCAGTAATCTACTACAATCCCCTTTTTCGATTAACGATGTGGATAAACAAAAAATTTTGGACAACTGACGACCAACTGAGTATGGTTGTACATGGAGCTGGCGAGAAAAATGTTAACACATTCAGGTTGTAGCCTCAGCACTTTTTTCCACCACAGGTCGTAAGGTTTTGGGTTATATTTGAAGAGTCATATCTTCTAAACCAATAAACATACAAGCATGATTATTTTTTTATTTTAAAGAAACTATCTTGTACTTTTATATAAAGTTCCAACTTAAATGTTTAGATTTATAGTTCAATTTTTTTAATATAAATAACACAATTAGAGTTCCAAAAAACTTTAACATGTTTATTTTAATTAAATTCTTATATTTTTTAATAAGGAACATTACATTAGTGTCTATTGCAATAATGAAGAAAACATTACTTTTCATTCACAAGAATAGGCTTCGATGTGGTAATGTTAAAGAGCGCTTCTTACGCGTCACTGCAGAGGGCATGCACATCCATGTATTCCAAAGCTATTTAATACTACTTAAATGGCAACAAACGAAATCTAGCGGTGTTTCTAAGTACTTTATTGATGTAGGAACCTCTATCAATAGTCAGCGAACGGAAAATGTCATGATATACGCAGATATACAGTATGAATCGCGCGCCCGCAGATTCTACAGGAGTCGTAAATAAGGGCGAACTGTCGACGCCCGTAGATTCTCTGGGCAGCGACCTGAATAAGATCATTCTGTAAAACAAGCGGATCCAGAAAGAATTTCAGGAGGGAACCAGGGAACAGTAGTTACCTTCCACAAATATATTAAAGAAAAACGATAGTAGAACACTTTAAGAACATACATTTTTTCTTGAAATGAAGTCTGCTCGGGTGAATGGAGAATACTCATGTGACATATTGTTTTCGATAAATTGAGTAAAATTACAACAACAAAAACGAAGTCAGGGGAGCATGATTCCTTTGCTGGATCCGCAGAATCTATAATCTCTGCTTTTCCCACCCAGGACATCTGTCCACGCACCGCCGGTGAAATCCGGGAGCGCTGTCCTTGAACACCGGCGGCGCGTCGGGCTCCACGCACCGTGAAGCATCTCGCTTCGAGGCGCGGGCAGATTCTGAGGCTGATTTGCACGAGCGAGGCGTTAACGCGGGCGCGTCGCGCATGCTGAACGGCGTCGGCTCACGAGACCCGCGGGGGCGGCGGGCCGCTGACCTCGCGCGGCCGCTGGCGCTATGCATGAGGGCGGGGGTGGGAGCGCGACCCCGACACCGCACGCTTAAAATTCCCTTCCTGGCGGGGCTGGGTCCAATCCACTTGGATCATCCATATGCGCTGCCAGCAGTCGATCGCGCTTCGCACGGGCTAATAACTTCATTATACGAGGGAACCAGTTCCGGGAAGGGGCAGGGGCAGTGACGCAGGCAGGCGGTGTCCGGGCCGCCGCATTTGTTATGCAGCAGGCGCCGAAGGGGGAGGCACTGCCTGTGACTGTCGCTCAGCCGGAAGACGGGTGAAGGGGTGTGAGGCCAGCGGGGGGAAGAGAATACTGAACGGAATTCCGCCAGTTCGGCGGGAAATAGTGCTTTACATTGCAGGAACGAAATACACGGGATCCTTATTAACTGCACGGATTTGGGAAGTTTATTTTTCCTTTAATAATCAATAGTATCAATCGCTTCCTAAAAACTGTACAAATATGGATGAAAGATATGCTTCGCGTACAACAATATAATTAATAATGGTAATAATAAACTTGGTAACGTGCAGCTGTATGACCTGCTCTAGTGTCAGAATACCGCCGCAATTTGCTTGCACCGCCCAGTAGCTCCAAGAGGCAGATATCACAAGAAAACAAAGTGAACCTAATTTTATACCGTGACTTACATGTACAAATATTTAAAGATTTTTACCCACTCAGTTATTTGGCGGAATTCGGCGAATTGTTGTGCCTCCAATGGCGGATTTCGTGAGTAAGGTTCCGGCTATCCCAGCGGTGGATGAGCTGGTGGAGAGAGGCATACTGAGGAAAGGCGGTAACGAGAAATAGCAGAATTTTTCTTTTGGAGGAGGGGGGCAAAGGACACGCTGCGGGATAGTGGAGTCTGTGTGCAAAGGAGAAGTACAAGACGAAAGGAAATGAAACTATGAACAAAAATAAAGGCTGAGCAACAATTTTTTAACCGATTCTGTTTCTCCAATACTTACGTGGATTGTTTGGTGTCTTTTTTGACCCCAAACGTTTTACATAATAGTTTACAAGCATTTAATGCACGGATGTTATTTAGACTTATTAACTGAAAAAGGGATGATATTTATTTCCTTTATTTACTACATCGCACTAAATAAAAAATTATGTTGTTTCAAAAAATTCTAGCATATCCTATGAGGACTATACACAGGTGTCAATCTTACCAGCATGAGAATGTTAGAAACACGGCAACCAAATTGTAATAGACAAATTCCCCCTAATTATCACTCAAACACCGCAACATAATACTACAAAACGGAAATGGACACGTCTTAAGAATTTTTCTTTTTGCAATTTAGACGTCAAAAGTGACATTTCTGACCCCAACCAAAACAAAATATTTTTAAAAAAATTAAAAAAACTGATAAGTTTACAACACATGTAAAATTGGACATAAATAGCATATCGAAAAGGAGAAGTTCCAGAGAATTTCAGTGTGTTGCAAAATATCATTTGCCCCTGCGATCAAAAAAAGACCCCAAACAGTCTAAGGGTTAAGTGGATGATGAATGCGACAATGTAAACTGATTGTGGTCAAAACAACAATACAAGATATAAGACAAACAGGATATCAATGGACGTAGTAAAACACGAACATTGTAACTCAGAATGTCACACATCACAGATAAAACTACATCCATCGTCAAACTTCCCAAGCTTGGCCCTCGATTTTTATCATGATCACGCCTGCGTTTAATGATAGGTAAGTTCCACAAAACAATTTTGTAATAGTAATGCAACATAAAAAATGATATTTACAAAACATTCTGCATACCCGCTTTAAATCACCCATTGCAGATGGCAAATGCGAGCAAAACAACAAACAATTTCTCGGGGTGTGTAATTCGATATCAGCACGAAGTATCGCTGATGCTCGCGTCACTATCGTCCTTCACGACGAAAAATATAAACACTGAAGACTAAGATACAAAAATTCTCACGAAGCTCAAAAGAAAAGTAAAGTACAGTAAAGAATGAGGATGATAAGGACGTTTGTGTTGTGTAACTTGCACGCGTTCGGCAAGGTCGGGGAGAACTCGTTACAATGTTTCCCACAGAATGTTTGCTGAAACCATCTACTCACACGAACGATTGTTAAAAAGCAAATTTCAATCAGAAGTAAAACTTAGTTTTGTAGTTAAGTTAGGTAAGTTTTAATACTTCCAATGTTTTGATAAAACAATCGAAATTAATAAACGACATATAGCCATTCTTCTTTTGATTCAGTGAAGATTACTATGAATGTACAATATGTAAGGCGTACGTTATTATGGAAGGTTTCGAGCACGGCATGTTTTGGAGGTCCATGACTTTGGAGTCACTTATTTCCTAAATGCCTTGATATCGTTACGAAATTAAAAATTCAGCAATATTTAAAAGTGGAGGATATTGTGTGATATATCACATCTACATTAGACAAATCTAATTATTGTACCAAATGACGTTTTCGATAACGTTTGGGTAGAGGGAGTAAGTAAAAAACTCAGATGGTAGAAAAGTGGAAATAATATTCCATGCCATCATTGTACATCAGACAGTATTTCAATAATATTCACTACATTTAAAAACTAAATTTCTCGTGTCGAATGTAGATTTTGTCACGTGTAACTTCTTAAGCAACACAAAAAATGACTTCACACTATTTTCCCAAACACCTTCGATTTAATTGTGATCATCCTTGAACTCTTTCAAACGTTTTGATAAACTATTAAGGCGCTGTTTTCACAAAGTACAACCTTAGCAAGGGATTGCGAAGTACAATATACGCCATTGATTAAACTGGATTTCTTTGAGAATGAGTGTTAAGCACCATAATCAACAATAGTTCATTATTAAAAACAAATTTTTCTAATAATTCGAATTATCTTTCCCAACTAGAAGCTAGGGTTCTAGCCAAATGACAGGCACGGAGAACATGAACTTCTTTACAAAAAATGCAGAAGCGCGTGCCACGATTCATTACAAGACTTCTAATTCCTTCATGAACTCAACGAGCTATCAGACTTCCGCCTTCATTAACTGAAGGGCTGGGAGTGGCACCAAGACACGCCAAACAAGCGACAGCAAGCCTCCCGCTCTCCGAAAAGGAGTTTCAATTTTTCTCACGTCACTAATGCTTTATTACAGTTTGTGCGTTGTTTTAAAACTGCCGTTTACTTATTCTTCAATTTCGGAAGGTTCAATAGTAAGTTTTCATTATATCCACAAACCCCATACGATTTTCTCCCCCATACGTCACATACAGTTTTTTACTGTTTTTCACTAAATAAATAAATAAACCCTTGAAACTCACCTAGCTGATAGACCTGATCATGAAATTCCACTCCGCAGAAGTATTAACTGATTCTTCCATGTTCATCCTCTATCATTTTCTATTGTGTATAATAATACACACGTGTACAGTGATGGATAAGGAGGGGGTGCGTCGTTACGAAGGTGGTTTTCATCTCAGTGGAAGCCCTCACTTCCTTCCCTGAGATGTCTCGGGGAAGTTGGGATTGGATTATTTTCCCGTTGCTTTCTCCAGGGAGCTGCCGGTCAATGTAAAGTACATTGGCTAGAAGTGGAGATTGCGCAACCTGCACGGCCGTTACCATTTAATTTATCCTCTCGTTATATAGCCCCGCCAAGGAACGTACAGGAGTTGAGAAATAATAACATTTTATGAAATGGAGATTTTTGAGTATTGCTTTGGGATGGGTAGGTGGTTCCCAGCACATACAACATCGCACAGTTCGAAACGTCATTGATCATGACATTTTACTTTCAAATTACCTTCATATGGAATTCGTGGTATTGCTCTAGATTGGTTATGTTCGTACCTTAAACAACGATCTCAGAGAGTTGAAATACCTTACTGGAATGATGGAACATTACGTACGCACCTTTCCGACTCTTTGCCCGTTGCATGTGGAGTTCCTCAAGGATCGATTTTAGGCCCTATTCTGTTCCTACTTTACGTAAACGATATGCCCTCGACGATTCGAAACGGAAGAACGGTTCTCTTTGCGGATGATACGAACATCCTTTGCAATAAAGAAACCGTAAATAGTACAATATCAGATGTTTCAAATTGGTTCCGAAATAACAAATTAATAGTAAACGAAAAGAAAACGGTTTTAATGCAGTTTTCCATTTCAAATAAACAATTCTGTGCTCCATTGAAAATGAACAGTGTACCATTGACTGATGTTAAGGCAACAAAATTTTTAGGTCTCTCAATTCAGTCAAACCTTAAATGGAACGTCCATTTAAATGAATTGAACACAAAATTAAGTTCATTATGCTACGCGTTCAGAATTCTTGCAAATTCAGTCAGCCTTCATACTGCTCGTTGTGTATACTTCGCGAATGTTCATTCCCGCCTGAGATATGGCATAATATTCTGGGGAAATACATCTTATAGCTCCCAGACTTTTAGATTACAAAAACGAATTGTACGAATAATAACCAAATCCCACCCACGTGATTCATGTAAGCCTCTCTTCATTAATCTAGGAATTCTACCATTACCGTGTCTTTTTATTTACGAATCAGTGGTTTTTGTAAAAAATGACTTGCTCAAGGGCGGGAATATTTTTTCAGAAAATGCCGAAGTCTATTACTATAACACTCGACGTAGAAATCATATTCATCAGGTGACAGTATCAACAGCTCATTACAAAAAATTCACATACAATACATGTACATTATTTTACAACACTTTGCCAGATGACATTAAACGATTAAATTCAATAGAAAAGTTTAAATCCCAAGTGAAATCGTTTCTGCTGCATAACTGTTTCTATACAATTAGAGACTATACTGAGCATCACAAGAAAAGTAACATTAATTTTAACAATGATACATAATGCATTAATTACCATTTGGACTGTATAAATGAGTATAAACTACCTGTAACAACTATTGTAACACAACTTCCGGGTCAATGACCCCCATCTCGATCAGGTTTTTCGTCCAGTTTCCCTGATCCACTGAGCGAATGCTGAGATGGCCCCTAGTTTTGCTTCTGGACATAAATGTAACTTCATTATCTGTGCACGTCTTCTAGAATTCAGTGGAAAATATTCAAATTATCGTTTCCATGTTGTCGCGGCAGGAAGTAATAAGAGCCAAAATTTATTGCTTATTTATCTTTGAAAATAGATTTTATTACATGGGAGTTTTTTTTGTTGTTTTTTTCTCCCTTTCAAAATTCAAAATTTATTGCTTATTTACCCTTGAAAATAGATTTTTTTTACATGGGAGTTTTTTTTCTCCCTTTCAAAATTCAAAATTTATTGCTTGTTTATCCTTAAAAATAGATTTTATTACATGGGAGTTTTTTTCTCCCTTTCAAAAATTCAAAATTTAAGTAGTATATGACTTAGTGTAGGGATCACAGAATTTTGAAAATGTGTGCACAATTCAATTTTTCCCCATAGCACGTCATACGCAGTTTTAACTGTTTTTGACGTAAAATAAATAAATAAAACTCTTCCGACATTGGTTATAAAATGGTGGAATCTTTGGCGCAAACGAATGGCTACTCTCTATATCTAAGGTCTCTAATAAACTCGTATTCTGGCATTCTTCAAGAGTCGTTTTTTGGTAGGATGTCGGCAATCAAATATCTGGTACATGGTAGTTACTGGCAGAGGTTCGTATTTTATAATGATTCCTCATGAACGCGGAATAAGGGCCTCAAAAACTGATCAGAGCCACGCCAACCTATCCTTTGAACCAGCTGTTCACGGTTGAATGGCCACAGACCGTAAACATTCACTATACTTCGAACCTTTTTGCATACAGACGTGTTGCATACAGAACTAAAAATAATCAGCGTTCAAGGCGAATTTCATGTTTTTACTTTCTTTTCTGTGTATGTATATACGGAATAATATACATGGTAAAGAGAAAAAATTTGCAATGCTGCGGAAAGTAGACTTCGAGACTTTAAAGGAAATCCCCTTTTTGGAGTCCTCCTAAAAGCAAAAAAGCGTTGTTTTTTTCTCAAGATGCGTCCGTATGTCTTTCCGTCTGCCCCTCTGTGAAACACTACCATGTAGACTATTCGCAGAATAAAAATTAAAAAAGAAAAGAAAAGAAAAAAGAATATTTCCCGGTCCATCTGGGCCGACTCCATGCCCTCCAATTTTGAATTTTGAAGAAATTTTAACATTTTGGGGGTATTTTACATGAAGAACCTGGGACACTTTCATTTCATCATACATTCATCATTCATTTACATTCGGTGTGAGCATGGGGTGTAAAACATTTATAAAGAAAGCGTAGGTCCGATTTTCACGGTAACCTCTTATTCGCCGTTTCCCTACATCTACAATATTGAAGATAAACATTTTCTCTAAATTTGTTCTCCAAAATTAGTTCTTTAATCGATATTATGCACATGTTTTGCAAAATATTAGTAGTTTTCGTGTAATTCTGAGTGAAATATAGGTAATTTTAAAAAAGATTAAAATATTTTCTCAAACAAGGCTCGAAACTTTTCTTCAAACGTTTTGTATGGATAGTGCTAAATGCACTATATAAGATGATGTAAATGCTTATTTCCTGTATCCTTTTGTTGCTATTTTTCAAAAAATTGGCAAACGTATTTTTTAAAATCTCTCTCAAGTCGTTACTATTAAAATTATCGGCGTTTTGTACACATTATTACATTCGTTAGATCAAGTGCTTCAAAAAATTTCATTTCATGTTTTTCGAAAACTCAAAAGTGTTCTTTGAAAATCAGCTCACAATTGCGCATTTTTAGAAACGTTCAAACGACATTTTTCCATAAATGGATCCAATTTTTTCAACGAATATTCTTCTTCTATATCACTCTTAAAGTCATATTTAAATTCTACCATTAGTGAACACAAAAATTGAGAAAATGTCTAAAAATGACTTTTGGTACCAATATATGGCAGCTGAGAAAAGAATGAGGCAAAACCAAAGAGTTAAGGAAACAAACAAGTACGAGCAAATCTGCACGATTCTGTTGCACCACTAATTCATAGATTTTTATATAAGTGACCGCCGCATTATAACATAACCTAAACCGTTTAAATCAAAAAAATAATCAAATAAATCAGGGATCACTGGATAAATCAAGCATTACGATGAAACGATGATTCCAGTAAAATTAAAATATATATTTGCAGACGTTTCGACCTACATTGTGAGGTCCTCTTCAGTCTGAAAGGTCAATTTATCAGCCACTTTTTAAATTTCCAAGTCATTGGTTTTCAATTAATTTTTTAGTTTACCATAATTTCCCTCTCCCCTCTCACAGTTATTATCACATGATTCATTCATGGTTTTTTGGCTTTCTACTCTCTTCATATTTTCCATTTTGTTACAGTTTATATCGGAGATCCCCCTCCACTTTATTCTGGTGCAGGGCAATCAATTACAATAATTTACAATCTATTACATAATATGCTACACAAATATTGATAGTTATAATAAATAAACAGTGAGACAGGGACGTGTTACCTGTAAAATAGCGAGGTTAGGCATACATCTTGATATAAAAAATAAAAGACCAGGAACTTATAATCGTTAACATTGTGGTCTTGGCCCATGTTAAAGGACGTTGAGAAGTTGCGTTGATTCATCGTGGAAGGAACTCTTGCAATTACTACACTAGGCATTAAGTATCGAAACATGTTAATCGTTGCAGACTGGTCAAGCCAATGTATATGTTGGTGGTGCCAACTTCGAAAAAGTGAAACGCCAAAGGCCCTAATGCACCAGAATAAAGTGGAGGGCGATCTCCGATCTAAACAGTAACAAAATTGATTACATGAAGTGAGTACAAAGTCAAAAAACCATGAATGAGCTATGTATGTGATAATGTATGTGATGAACAGAGGGGAGAGGGAAATTATGGAAAACCAAAAAATTAATTGAAAACCAATGGATTCTATCTAAAAGTGGTCACTCATGGAGAAGAATTCTAGCGGTTGACTGCTCTGATCGGTAGTTTTCCGTGGTTTCTCCGATCACTATCAAACGAAGTAACCCTACCGGAGCAGTACCTAGGCTTGAAGAGGTGCCACGAAAGTTGATTGTTGATTTATTGAATTTATTGAATATTGTTTCCGGGCAAGTCTACTGTTATGGTCATTAGTTCCGATAGTGTTTTTCTTGCCTGGAGATGGCGGTGTTCCTCTCTCTGTATGCTGAAATCCGGTGCCCACGGACATGGCTTGCAGAGGAATTCCACCTCGAAATATCTCCCCCAGTCAGGCATTGCGCCAGCCAAGACAAGCTTCGGACTGATCTCCCGACATGCTGGAAATGAAGAAAGGAACACTTACGGGAGCGTAGGTGTGTGTACGTAAGTGGAAATGATAGGACGAGGGAGAAAGGAAAGTCTGGGGCCTGTTTGTTACGGTACTACTCCAACATTCGCCTGGTATTGATTGGAAAAAACACGGAAAATTACTGTTCAGAGCAGCCGGTCAATAGAATTCTCCTGCAGACAGCGGCTGAATTCGACCTGGCTAACTGGCTAGTGTCGAAAATCCGCTACCGATTTATATCGATCGGCCATCACGCCGTCGCGTCGCAGCGCACTGACGCCTCCCCCTCCCCTTTTCCGACATCTTCCCAACCACTCCCCTCCTGAGGGCGTTCACCTTCTCAGCGGCTGGGAATCTAGTTACTTTGTTTGACTGTTGGTAGTGTAGTTTGCATTACTCGTAAGTAACCTTATTCTCTTATTTCACTTTTCATTCCGCATTAGTAAAAAATACAAAATTCAGGCATCTCTGCCTTGCAGTTCAGGGCTGTGGTAATGATTTTTTTATTTTTACAACTTAGTTGCGTTAGAGAAGTTAGTTTCTTTTCTGATACTGAACGTCCTTAATAGTTAGGGAAGAAAATAGCATTTAGTTATGAAATTGTGAAACTTCCGGTGAAAGAGTGTGTTTACAATATGATTTGACTGATACCGCATATCAGTAAAAGCTCTCTCTCTCGCAAGCGCCGCTTCCAGAGCTTATCTTCTTTTATGACGTCAAACCAGACAGGAAATGCTGCCTGACAGTGATTTATTCTGGTGTCACTCGGGTGATAGTTTGAGCAGGCGTTTATGAAAAAAACTGAAAAAGTTCAAATTAGCTGTTTCAATTATTTTACCTAGCACAATGATCTTGTACTAACTTTTCTATCAAGCACACATTCTCTTTCGCAACAGCTTTTCTTAAACATTCGATTTTCCTCCTGAAGTGTGAATTCTGGCAATGCATAGGCTTCCCTGAAAACCTAATTACATTTACAAAGATTTATTCTTAAAATGGCTGTACCTCGCTTTTGATCTTAACTTTACTCATTTTCTTAGAGGGATTGAAAATTATTTGGTAAAAGAATTTGATGATTCTGAGGAATTATTTAAAGTCTTCGTTCTATGACACAACTATGTAAAATGAAGAGTTATTTCAGGAGTGTCGTTACAGTCATATTTCCACTAAACAAAAGTACGAAACTGCAAAACGCTAGTAAGATAAAAATAGTGGGTGGTTATTTTTTAAATGCCATTTTGGAATATTTTTTTTGTAAAAGTGAGTACTAATGAGTTTATTATTTTTTTAAACTGAAAATGTTGGGAAATAATAGACGTTCTTATTCGAAATATATGAAAATAATGAATGCGGTTGCACGGAGCGCGAACAATGAAAAGTAATAGACTAATTTAGTAATATTATACTTTTTATATATACGTACATATACGAGAAAGTGAACTGGAGGTGCTACAGAACATCACAGTCTTTTTCGTAGTAAAGTTTTTTAATTTCCTTGGGGTGGACTGGCTTGACGGACTTGCCCATTTCTCATTCCAGCTGCCATCCATCGTCGCCCAAAGAACATTTTTTTTGACAGTTTCTCAACTTTTCGCTTTCTTTATAGAAGAATCGAAATATTACTTCAAGAATATTAAAGAAGAGTAAAACTTCGTCCTAAATAGAAATTTTCATTGAAAATTTTTGAAGCCTTTTTTAAGAAAATGGTGATTAAGCATTACTGTAAATGCGAAATTTGAAGCTATTTTCACTGGAATCTATTGAGGTCTCGAAAAGCTTCATTGGGAGTCATTTGAACCACTTCCACTCACAAATGCAATAATGTATTCAAATCGATGGAAATGTGCATGTTATCGGCGTCAGAGATATTTGAAAAAAAAATACATTTGTTTAGTTTTTGACAAACAAAATAATACACCAAAAATTAAGTTAACGTCATATTAAACAGTACAATAAGCACTATCCTTTTTGAAAAAATTGAAGAAAAATTTAGAGCCATTCTTGAAAAAATCGCGTTTGAGCGATTCTGAAAATGCGGAATTTTTCACAGAAAACTGTTATGTTTTTGAGAAACTTTATTTAAGATTATTTAAACCAAATGTACTCATAAATATAATACTGTGAAGAAACCGCCTCTAAAGTATTACCAACAAGTAAAAAAAGGTTTTGTAATGTTTGAAAAAACAACAAGAGAATAGAGCAATATGACGTTTATGTCATTGTATAGGGTTCATTTGGCACCAACCGTACCAAAAATTAAAAGAAAAAAATTGGAGCTGTTTTGAAAAAATCTTGTTTTTGTAATTTTTTAAAATTACAAATACTGTATGCACTATTACACGAAAACTTCTAAAATGTACACAAAAATCTACATGACCTTAACGGAAGAACTATTTATCGACAACAGATTTCATTTGAAGGAAAATACTCTATCTTCATTATTGTAGTTGTAAGAAATTGCCGAAAAAAATTCATACTTGTACAATTTCCGAAAATTCAGAGTTAATCCTGAAAATCGGACCTCTGCCACCTTTATAAGTTTTTTTTTACTCTATTCTTACAAAAAATTTAAAGAAAATATTTTGAGTCATTTTTGAGAAAATTTTGAAAATGTTCCTAAAGTTTCATATAAAATCCCCCAAAATTAATTAATGCTTTTCAAAATCGCAGAGCGTCAACTCACGCGAATACGACAGGGGTTTCTTCCATTTGGAAAAAAATCCTACGCATGGTTTAGGCGCTAGGTTTGTTCACATACATCAGGCAGACGGGCGGACGTTTTACTTTCAATTGGTTTTTCGACATCAAGGACCCACAAAACAGGGATTCTGGCTACACCATGACTTAGAGGATTTTTTAAAAAATTTAGCAACTGGATTTTTCACTTTTTCTTTGTCAGGGCCTGGCAAAGAAATTTTTTCTGCCGAAAATCCGCCGTTTGTTCGCGCAGCATTACATATCTTTCGCTATATATACGAGTACGTATACGAGAAAGTTAAAAGGTTCAATTTATCTTCGAAAAAATCAAATGAGAAGAAATAACATGAAAATTAGTGTTTTTGAATCTGGAATATTATGAGAAATCCGGGAGATTCGAAGAACCGAATGACCTGTGATTGCAGAGATCGTATGTTGGGAGGACCTAGACTGCACCGTTGATCGGAGTGCCCCAGGGACGAGGAGAGAAGGAGGTTGTCTGCGATTTTCTCCTTTGATCTTCGGAATCAGGCCAATGCAAGTTATCGCGCTAGACGTGCATGGTTGCACGCGTGCCTGCGCAGACGTAAATGGCGCTGCGAAAGAGGGCAGAGCTGCTGTCACTGTGTCACGGCGCAATCGCCCAGTGTTTTCATCGTTTTGGGGTTTGTTTTCTTCCCAAAATGGGTCAAAGGCGAGGTCGCGATGTTAATATTCGTAAGAGACCATTACTAGCGTCGTTGTCTCCTTGTTGCTTTCTAACTTTCTGTACAGAATTTTACATCATTCAGGTACATAAAATATTGTATATTCACAGTTTGAATTTTGTTTCCTGTTGGACTTTGTGGTTCTTCACTTCCAATCAGAGCGAACTTTTGGTCCATTTAGAATCGAGCAAATATAATAAAGAATATTTCAGATGATTAAAGGGATATTAAGGACTAAAGAAAGATGAAGATGATTAACATCTCTGGACAATAAATAAATAGAACTGATCATAGTGGACTGCTAGGATTCAGCTTCACTCATGTATTGCTTCTTTTTCTATATCTTGTATTGGCCGCATTTCCCTTTCTTGTTCTCGGAGGTTTCAGGTGTTTTGAACAATTTTATACATTATTTATGGTGTAAATTACAACAAATGTTTTTACATGTATTACTCCTATATCTGCACCAGTTCAAACGCCTCCCGAGTTTGATACAACATTTTGAAGAGCATAATTTAAGAACTAATTACTCTAGAAGGATTTATTATATACGGTTTACACTCGTCGGGAGGGTTTACACTCGTCGGGAGTATCATTTTTACAGACTGCATGCCCCGCCAGCCCTGTGTATTGATGTTTTTATGTATTTTCGTGCGACGTGACGTGTAGTTAGTTGCGTGGTTTGGTTATTTTTGCATATTTATATAACTTTAAAGCTTGTTTGGGAAAAGCTGCAATTCTAGGCGAGAAATGTTCCCTTTTCTCAAAAGCTCCTCAAGCAGTTAGTCTGAAATTAACAGTAAGTTATAATGTAAACACTAAAAGCACTGTATTAGATGTTCATATCTAATAATTATTATTTATACACTTAATAAAGTTCTCCCAAGACAAAGACTATTTTTCGTATTAATTTTTTGACATTACATTTGTTATAAAATATTTATTATGAATGCAAATATTATAAGTCTACCACAGTATATGCAACACATACCGGTTTTTGTCTCTGTTATAACTTAAGAAAATACATGGAATTCGTTTTCGGAAAAAGGAACATAAACGTAATCAATTGAATATGGACAGTAGAGAACTCCTTGACGTCCCTTAAACAAGGGATTCTCGCAGAATTTGCCTATTCCCATTAAGAAATTAGTGAAACAACGGAACGAGGACGAGGAGATGAGCGCGACATCAAAAGGTAAATTACCTTCTTTGACACGTTAAATAGTACGCCACATAATACGTTTGTTATGGTACTGTAATTAATTATGAAATATTTCGAAACTTCTCTGCCAAAGTATTACGATGAAAATGGAATTTGGAGTGGTTGGTAATTCTTTGGGGAGACGTGAAAATTACGTACATTATGAATTTCCGTTACATGAATTTCATGTATACATTAGAAATTATTCAACACAAGCGAGCGCTTCTTTTACGTAACAAGTTGGGATTATTTTAAGTTTGTGGCTTCCATTTACATATAATATTGATATTTCTTCTAATACTAAGCGAAAACTTCATTTTCAAATAATTGTCCTTATAAAATATTTAAGGAAGCCAGAAATTTGTGCCAATATCAATAGTTAGTCAAAGCTCCTTTTTAGTATTGTAATTAAAACGTGCTTTTAAAAAGTAAAATTTCTGCAACGGAGTACAACAATTTTTTGTTTGTTTGTTTTTCTTTCGAAACCCAGTTATGCACTGAACACCTCGCAACCATTTTGTATGCCATCGTCCAGGATCCAGACATGCAGATCTGCTCAAAAGCCCTGATCACTGGCGAATTCCAGTTCTTGAGCTCCGGCGCCGGGAGTCTCTCCCGGGCGTCATAGAACTCGCGTCGTCGTCGTCGCCGCCGCCGCCGCCGGCGCCTTCGCCGCCGCCGCGTCCGCGCAATCGGGCCCGGGAAGTGAACCGTGGCCGCTGGGGTGCGGCGCGCGCCCGGAGGTCGGAGGGGGAACTTTCCACGCCCGTCTGCCCTGGCCCGTCCGCACGCGCCTCCCTCCCGGCCTCCTCCGCCTCGTCATCCACGAGGACGCACCGGCCCCAACCTCAGGACGCTGGCAGAGAGAGAGAGAGAGAGAGAGAGAGAGAGAGAGAGAGAGAGAGAGAGAGAGAGACGAAGGAGGAGAGAGACGAAGGAGGAGAGAGACGAAGGAGGAGAGAGACGAAGGAGGAGAGAGACGAAGGAGGAGAGAGACGAAGGAGGAAAGAGACGAAGAAGGAGAGAAGACAGAGAGAGACGAGGGAGAGAAGAGAAGACAGAGGACGAAGAGAAGACGGGGGGAGAGAGGTGAGAAAAGAGAGAGAGAGAAGAGGGAAAGAGGGAGAGAGAATTGATTGATTGCACAGGTCAACAATGAGAAATCATCAGAAACAATATTATGTGTCATTTACTACGTTTCACGCCCTGATTACAAATGTGTTCTCATAATTTCTCTAGCATGTATCATTTTCGTGATTAGATGTTTTTAATATTGCGAATTAGCGAATTATATCCTAAAGTACTTACCTACTTAACAATGAAAATCACCGAAAAGGAAAATAAGTGATATTTACTGTCACGCCTTGATTCCCAATATGTTTGATTTTCAGTAACACTAATAGTTTCTGAGATAGGACGATTTTCATTTGATGTCTACGAATTCCCCACGGCAAAGCCGTTCCTCAGACTGCTGTTGCTGTGGATGAAATAAACTTCTGTTCCGACTAGAATGTCTCAAGACACATAAGCTAAAGGTATCTCTATTTGCTGGAAAGTCACGTGTTGTTTCTCGAAACTTGCATGGCTATATAAAATTAACACAGAGCAGTGTTCTTGTTCCAAGCGGAAGAGCGGGTATTTCTTTGCTTTATTTCCGTCTGAATCTAATATTACGTTCGAAATGCCTTGAAAGTGTAAAAATAACCCGAACAAATTTTGCTACGTGTGCGGTTCCTTCACAACAAAAAGCCAGAGACGTGAGATTGGATCTTACGTCTGATGTCTTTATTTCTGGCTTCCAGTGCACCTGCCGATAATTGCTCAATTGGAAACGGAGTAGCTTCAATTATTGCGTACCCTTGAGTTAAAATCATATGAACCGAAATCGGCATAGCGTACCACGGATACAGTTCTACGTATCGTTTTGCAACCTCCAAATAGTACAATATGAATTCTTGAATATCGACTCCTAGCGCACTTCACATTGCTTGCAAACAGTACTTTGCTTTTTTCAATTTTCAATTTATCTCTTTATTAGACATCGGATGTTTAGGCACTAAAAAATCGTCTTTTAGGCGCCTAAAAAGGCACTGAAAAAGTCAAGAATAAGGAGGAAAAAGGCACTGTCATAAGTTACTTACACAATAAAATGGAAAATTGTAATTTTTGTGTATATTATTTTGTAAACTTAAATGCACAAACCCAGTTCGTATATTTTAATGTCAAACTAGATTTACATATTTACAACTCTTCTACATTTTATTCTTAATAGTTTCCATTAGCCAGTAATATTTACAACTTTTCAAGGATCACAATTTCAAATTTGCGACGACTGGGAGACAAAATCAGTTTGAAGGCGGAGAAGGATATCTGAACGATGTGACTGGCATATATTTTAGCAGTCCAACACTAGCAACACTGAAACCTTCTGGGAATTTATATTTATTTCCACTTAATATTTCGGTTCCCTCGGCGTATTGTCAATCGTCCATGTTCTCAGATAATGGCTAGTATTTGTGATATAGGGAAATGGAGAAAAATCAGTTGGTGTACTTTCAGGAATTCTCTCGTAATTTTAAATTTCAAGACGTGAATTGAAGGTTTCATAATGAATGGTCACATTGGACCATCGCCGATTTTCCGATATCTTAGCATTGTATATAAATATACTAAATAAAAGGCAAAAAAGTCCTAAAAAAGGTATTTATGCAAAAAATAGGCATTTATGCTAAAATAAGCAAAAATAAGCATTATAAAATTCCGTCAAATGTCATCATTTGTCATGATTCGTGGACATATATTATCAGCCTTTAAATAAGTTCTCTAGGAAAAAATAGGCATTTCCCTAAACATCCGATGTCTACTCTTTATCCACTCCTAAAATGCTTGCTGTTGTCGTCACATTGTCAAAAAATCGCCTGGCGGTATTTCCGTCGTTGGTTGTACCTGGCCCGAGTTGGGGCATATCGATTTTCAAACCGTACTTAAGTTTAAAATCATCTTGAACTTTCGCTTTTCGTGATGCACATATTTTTCTGATCTGCGGAACGAGCTTGCCACTTTTTCTCGGTGTTATCATCACCGCATTTGTAGGACAGATTTAGAAACCACTCCATAAATTTTATACATGCATGTAGCGATGATATACAAAAAAAATGTTATGTCATTGATTGTATGTTATTGTCATTGATTTATTTATTAACCATTGCTTATATGCTATTAAAATTCTTTGACGTAGATTTGCAGATGTAACAACGCATAGAGGAAGCAGTATCAGTAATGGCACTTTTTACTTTCCCGTCAATCATCGTAAATACCAACTCGTATTTTATTTGTATGCTTTGATCACCAACAACAAATGTAAAAGGTACAAGAGTTTTAATTTGATCTTCGATATGTTGCCGTTCTTTGCCAAGTACTTTCTGGACTGGGCGGACCGGGCGGCCGGGCGGCACGGGCCGTGCCACGCCCATCGAGACAAGCGGGTTACGCACTTCAGGAGTTAAATGATCATTCAAAAAGAGGAAAGTATTTGCAGCTGCAATTTCGAACACTGATAGAGTACAAACGGGCTTTCAGACCAGCTAAATTTTAAAGCGGCCTTAAACGGTACAAAAGTTTTAGACCTCAATAAGTAAAAATAAATAAATAAAAAAATTAAAAAAAATCTCGGATATTTAACTCACCTACAGTTGTATTATCCATTCGGCAATATAGAAATATCCAAGCAAAAATGTTACAAAAACTCCGTTTTTAATGACGTAAACTTGCTTCACAATCTTACGTATTTTTCGACGATCAGATACAGCCAACTTCACCGTCTAATATGAGAAGGGAATAAGGTTGGAATATCCCTGCCACGCTGGAATATGATACACTAACTGTATCTGTACATGATTCGATAGAATTAACCTCAAAACGCGAAGTACGATTTTTTGAATTATGGCCAGGTTTTTGGTCAGTTGGAATCAGTGTGCGTCGGTTTGCGGGGAATCTACCTTCCAGGTATCTCTCTCAAGCGTCCGACTGAGTTTAGCTCAAACAGCAAAGACAGCAGTATTGCTGCTGTCGTGGCAGATACTGGGCGGGAGAGTCCAAGTTCCGACGGTGGCAGGATTTCTGACACTAGGTACACGGGTCGAATTCAGCCACCGCGCTGACTGGTGGAGATATCTAACGGCCGGCTGCACTAATCTGTAGCATTCCATGGTTTCCCCAATAAATACCAGGCGAATTTCAAAGCAGTATCCCAATAATTGAGCCACGGAGCGCTCGCGATCTTCCCTTCCTCAGCTTAGTCCCCGCATCTCCCCGTACACACAGATTCTCTTACATGCACTTCATTATCACAAAAATTTTGGGAGCTTAAGAGTCAGTTCCGGCTGCCTCGCTGAGGGGATACCTCGAGAGGGATCCCGCAAGCTGTCGAGTAGGTTGGCGCCGGATATCACGTTCTAGCTGCCACATCCCGGCAATAGCATACACTACACTCACGGGCCTAATGATAAAAGTAGGTAACGTGCCCTGAGATCCTGTATACTCACTCGACCTTACGGCCTCGTTTGATAATTCCCCAAACCGTATTCTGCCTTACAATACTCATTCTGTAAAAAAATATATTGCTTCCTTGCAAATTAAATTAATATAAACAAAAAATCCATAAGTAGCTCAACATATCTTTGAATTAATTTTCTGTATTAATATTTTTCCAAATTTTAAAGAATGCTTTTCAAAATCAGCAGCGCATGCAGTCGAGCCAGATCGACTAGGGAATATCCATTTTGGAAACAATTCTACGTATCGTTTAGGCGCTAGTGGGGTTCACAGACGGACGGACACAGGCAGACGGACGGACGGACGGACAGACAGAAAAAGAGAGACGGACGGACGTTTTTTTAAAAAAATATCCCTTTTTCGGTATCAGAGAAACCCAAAACGTGCATATCCGTTGAAATCTCGAAATCTCAAATCATTTGTCAAAACCCGACAAAAAAACATCTAGAAAGCTCAGTGGAAAATAATAATCTTGTATACGTTTGTTTTCATAATGTTTGTTGCGTATGAGATCTTTTCTGGAACCCCGTCTTCACGAAGTCCCGATTTGCTAATGCAAATAAAATGACAGATTGCTCTTCGCGGCGCGGCAGGATGCATCGCTCGCCAAAGAGTTATCCTGCGCCTCGCCCCGCCCTTCCCTCTCCTTCGCCAGCCCGGCTATCACCACTTCCTCGTACGCTTCTGACGCACATCCCAGTATCCTTTCAAACCGGGACGAGGCGAAAGCCTTCCGAAAGATCGTGGCAGGCAGGCGCGGAGGATGGAGGCTTTGGAACGTACGTAAGACGGGAGGCAACGCCCGCCCCGCCCCTCTTCATCCAGCACGTCAATGGATCCGCAGCATTAAGGGATGGTCCGCAACGGAGACAGTAAACTCATCGCCTTGTTTGTCGCGGAGAGGTTTATCCGCACGTTCTTTACTAATAACCGCAAAGCCTGCCCCTGTGATTTCTAAGAGCCCCCATCGCCTTGCCAAGTGCGTCAATGAACAAGCTTCCTGAGCACGTTTCAGCAGCATTGTGGGGTCGGGGGGAAGAGGGGGGGGGGCAGTCGCTGCGACCGACGCATCGGAGAAAGGGCCGAGAAAGTACCAGGGGTGTGGTAAGCGGCGACGGACGTCATAGCGCTCGTGGAACAGGGTGGGAACGCGTCACGAACCGCTAGCAAGCACATTGCAGCATTCGGGCACGTTGCTTTGCACTTACGGGAACTGTTAGGAAACACTGTACATCATTTGGAAAGTACGTGTTAATGGGGACGGTTTGAGCCTTGAATCGCAATTTCACCATAAGTAATAAAACGTAACTTAAAATATCCAATTAATAAATACGTATTTCTTCTCAACGAATATTTCTAGGCAGTCTTCCACATAGATTTGAATCAATAGACTTTGTAATGATATAACAAACGCATATTACTCGTAGTAGTGAAATCATGCTTATAAGAAATCCGCACAAAACCAGACATGGAGTAAATTTAAACACAATTCAAATATTTAGTAATCCTCATGTTTACGATAAAATATTGAAATATAATGTCTTCAAAGAGTCGCTTCTTCATAGCAGAAGAATTCATTAGCCACTGAACAATAAAAGTGCACGATATTCACCAGAAATGTGAAAAAAAATGCGGGTGAATGCAAGAAAAGTACGAGCGTTACAAATTAGTTCTAAGGACGTTGAAAGTTGTACTGTCATCAGACTAAGAAATGAACTCATTGGAATAATACGCTCTTTAATTACATCATTACCAACACTTTTGCAACAATTGATACAGCTAGCACATGGTCGCCTTTATCACTAGTGTACCATCTCATGCGGGAGCATTCCTCGCCTTTTCTCCCAACTTTAAAAGCGAAGCTGTCAGTCACCTTTCACGCATGAGAGAGTTGACGCAACGAGGAGGCGCTTAACCCCGCCCCCAATGAACAAGGCGGGGGCAGCAGAGGTGGCGCGAGAGGCGCCAAGAGGCCGGAGACTTCTGAGGCCGCATTCAGCGAACCGCGACTCCAGACGATTCCTCGGTCTGCGTGGGCGTTTCCGTCACCCGCTTCACCCAGCGCATCCCTTTGTCATCCTTGACCCTCGTATCAACCAGTTACCGTCGAATCCTAGATGATATTAACGCTACCCCGTTTTCCCCGATTTCATTCATTTTCCTCGTAAATATCTGTAGTGAGTATAAAAGCGTGAGTTCGTACAGCTAAGGATTTCTACAAAAAAGTTTCAATTGGCTTACGTGTAACGAAAAGTAAAAAAAATTCATCCGTCTTCCATCTGAAGAAAATATGTTGTATTTGCTTTCGTCCGTAAAAATAACATTTATCCAAAATTCACTCGTTTTATTTACATGTTTTTTGCGAACTCTAACCTTTTCCTTCTGTTGACTTCATTCACATAATTTTTTCTTCTGACTACTCTTCCATGATAGCCACTTTGCCTCATAAAATGTCGCACAATGCTCTCACATACATTTAACGGTAATTTATTTTCAAGTTCACTCGGTATTTTTGGTGCACTTAATCGCGGATTTTTCTTCACTTTCCGTAGAATTACACGACCATCTACTACACTAAGTTTCTTTGGAGGTCCAAGTTTTCTCACGTTTTCCAATGTTTTCCTTACACTAAACCTATCAATAACTCCCAGAATGGTATTCCTTGGTCTGTTTAAAATCTAAGAAATTTCCTGTCAAGATATCCATAGATTACGCAACCTGATGACAATTTTTCTTCAATGACGTTTCCTTTCCTTTGCGACCCATTTCTTCTTTTCAAAAACACACAGACGTCTGTCAATTATCTATTAAACACTATGCAAGGCCACTACTGTCTACCCTTCCTAGGGTCACAAATTTCCTACAAGTCAGGCGGAGGGAAGCTAAACTTGGGTTTTTCTAACGTGACAACTGTGGGTAGAATGGAATTCTACCAATTCTCCAAGATGGAATTCGGCACGACTTTTTGCGTCATTCTCATTCCTGCCGCTAGACTCGCTTGATCTGCAGCACTGCTTGATACGGTCGCAATCATGGGACATGACCAAGAACGACGCAAAAAGTCATACCGAATTCCATCTTGTAGATACTACCCACAGATGTCACATTAATATATATATATATATATATATATATATATATATATATATATATATATATATATATATATATAACTGTTACAGCAGCTTTTTTTTCTTTTCTGTTTTTATTATTAACTTTTCCGTACATTTAGGTTAACACTATGATGAAAATATGTATTGATAAGTTAATAGTTGCATAATAGTTACAATAACTGTTAAAATGCATTGGTGTACAAATACTTTTTACACTCACTGTATCTTTCGATAAGAACATTGTTTCATCTTTCAAGGACATGTTTTACAGACAGTGTTGTTACTAGTATTAGAGAGTTTTTGCAAGAAGTGGATTTGAAAGACGTAACACGACAATTCTGGAGAGAATTGTACTGCTCATGCGCCGGCATCAAATGACGGGATTTCGATTGACGGGTCCCGTCATTCTCCTTGTTTTGTCGTCTTCGACAAATGTGTTCATAACTTACACTTTACGTAGTTTTCGCCGCCGACACTAAACACGAATTCAATACTAATGAGCATGGAAGTAATGAAAAATACATTATACATACTACCACTATAATAGGACAGGATCTAAATTACTAATTCTTTCGCAAATTAATACAAATATGTCAGGAATAAACTGATGTAATTGTTTAGGATTTGGAGGTTATGTAGATAGTGAGGCTACATTGATTGTCACGAAAAATTAATTATTTATCCATAGGGCGTTATAATTGCCAAATATACTCCATTCCTAATATAAGCAATTTAAATACGTTTTAGTAATATAGCGGGGTTATCTACGAAGCTATAGTTTTCTTTTGAGATAGACATGTATTACATATTTGTATGATACAATGAGATTTCATGTATTATACACAAATACACTCAGAGATACACAGATGTTTCATAAACTACTATTAGATCCTGTTAGAGGTATTCATTTCCAATTAGTTCCTAGTTTTAACGTGTTTTCAATTGTACGACGTGCAAAAACTCATTTTTTCTGAAGTTATTTCCTTTTGACGATAATGTTTACGTACTACGACAATGAATTTCCCGTGTTGCAAAAACTCTCTATTAACTGACTACTCATACGTGAAGAAGAGTACGAACGATAGGGGAGGGGGTATTGGCGGAAATCATCCAAATCAAGAAAGTTCAATCCCTTTTGCTGGAAAATAATTAAAATAATAATAATAATAATAATAATAATAATAATAATAATAATAATAATAATAATATCATCTTGCGAAAGTTACAATTAATTTAATTATGTGCCTCATTATGATTTCCACACATAGAAATGTTCAAATCAAGAAATCCAAATGACAACGTAGTGTTGCTCAAAATAACATACTTTCTCGCATTATTTCTAAAGTTCCAATTTTCGAAAATTCTGATTCGAAAATGAGCCCAGTGGCATTCTTTTACGTGTTCCTTGTTCTTTCCGTGGAACAAATTGAAGAAAAAATTTGGAGTGTTTTTTGAGAAAATAAGTTTTTTAAAAATTGCATTAATTCTTGCATAAAAATTGCATTAATTTTTACATAAATGCAAAAATTGCCTATATTTCACGCGAAATTATGCGAATGCTACTATGTATATTTTCGAAAAATTATACATACCTTATTTCAAGGTCTGTCTTTAAAGAACATTGAGGGGAGAAAATTCTACCTTCAATACTGTAGTTGTAGAAACACGCCGAAAAAAACGAACTTTTGTAATTTTCGAAAAATCAGAGATTTCAATGAAAATAAGACTTGCACCATTCTCTTAAGCGTTCTTTACGCTATTCGATGACAAAGTTCAATAAAACAATGTGGAGAATTTTTGAGAAAAATTTGAAAATGTTTTTGAGGCTAAATGTAAATAACCCTCAAAACTCAAAACTATCCTTTTCAAACTCAAGGGTTCATTTCAGTCGATCAGGGAATACCAATTTTTGAGAAAATTGGCTGAACGATTTAGGCGCTGACCGCTGATGGAGGACAGACGGACGAAGGGGCAGACGAATAGATGTTTCGTAGTCAATCGATTTTTCAGTATCAAGGTCTCACAAAACATAGATTCTCACACACAACGTTTGAGAGCAAGTAATTTTCTATACACAGGCTCAAGATTTATCAACATTTCTGTAACCAGGGCGCGGCAATAAAAGGTTTTCTGCCGAAAATTCGCCGTTTACCGGCGCACGATTACAATACTTTCTTCCCTTACGGACCAAATAAAATTTGACTATAAACATTCCCGAGTTGATTCATTAGATTCATGGAGACTCTTGCGAGCGCGAAGATGGTCTTCTCATTTCCTTTCATTTATCATTTCTTCTATTCATCCCCTTCTGGTGTACTGAATGTCCCCCACTGAGAAAATTGCCAATACTTAAAACATTCCCATCCTCAGCTATAAAGGACGAAAATGGTATGTCAGTGACCATTTACTCTCAAAATATTGAGACTTCCGGATGCTTAATCCACCTGCAATATTATATTTTTTGTTCTTTTGTTTCCATTGTCTTTCCTACTTACTTTACCATCAATTACTTACTGTGCCACACTGGGCCCACCCACCCTGCTGTTCTTCAGCTTGGCCAAGTACTTGGAAATTCATAAACGAAGGAATGTCATAATTTTGCAATAATTGTAATTTTTGTCACCCTGTGAATTTAAGATAAGTCACAACAGACATCACGTCTTCTTGAAAGGAAAGAATAGGTACTAATTATTTTCGAATATGGCGATTTGCCACATCTAGACAGATAGAAAGACTAACAGAAAATAAGAGAGTATGTGAGAGCGGAAGAGTCATAGAGCAATGCTTGAGAGAGAGAGAGAGAGAGAGAGAGAGAGAGAGAGAGAGAGAGAGAGAGAAGACAGAGTATGTTGTTAATTTAGAGGATTCTATTTACATTTTAGGATTTCTGAAAGAAGATAATCTACGACCTTGTGACACGTGATCGAAAATGTAGAATCCAAACAACTCCAATGGTATGGCCATCTAATGAGAATGCATGTAGACGCAATACCAAAAATTGTCTTTGAGTGGATCCCTTTCGAAAGAAGAAAACGAGAAAGGCCAAGAAAATCTCGGAAGTCCATCATCTACTCGGCAATGAAGAGCAGAAGAATAGAGGAAGATGCTTGGCGGAATAAAAAACATTGGCGTGTTGAATGCGAGAACAATCATTAGAACTGTAAGATACTCGCTTAATAATAAAAATAATCTACGATCAATACATTTATAAAATGCCATTAATTTTCTGGAAATCTGGGTATACTTAATCTGGGTGTACATCAGCCTACTGCTTATGAGAAGGGGAAATGTACCCCAACGAGATCGGACTGGTATATCGGACTCAAGAGTTCAGAGTTCCTTGAGAGAATTCATCCCTTTCGCAATATTGATTTCGTGAAGAATTGCCATTCCGAAAGTACAGTCCGTAAGTGCTTCTCCATGATAATTATCAACATTTTTAATATTCGTATAATCCACTTAAAAAGATTGTGAGCAAACAATACTTCGCCATGACTATAAGAAGGAATCAAATCAGTAGTTGATCTTGGAAGCATATTCCTAGTTCAACAACCAGACATGAAATTGACCGAAGAGAAAATAGATGTTGGGTTTTCTCAATTCAGTATTGACGTCTGACGAAAGCCAATATTTTGGCGAAACGATTATGATTCTATACTGGTCAATCTTCGAAAAAAATTCTTCAAAGGTTAAGGCTCCCTAATTTCGACGCAACAAATCACTTGCTATTAGCCAACCCGAAGACGCCGCACTGACGTCTATGAAATTTCTTTTATCTGCAATGTTTACTGCGTCATCACTGATTTCTGCAAACGAGAGCTAAGTAATCTTTCAAAGCTAAGTAACATTGCATCGTTACTGTTAGCAGCAAATGAAGATATGAGAAACAATACTTTACCCCGCCTGACGATACTTTTGAGCAACAAGAACGCTCTATTTTCGTATTCATTGAAAGGATTCCCTACAAACCATGACAAACACCTCATTGATTGCGTTGAACTACACTCGTCTCAGGAAGCCTCTTCGATTTAATCACTGAGCAAGGGAGGATGCAGAGGACACGGCGCTACGAATATAAATTCACAAACCACCAAAGGCAAATTCAATCTTACTTTCGGAGTCAACGGATGTGAAAAACATATTTGTTTGTCAGATCATTTTTAAGGCAACCTACAAAATAAAATGAATGGCTGACAATAAGTTTACCTGATGAATGACACTTTTAATTTTATAACAAACACAGTCCATATGATAAATGTATCAAATAAGAAGAATAAATATTCGAAAAGCAACGGGTAAGAGGCCAGTAGACATATTATAAACATTAGGCCGACAAACAGCAAACAACTGAGTCTGTTATGTGTTATCGACTACGCGTCGGTCAATACGTTTCGTAATGCCATATTAGCAAAAAAAATCATACGAACAAAACATCATTTTTGAGAATACGATTCATCTTTACGAAACACTGATTTGTTTCGATTTACCAGCTGGGTGAAGGTTTTAAAAGTTCGCTGTCCGTTAAGAAGTCGATAATAATAATAGTGTATTTCGAAAATAAAATTGATTATCAGAGTTTTGCGTGATTTTTTTCTCAGTGTATTGCTACATTATTTTGACATATCAATTCGTACACGCGTTTTAGCTTCCGCTGATGCGTGAATATTACAACAAATATGTATATAACAAATATTTAAATCTTAAAAAATGTTCTATAAGCCAATGATTTTCCTAATCGCAAAGACAATGTGACATTTGCCATTTCAAAAACCAATGTCAGTCTATTCAAGAATATCAGGGGCGGAGTGAAGGAACATGTATAAGATACAAATGGCTTTTCTATTTTCTTAAATATCTACTGCGTATAGCAAGGAGAATAAACTAGTAGCTGACAGAAAGTTAATACTCAATAAACGTGAATACAAAAGAACAGCTAGTAAACTACGCTTTTTTAGTACCTACTAATACGAGATACATTTTCTCATAAACATCTTCGGTTCTTTAATATATACTATAAAATAGCTCTGGAGAAGGCAGAGATCAAAAGTCTACTTTTTCACTTTCTGAGTGTTTTCCACAAGCTGCCTCTATGAAAAATAGAAAAACCCTTCACAAGTCATTCCCATTTGCATCAGACTACTTTTATGTTGGCATTGACCCGCAACTAATCGGTGACGCGATCCCGCAGCAAACATTTTATCACGTTACTTACGCAAAGTCGCAAAATCCACATGGCGGCTCCGGAAGCGGCGGTGGGAGCGGGCGCGGGCGCGCAGGGCGGAGCGAGGCGGCGGAGCGGAGCGGAGCAGAGGGCGCGGCGCGAGCCGGGTGCCGGGTGCGGCGTGTCCGAGGAGACATCGGAGGCCCAGCCACTTCCACGCTCCGGCAGCGACAGCCGGCGCCGGCGCCGGCCGCGGCGGCGCGGGTCGCTGCCGCCAACTACACCCTTGCCACCGTCTCCACAACAGATAGATAATGAACTTTGTTTTCTATTACAGACGTAATTTTGCTCGCAACATGCTCTTCGGTGTGACGTTCCATGAATGACAAACTCTGCAAAGCGCAATTCGATGGATTCAATGAGAAACTAGAGAACTAGAAGAAGCGAGATTCCCGGTAAGATTCGGGCCCGTGACAGAAGCCTTTCGCAGCATCTGAGAATGTTTATACTCATCAATGAAGTTTAAGAGATAATTCTGTTGATAAGTTAAAGTTAAATAACATTCTTTCCTATTCTCATCCCAAGGATGTTGAACGACGTTAAGTGCTAAAAAGCGAAAAACTATCAGCAAGGAAGTTAGTACGCTGAACAAAGACGGTTCAAGTATTCATTAAGTATAATCACAGTCTTTCAAACTTCAACGAAAAAAAACAATGTATCACTGTTAGATCCATCTTACGAGATCCACGATTATGTTTAGTTTATTATTTAGTAAGGGTAAAATGCCAATTATGTATGAAACAACAAACAAATACCAGCTTGCACACGTTCAGATTCACAAGAAGATTCGTGAATTTAAAGCTCATACCTTGCAGAAAGTCACGGCCCATCGAACTGTGAGGAAACATGGAGGTGTAATAATTGATTTTATACACAGTTTCATATTGGAAGCAATATAGTAGTAGTAAAGTGAGTATTCTACAGCTGTCGCCATTTCTAGTTGCCTAATCTCTATCATTTCTTTCGATCTTCCTAGGCATGATCTTCTAAATCTCTCGCCGACATCATTGATCTCATGTCTTCCTCGCACTTCCTTCTTTGTCTGCCTCTATATCTTCTTCCTTCAGGATGGTATTCCCACATCATCTTTGGCAGTCGCTCACTGTCTAACTTTCTTAAATGCCCACATCATAAGAGAGCCTTTGTTTCTATCAGTTCTAAGGTTGATTTTCCAGGTTTTATTATTTCTATTTCTCTTTTATTTTTAACTCTTTCCTTTCTTGTAACCTGACAACACTGCTTTTTATGTTTGAATTCCTTGTCAATGGATGTAAAGATCTTGTAACTTGCCTACCTCTATTCGTTTTGTTTCGAACATCACGACCATCACTTGTTAAAGGTACACTCAGATAGATAAATTTCTTTACACATTTAATTATGCCCCTATGGGTCAACAGGTCCTGGCCATTACCTCCCACAACCATATAATTTGTTTTTGATGCATTAATGTCAAGTTCCCACTTTTCATATTCTTCAATTAATTTTCGAGTCATGTAGTGGATGTCATCCTCGTCACTGGCTAGGACCATTTGGTCGTCTGCATAAATCAAGGTATTTAAGAAATTTGCACCAATAGGTATTATCATGCCCTTACACTTTCTTTTCCAGGTGTAAAGAACTCATTTAATAAACATTTTAAATAGAGTAGGGGATATACAACAACTTTGCCTTAGGCCTTCGTTTATTTTAAAAGCCCAAGAAATAATTGAACCAACCTTTACGCAGCTTTGACAATTCGCATATAGACACTTTATAGCATTTATATGTACACTGTACATACTGACTGTACATATGTACACTATACTTACATTCTCATCTACCATAGTATCCCGCATTATGATTACGGGTACCGAGTCAAATTCTTTTCTCAATCTACAAATCTCTCTGTTTACATTGATTCATTTTTCAATAATTTGTTTTAGACTGAATATGTTGTCGATATCAGATCTCCTTACGCAAAAGTCACCCTGTTCCTCCATTTCCTTCCTCTCTATTTCCAACCTTTCCCTTACTGAATACATTTCAATAAAACGTTCTCCGTTATCATTAAGAGTTATCACTCCCCATGAGGCCTCACAATCTTTTCATCTACTTTTGTTTACCAATTCGTGCATTAAAGTAGCCTATCATAAAAATTTATTTCCGGTCACTGATTTCATTAAAGCCGTTGTCAATTCATGCATAAAATCTTTAAATTGCATATTAGCATCATCAGTTGGGGCGTACACTCCTACAATTACTACACGTAGACTAAATAATTTAATTTCCACTTTCACTATTCTAGAAGAAATTGCTTCCCAATTTTTAATATGCTTTTGTACTTGTTATGGACTGCGATAGAAACCCCATATTTTGCTCTGTTTTTTTTCTATACCACTATAGAAATTAATATATTGTTCTTGGATTTCACTTCCCTGTCATTTCTTTTTTGTTTCAGTGAGTACTGCCACATCGAGATGTAATCCGTTTAACTCCTTGAAAACTTGAAGGCATTTTGTGATAATGCCTTGTACATTCCATTTTCCAAGTTGCATTTGTACATTCCATTTTCCAAGTACATTTCATTTTCCAGTTTCTCAGCACATACTATTTTGTGATCATAACGCTTTTTCGTTTTATTTACCTCTCATGAGCCGGGTCGGTGCAGAAGTTGCACTGAGGGCGCGTGGATGTTCAGCACGCACACCAGAGGCGTCTCAGTATCACACTGATAAATTCTGAGACGTATATTAGTACGTTGATATTTAATCACACTTTAATATATTTAATTAAATAAGTAACTAGAGGTGCTAGAGAATGGCACAGACTTTCTCGTAGATACTTTTTCCAATAACCTTGGTGTGGACTGGCTTTAAGGTCTTGCTCCATTCTCTGCCCAGCTGGCATCTATCGTCGCCAAAGTACATTTTATTTTATATTTTCTCAACTTTTCGGTTTCTTAAAAGAAGAACCGAAATATTACTTCAAGAATATTAAAGACAAGTAAAATCTTGTCCTAAATAGACATTTTCATTGAAAAATTTGAGGCGGTTTTTAAGAAAATTGCGATTAAGCATTACTGTCAATGCGAAATTTGAAGCTTTTTTTCACACGAATCTATTGAGTTTTCGAAAAACTTCATTTAAAGTCATTTGAGGCACTACCACACACAAATGTAATAATGTATACAAATCGATGGAAATGTACATATTAACAACGTGAGAGATATTTCAAAAAAATTACATGTGTAATTTTTGAAAAAAGTAATACACCAAAACTTTACAGCATATTAAACAGTGCAAATAGCAGTATCCGTTGGAAAAAAATTAAGCCATTTTTGAGAAAATGACGATTGAGCGTTTCTGAAAATGAGAAATTTTGAGCTCATTTTAACAAAAAACTGCTGAGTTTTCCAGAAACTTTCCTTGACATTATTTAAAGCACAAAGCACAGATTCTCTCTTAGGGTGTGATTTTCAAATTTAAAATTATTTACAATTTAAAATTATTTACAAATTTAAAATTATTTACCTATGGCTAGAGGGCCACAGCACTTCCAAAACCAACACACATCCAATCTCGCGACTATTTTGGTGGCACTTCAATGTTCGTTTTTAAATTTCAAAATTTCTGAACTTTGTTTTTCCACCCAGTAGCTGCTAGCTAGTTCTAGTGATGATGATGGGTATCCGATCGAACAGTATTTAAGATATTAAATCATTCGATACCAAGACAACACGTCTCAATGTATTTTTTTCTCTCTATAGTAACCATTTTAAATCACTTACAAACAGGTCAAATTTACAATGAATTTGCCGCAACTGAATTAAGAAATGAACAATTGATTCACTTCATTTTCATTTAAAATATTAAATCATTCGATACAAATACCACAACAATGCGTCATTAATTATACCACTGAATCAACATCTCCATAACATATTAAGAACAAAGAAATTTATTATTATTATTATTATTATTATTATTATTATTATTATTATTATTATTATTATTATTATTATTAAGACTTTCTCTCATGCAGTTTTCCAGTTCTTTCTTTGCAATTCCGAAGCAAGACTCATTACTGGCGCTGAACCACCACATCCACACACCATTGCCACACGATAATTTCTCATGTCGCTGTAGGAGAAAGGTCATAAAAAGCAAAGCAGGCGTCCTTTTCAACCAACAGCCTCTGGATCTGACAAGCGCAATGACGTAACAGCTAGTGCTACCGTCCATGATGGCTACGATAGCTCCGTGATAACACAGCGCGCTCTGTACCGCCGCCGCCCTCAGCGTGAGGCGGTTTCTTCGCATGGCAGCAAAGATTTTCTGGTTTGCCCCGTTCGTTGGTTCTGCAAATTCAGCAACTTCTCCTCCTCCCCGCCAGATCGGATATACCTTGTCGTAATTGGTTTTCGCTAGTTCGCTTTGTTTTTCTTCGTTTCTTTACTTTGTGGCCATGAAGCAGCAGGCTGAACAAGAGGCGAAGTGCCGACGTTCCTGCGCGCCTTCTATTCGGTGGCGCCTCTCAGGGTGAGGGCCGCCGTCGCCGCCGCTTGTAAATTAGGAGCTCAACCGGAGCGTCGCCGTTGGGAGGAGGGGGAGTGCAGAGCCTCCCATTGGAGTCAAAGTGCTCGGCGCCGGAAAGATAAAGATCCGTTGACGTCAGAGGAGCGGGCTGACAGCCCCGCCGCCATCGCCTGCCGTCGCTCACCGCGAAGCGGCTGGCTCACGAGCGGAAGGTGCTTGCGGACTCGCGAGCATCCGGGACTCCAGAAGGTTCTTTCTAAATGAGTTATCCAGCTCCCCTTTCCCACAGGTTGGGACTATAAATGAGACGACGACGACGTGAAACAACAGTGGAAGCGGGCGCGAAACTAATTAGTACGAATTCATTAGCATGAGCATCAGAAAAACGACGAATTAGTACAAGGGTCAATAAAAAAATTCTGAATGCATTCACACGTTTTCACACGTCACTTCATATTCTTAAGAAGGTACATGTAATCTGATATGAGACCGACAGAGAAACGCACGGGAATTGATACCCTCCGATCAGATTCTAAGCTGTGGATGAGAATGTACCAAGTGATTATCGAAAGCCTTTGGTGTACATTTTATAGGCATACGTTTCAACGTATTAAGTGCTCAGGACAGCTATGGCTACAGTAGCTTCATTCTCATATTCCTTACTTTCTAACGCGTCTGTCTTGCCCAAAATATCTAACAACTATTTTCTCTAGATACATTAGACAAGAGCAACACCTTTAAACGGCTACTGTCCAAACATTACTTAGGAGAATGGAAAGATTTGTCCCAACGAGAGCTTGGAACAAAACATTATTTTTTCTAACAAGAATAATAATGGTTCTCAATCTCTGAAGATTGCGTAACGAAAAATTCACAACCCAAAACACTCATGAGAAATATTCCAAACAGGGACAATACACAAAAACAACGAACCCATGATACTGGAAGACTAGCATGATATTATCAAGTAATTCTAAGTCGTGTTCATTATTAAAAACTTCTAATTAAGAAGAAAGTTCCCTATACAAATTATTATATAACGAATTGTGCGGGGGGGGGCGCAAAGCATTTGCTTATAGTGCTATGTAAGTAGGAAGGCGAGAAAGTTTTTTGATCGTGATTAGAAAACTGCACTTTGAGCACATTCGCTTTCGTATTTTGCCCTGACTTTACTTGTTGGGGCGAAAGACGTCACTAAAACTTTCTGTCCTGAAGTCTCTGTCGAGGTTGTTACGCCAAACCTTCTTGCTAGGTCGACTTTAATGAATGCAATGTTTGATATTGACGAGTAATATTCTACATAATCGGGTCATCTGCGTTTGTCCGTGAGTCCGTCCGTCCATTCGTCCGTCCGTCCGTCCGTCCGTCCGTCCGTCATGTACGATTAGACATCTTCCGGTTCACCAACTGAAGCAAGTAATGTGCCATTCGGCACGTCTCGTTCTACTGTTGGGGACTGACAATTTTTTCCAGCATTCTTCTAGAAAATATTAAGATAAAAAACAATGTGTTTCGGGAGTTATTTAAGCACAAAAAAAGCGATTTTGAAACGTTCACAGAGGTTATCAATAGCTCATTAGATGTTTCTTGTCAAGTCGAACTGATTAGCACTTTTTTTGCCGGGCCCTTTTAAAATATTCTTGATGAATTCTAGAAGAATCGTTTTTGGAAGGTATCAAAACGCGCTCTTTCTAGTAAATTGATGCCTTGTTTTACATTGCGAGACTCAGGCTATGAGGCCTGCTCTTCCGAGGCGACGAAACAAACAATTTGAATTTAGCTCAGAGGTTTCATTTAGGCTTGAAGATATTTTACATGCAGTAAATCTACTAACATGGGACAGCCGGCTCTACATCTCCGAAAGAAGGCGTACGAAGGATGTTCTCGTCCTTAAAAATCCACGGCTTCGATTGGGATTGAAACCCCGAACTTTGGTACAACAGTACGATACGCTAACCGTTATCGCATCGCCGCTGTGAAATATGTATTAAATTATTTCATAAAACTATTGCTCTTCAAAAGTGGTTTGAAAATGTACGATTTTGGGACATTCCCAAAAACGTCAACTTCACAACTAATCTCACTTTCTCGCCCTTACAAACGTAAGAATTATATTGTAATCGTATGCCGGAAAACCGCAAATTTTTTAGAGAACAACTCTTTTTGTCAGGCACTAGTAATGAAAAATTGGATAAATTATTTTCCTTTGCATATAAAATTACTTCCTCTAACACGTGGCGCAGCCAGAATCCATGTTTTGTTGGCCCTTCATGCCGAAAAATCGATTGACGGCAAAACGCGTGTCTGGTAAACGATAGCGCCCGAACCGTTCAGCCGATTTTTCCCCAAAATTGATAATCCCCGATCGATCTGAACGCTTTGGGACTTTCAAATGGATATTTTGAATTTTGAGGGTACTTTACGTGAAGCCTCAAAAACATCTTCAAAATTTTAACAAAAATTTCTTCAATTTTTTTGAGTAAGAGTGTCCTCGGGTAGCATAAAGGACGCTTAAGAGAATGTTTTGTTTTCATTGACAATTGCGAGTCTAGGTGAGAAAAAAATGTTAGCTGACAACACTTTCGCAGGTACATTTTGTAAGATAGTCCAGCGGAGCAGTTAGAAATAATTCGAGAAATTATGTGCTGTTGTAGCTCAATTAGTTTAAATTTATTATTATTCACTGGTCAGCCCAAAGACTTTATAAGCGATGGCTACACAATTACACAAATACATTCAAGAGATATTGGACAAATTTATATTTGTTAACCCAATTAGGCTCCTGCAAGATTTGTGTCACTTAAAAGTTAAGAATCCTCTCATGTTTGACCGTGTGGGAACTAGAGTAAGAAGAGAGAGAGGAATGACATCGAGGGGATATGGTTTCATAATTATTGGCAAGCGTCAAGATGGTTTTCCCAGTGGAATTATGGTTAAATACAAGCTATGTTCATGAAATGAGTTTGAAGGAAGTTAAAGAAAAACATAGGGATTCATACTATGAATGTTCCTTAACATTTGCGGGAAATAATACATTATTTGGTTAAAAATATTAGTCAATAGTTGTTCAGAGGTACACTGCAAACGAGATATATTTGGATTTAGAAAATATTAAATTTCAAGGGTCGAAAGGGCGGTAGGTTGTTTGAGACGAAAGATTTTCAGAAATTGTGCATATTCGAAATCGAAGGCCAGATACATTCGCATTATTCATGTTTGGTGCATGGGATAATTACAGGGTCTGTAGTGAGTGTGCTAAGAGTGTAAGGATAGTATGTGTTGCTGATGAACTTTTTGAGCGTTCTGCTTTCTCCACAGTCAAAACTGCCTCCCCTAGATGCTCACAACTGCACCATTCTTAACAGCTTAACTTCATATGCTTTGCTTACGAAAGCAATTAAATTCGAGTTTTGGTTTAAATTTTAACTAATAACAGACAGGCTCCCGATGGTTAATTTGTGAAGCAATAATAATAACCCGTCAGTTGCAATGACAATGCAGTCATTACAACTTGAATATGCTTGGAACACCACGAGTGGTTGAACTCTTCAAAGTGGAGAAAGTTATAGAATTATGTTTTATCACTATGACGAAATGTTTATCACTAAAAAATACTTTTTAAATATTATTACATAAGAACAATTAAAAATCAAGGACACATACACCAGGCTATTTGCCTCAACCGCAAACAACCTTATCATGTCTCAGTAAAGTAATTTATAAAACTTTAATGCGTATCATACAAGCAAAAAAGTTACGATTTTGAAGAAATATAAATAAACTTGTGACTGAAAAATGTTGAAGATTTGTTAAAATATTTTATTGCAATGAACCAGAATGGTAATTGAGCGCCGTCAATATTGGGAAATCGTTTCGGAAACTATTGTAAACATAAAACTAATTTTAACGGCACATTTCCAAAGAGTAGATAACAGACACGACATAACACAAAGAAAACAGGGACAAATCATACATGTTTAATAACAACAACAATAATAATAATATGTTTACTTTTTAGTTATTACAAAATATTTCTTCTACACCCAAGAATCTTCACACTTTTTCAACCACTACTGCCTTGTGCATTACTTTACTCATATTGATTTCAACATCGAAAACACCAACAATTAATTTTTAAACAGTGTACGTGGTAATCGCGCAATGCCCGATATTATCAGGTAATATGGATTTATTCAGCACCATTTAAAAAAATTCTCTTCCTGAAACCATCTTGCGGTGTAAGAATTAAGATTCTGAAAGGTTCATTATTAATAGGTGTACTAATTATTCCTAATTAATAGTTACACTGTAGTAGTTCAGGACAATCACTAATAACCAAATTAATACAGGAATATATGCAATCGAATCTCTCAGTAGGTACGTTAAGGGAAAATTGAACGATTTTGCTGTCAAAAAATAGCTTTTAGTTAAATAATTTTTCATATATCTTCATAAGTTTCTCTTTAAACTGGCATTTGAAATATATAATTCTTCCAAATATTTTTTTATTATTTATATGTAAAGCCCACTTTTCATTGGTCTTAGGTGCTGGCTTACATATTGTTATATTATTGTATTGTATTAGATATTGAATACTTAGATATTGTATGTTACATAATGCTTCGCATAAAGACGTCATTCAACTTAGACATGCAGAAAGTAAATTGAAAACTTTGATATGAAGCTAAGCAACATAAAATTCAGTCTCCAAACGCAGTAGTTATTGGAAAATGATTATTCTGAGGCAAATTATCAAGCTGGCGTGTTCTGAGGGCAGCATCTTTAAAGCCCATTTCCCGAAAAGTTGAAATTTTAGATACTAATTGTCCTTTTCTCAGCTAACATTTGTAGTAGGAAACTGAGATTTTTAGGATTTGTTAATAAAGGTCTCTTACATTTACTGAAACATTTTATCCTAATTACCTAAGTATTATTCATTCTACCGAACTTTATTTACTAGAAAATGTAAAAAATTGCATTATAATAAAATATTTTTATGTACAAAAATTGCAAACATTTTTCAAAGCCGTTGTTTCAGTGTTATTATCAGTGACATGCCTACAACATACAAATTTCATAAGCCAAACTTTATTAGATTATGAGACTTAGACTCAAACATTAAACATTGCCAGGATAGGGGATGCAATATCTCCTTACGAGAAAAATAAGAAATGAGTATCCATTCCCCTCTTAGTTTTTGGTTTTCCACTATTGTTATTTCGAAGATGCAAATAATCATTTCATTTAGGGCTCGAGCTTCAAGACATGGGCAGACATGCACACAGATACACTCGTATATCCGCCTGCGTTCCCTTATTCCAAACTATTAGTTCACTCACATAGGCCGAGTTAGGTCAGAGATCGGCGCATGTGCACATCTGTATGAAAATGTACTGATCGGAAAGACGCGCCCCGAGCTTTATACAAACTACGTGCGCGAGGTTGGGTTCTTTGATGACTAGAGACCGGAAAAATATGTTGCACGAAACGTCAAAATATGTACATAAATATGTAACGAAAACAGTAAAAATATGTAATAAATATGTAAAATCGGATATAATATGTAGTAGTAAAATACACTAATTGCAAAACACATTTACATAATTGGAAATAAAATTTATTAAACATTTCCAAAACAAATTTTAAAAATAATACAAACGTTTTAAAAATCATTTGACGAGCACAAGTTTATGTACACTTTGCACTATACAACTTTCGCGTCAGTAGTAAAAGCTTCGTCTATTGCTATCCAGGACCGTAGATCAGCATTCAGACTAGACGCAATCTCTCATAAACTGGCGATATCTACGACAAGCAAACTGCGGCATGCAGCACTCTCATCGAAGTATCGACATGTTATCGACACGTCGGCGATCGACGTGATTTGACGATGTTTGTCAGAAATTAGGGTTATAGGTCATGGAACGCGGCGTCAATGACACTTTTCACACCCAAAGGGAAAAATGCCAGTCGCTGTCACGAAAAATTCTGATTCTTTAAAAAATACTTCATTTCATAAAAAAGTGTAATAAAATTGAAGAAAATTGATAGAATAAACATATTTTGTGAAAATAACAAAATACGTAAAAAGTTATATACTACTAAATATGTAACAAAAAAATTGGATATTATGTTTGGACGGCGACGATCCGCCAAGATTGCAGTTTAGAGAACAGTAAGTAGAAAGACAAAAAATATGAAATTACATAAAAATCAGGTCTGTATTGATAACAAAAGCTGGCTGATTTTCAAGCACTTTTCCACCATCGAGATCGACAAGGGATAGAAAACAATCACATACGGTCACCAACCTCTCAGGATGAAAAATGTGACCAACGTTTCAAAAATTTAGAAACGCTTTTCGTACATCCTAACATACGTACATTTCTGTTTTCAACGACTTGTCGTCGGAATCTGCGTCAACTTTTGTCGCAATTTCATATACCCGATTGGTTTTCATAAATTGAAAATGCCCGTACAAACTCGCCCGCTTCCCGAGTGAATTGGGCACACATTTCCACGATCGAGAACTCACACAAAGTATTCCGTGCATTCGTGGCTCAAGCCTACCTTCATTATCAATGAGTGAGCATCACCAGTCAGCCCGCGTGTTTGATTGATTGATTGATTTTTTAGTGTCTCCGGGCGCGTCAACTGCTTTGATCATTAGTCCCGGTAGTGCATGTTTTTTCTAGGGAGATGGCGGTGATCTTCCCCCGCTGGATGGCGAGATCCGGCGCCGACCTACCGTCGGCTAGTGGGGTTTCCCCCTAACCAGGACTCTCCCACCAGTGGGGCACCGCCCCAGCCGGGACAAGCTCTAAGCTCCTGACCGGTCTCCCGAAATATGTGGTCGTGTAGTGCATGCTAGTGTAAGTGTGTTTGTGTAAGGGGAGAGGATAGGACAAGGAAGAGGAAAGACAGATCGCGCGCGGTAGTGGCCCGTTTGGTAGGGTACTGCTCCGGCATTCGCCTGATGTTGATCGGACAAACCATGGAAAACTACCGATCAGAGCAGCTGGCCGCTAGAATTCTCCTCCAGACAGCGACTGAATTCGACCTAGCTGAAAAGCTAGTGTCGAAAATCCTGCCGCCATCAGGACTTGAACTTGGGACCTCCCGGTCAGAGGCGCTGCAGTGACATCAGTTGATGCTACCGCTTTCGGTGCCCGCGTGTTCATCCGTAACATTTCGTAATTATCAATTTTGCTTGTGTATTGAGAGAGAAAATCATCACGGCACCAAAGAAAGTGCCGAAATCCACCCCCTTGATAAATGTGAAAAACAGATAGGATTTACGCAAAAGCTATTAGAAAAGTACGAAAGAGACGAATAAAATGAAATTCTGTTAATATTCTACGGTGTCTAGATCGGATTCACATTATGTAGATATTTTCTTACGGGAAATAGTGCTTCAGTCTTCGTACATTCGAAGTAGGAGAGTCATTTTGCAACGGACTGATTACGAAAACCGATGTTCTACTGAAAGTATGTTCCACATTCTTCCTCGTTTATGATAATGATAAGCAGTGTTAAATTTAGCCCATTATTTCTCGTTTGAAGAGAATAGAAGTATTTTTCAAAAGGTATTTTTTAATAAACAAATACATAGAAATTACCACAAAGAACCTTTTTACAAATAAACGATCAAATACATTATTAGAGTCACAAGTATCGTTACATTACATTGTATCTCTATAAAACGTCGTTCTGCAAACATTTATTAGTCAGTATGCCTATTAAGAATTTGTTTAGGTCCTTGAAACTTTTCTATAGTTTGAAGTTCTACTTTTTGTTTGCTTTTACGCTTTTTTGTTTGAATATTCTTGTGCTCTTGTGTGTTTATAATTACGTTATTGGTTATTGAACAAGTTGTGAAATGAACTAAATATGTGATTATTACGGCAGAAGAAAAGATAAGCTTATTTTACCCTGCGTTTAGAAAAACACTTAATCCACGTTATCCTAGAAAGTATTCTAAAATTTAACTTTATCTCTCAACTAGCTTTAAGCTTTCTTATATACAATAACTCTTTCTTTCGGAATACTTTTTTCTCAGAGTGTTACAATGCTACCACTGATGGTGGGGAAATATTTTTATAACACTTACACCTTAAAGCAGCAACTGCTGTACTTTTAATCGTCCAGAAAGTTGAGGTTTCTCGGTCCAGACCGATAAAAATGTTTAACCGAACTAGTTCAATTAAAATGGGCTGATGTGATACATAATAATAAGTAAATAAAATACGGTTCAATATTTAAGACAACTAACCACACCTGGTGATCAATAATGCTTACGGGCCAAACAACATTTCACATTCCATATTGAAAATGAATACATCGGAGCGTGTTTTTTTTTAATTCAAAATTCAAGTAGTATATGGCTTAGTGTAGAGATCACAGAATTTTTGAAAACGTGTACAATATTCACTTCTCCCCATAGCACGTCATTCACATTTTTAACTGTTTTTGACGTAAATAAATAAATAAACTAATTAATTAATTAATACTCAGCATGTACGACGGAAAAAATGGTTCTTTTTATCAGCATTATTAAAATAAAGAAAAAGCTACTTTAAGAGGTAAGTGTACAAAAAAAGTCATGCAACTCGACGCAACAATTTTTTTTACCAACCTCGGCTCTGCTTCTCTCCATCTCGGTTATTAACCACCTCTCCCAAACTCCTTCGCATTTCAGCCTACGCACATAAACTTTTGGAAACATGTTTGAAGTTACGAGTGAATAAATTATTAAAACTGAATTGGCGTTAGATGCTCATTTATCCTTCTGCGCCGGCGCGGCGCGGCGTGGCGCCCGGTGGCGATGGCCCCGTCGCGTGGTGTCGGGTCGGCGTTTTTGCATGTCAGTGTGTTAGGCGATAGGCGCGCGGGGCGGCCAAGACGCAAGCCCTGACCTTGCGGCCACGCCAATCGCTCCGCAGATACCCCCAGGACGATGCTCCTGATTTCCTGCCCCTCTCTAACGGTCGAAATTGCATTGCACTACTAAGGGTAGAACTTACCACATTCATGGGAAATGATGGCTTTAAAGAAATCAGCACTAGAAAATTATACGATAAACAGCTAGTAACAAGCGATTGACAGACCAAATTATTAACAAATCTAATCAATTTTATTTAATTACTTTTGAATGTTTACCTTACTATAATATTTAGATTATTTTTTTGCACATCGGGGATGTAAATAAAACTTCTTTCATTTTACAACAAGTACTTATTTTCTTTCGTTGCCGAAATATCTCTGATAAATAAGCGATCGGACAACGGTATTTTACTTAAGCTTGTTTTAAATAAAATCATCAAGTAATGAAAAACAGAAGTCATATTAATTCCAAATACCAAGCCTCAGCGAGAATATTCAAGGAAATGTGAGTGATGGAGAAAGACTGTAACTGGTTAACCTCCAAATGGACAACCACATTTCTTCCTGCGATTTGCTAGTAGCCTCACTGAATACTGATACAAAACACAAAATAAAGCAGATATGGGGCTGAAATTCACATAGTGAACAACTGACCATAACATTTCAAGTGTGGAGACGAAGAAATGAAAGTGTCACAAATGTCTTTTGTTGATTTATTTGCAGCATAAGCAATTTATATTACAAAAATATATACACGCGAAAGAGAGTTCTTTTGGGTTTGCGTCCACTTGAATGCTTGGGAGGAAAATCCAAACCCATACTCACCCACAATTCATATTTTGGCACCATCTGACACTCACCTGCAATAAAATAAACGTTCATTAGTACAATACCAGCACTGCAAATTTGTTACGACCCTCAAAATTAATCACATCCAGTCCTTCTTGCAAATTAATTGATAATAAGAGCAGTTATTCTGATTCTCGTGTTCTTTTCGCTCGTTCTTTTCTTATAATGCAATGAAAAGCATAGCACAGTACATAGATTACTTTACATCTGAGCTATTTTTGAAAACTCCTCCGATGAAAAAGAATTTATTAAATTAATTGAACTCAAAACATCACGATTTAAATGTGGAAAACGCCCTGCCATATCTGATAATTACCCAAAGTGGCTTAAATATTAACAGAATAAGATAACGGATTTTGATTAAAAGGAGCAAAGCTAATGTGAAAACAATCGTAACAGCGACTTCTTTTAGCTCAACGTTGGATTTTCCAGCTAGTCCCGTGGTGGGTCAAACGGTGGCGAAACGTGGCCATTAGGCAATCGTTCTTCGCTTATCTCCGGCGCGAAATAAAATCGCGTAAATTCTTTCCTCCACATTTGATTTTGTTCGTGCATTGCAGCATAACCGCCGCAGGCAGGCATTGCGAAGCCTTCTGGCGACGCATCCCGAGTCTATCAGGCGCGAAGTTCCGTCGCCCACACCATTCGCAATTTCCCGCTTCCTGGCTCCGGCGAAAGCAACACAGGCGCTATTCTCGGCCGCCCCGCTTCCTGCTTCCCTTGCCCGTGCCAGCTTTCTTCCTTACGCTTGCCCTCGCCGGGCAGTCGCCGCGCCGGCCGAGCGCCGGCGTGACGTCAACGGACGCAATCCGCGTTCTTGGCAGCTCACCCACTCGGCCGGGGCTGCACTCATTGAGCGCGGAGCTCATTCGCGGCCGAGCGGTCGGCGCAGCGGCGCGCGCCGCCCTCAAGGAGGAAGCGGCGGCCGCGGCCGCGGCCGCGCCAGCGCCAGCGCCAGCGCGCGACCTTCGCCGCGCCCACGCGGGCGCACGCCCTTGCAAGCGGACCTACAACTGCAAATACGTGCTCTTCTACTTATTTACAGGCTCCTTACATAAAGGGGCAAAGAACTCCTGCGTGTGCAGTTTAGACCATAGAAATTAACAGGTGGTGCTGCAACATTATGTACTTTCTCGCGGTATTGCTAATGGCTATGTAATATTATTATATGACAATTTCTGTCTTACACTTCTATTACCATTTAAAAAATTTTTAAATAAACGAAGCGTGAAAAATACATTTTTTAAAATTCAAACGTTTAAACGAAAACGGCTTTCTGCCATTGAATTCAGTGTATTCATGTATTCGTTCTACATGAATGTATCAACGATGTGCGATACGTATTTCAGCCGTAAATAAAATTATTAGTTCATATTAACGCGAACGAACGGCGGCCGTCATTATCGCCTTCTGTTATCAGTTCGGCATTAGAACAATGTGTTGAATAAGCAACAATGACAACTAATTCGTATGGGATACACATTTTGCAAAATAGTATTCTTGATACCACTAACAAGAAAATGAAAGTGGATAGAAAAATATAAAAATTAAATGTAATTTTGTTATTTCATCAAAACTACTCGGTTTTCACACGCATTACTCGTCGTCTCCATATCTTATTATACAGAGTAAAATCGATCGTTTTTACATTTAACTCAATTTAAAATAGATTTAATGACTAAATAATATTAAACCTAATGTTTTTTTGTTTCTTTTCAAAGGTTCGAATGAACAGCCACATAACGGATCCATGTTAATGTTCATCAAAGAGAAGAATTCAAGACATTTCAGTATCTTATCTTGCCGCCGTTCTACAATAAAATTCTCAAATTTTCAACGCTGCAATAAAAACAATGGAGTAATTTTTTTGAAAAATTTGAGAATGTTCCAGTGGCCACACGTAAAGTACCCTCCAAAATTAAAATTTCGGTTAAAAATTCAAGGGGCCTCGACATCTGCGAGATCATTGGGAAATATGAAATATTGAGAGAATGGGCCGAACGGTTTAGCCGCTAGCGTCACGGACGGACAGACAGAAGTTTTGTTGTCAATCAATTTTTTGGTATCAAGGCCACACAAAACATGTATTCTAGCTACATCATGTTTTAGAGGATTCTTTTTCTAAATTTAGCAACTGGAGTTATCCACTTTTTCGTTACCAGGGCCCTGTAATGAGAGTTTTTCTGCCCAAAATTTGCCGTTTTTTTTCGCGCAGCATTACAAAACTTTCTCTCTCTTACGTAAGAGGTAGCGAGAAAGTAAATTTAATCGTCTCAAATCTACTAACAAAATCAATACTTGTAATAACCAAAACTCGTTTTTCATACAAAACATCTTTGCAGATAAAATCCGTAGAGACGATTCTGTGCCAGAGACAATTGGCGAATCTTGAGGCAAAGGTTGGATTCTCATTTGGGAGAATATAACATTGTTTCTCAATAGGAAGAATCAATTAGAAATATAGAACATTAATATGTGCGTATAAGCATTCAAATACTGAGGTAAAGGTCTTGTAGAAATTCCTAGCCTTAATTCCTAATCCAGGCCTATTAGGGGATGCCAACGGGGTGCGCCTGTTCGAAAAAGTTCCTCTGAACCCGCGCCAGGGACAAATTTCAAAGGAAACCTGAGTCCAAATTACGGTGCGGAACTACGTCCAATGATCGTCTCTTGGCAGATACCCAATACTAAATAACTGTACTCCCGAGACTGCTGCTATGACAACGTGGTTCCAAGGAATACCCGTGGTTCCAAGGAATTTTAAATATTTGCTGTTTATGAGAGGCGTAAATAGCTGTGTTATATTACATATAAAACATTAACATCAACGATAATAGCTAATTTTTTCTGGTAAAACTCAGTGATGATGTTTACTGAATATCAATCATTTGTATTTTGAAACGTCCCAAGACGATAATGGTATTTGCAGGATAAGGCAGTTATAATTACATCAGAAAATAATTCTTGCCGGTTATTCAAATTTAGAGGAAGAGAATTGAAGTAAAGAAGAGAGGAAAGAAGAAAGGAAGAGGGGGAAAGAAACGGGTGAGGGAAGATGGCTTTGGAAGACGAAGGGGTATCTAAGCAAAATGTGCTAATTGAACAGGATAAAAAAAGAAGGATATAATGATTAATATTGGTGTTGGGTAACTCAGAGGAGCTTAGAAAGTAAGATTGGGCAGTTTTGATGAAATAACTGATACGGATCAGTACGAGTATGATGGCCGCTGCGGGAGCAGCCAGTGAACCTACCTCCGCCTCCGCCGCCGCCTCTTCCTACTCCTCCGCCGGATTGATGGATATCGACTAATGACAATTATTCACAACTACTGAGTGAAGGAGAAGATGTGAGACTCACAATGATGTATGTTGCTCTCTGTTACAGTACCAGACATTACAATCTTTATGTTATGGATGAAATGATAATATTCGCATAGGACGTAATAAATAAAAGATATAGAAAAAATTAAAAAAATAATTAATGAAGCATCAGAGACCCGATTAACCCCAGAAGTTAAGTCAAAGGCGCGCTGGAAGGAACGAGGCCGAAGCGACCAGACGAAACGCGCGTCGCGCGCGCAAGTGGGCGTGGTCCAGCTCGCCTAACGAGCGCATGCGTAAGCGCGTGCGAATGGGTGAGATAGCGCGCGGCCAGCGGAGCGCGTCGCCAAGGCCGCGGGAGAAAGCCACAGGCGACCGCTGCGCCACACCGCGCCGGTGGCAGGTGCTGCAGGGAGAAAGGCCAGGAGAAGGACGCCCAAGCCCGGAACCAAGCCATCGCCCAGCCTCACCTACCCCAAGACGACTCAAAGACTACCAGCCAACTCAAAAACTGCTCCCGGCCTACTTAAAGTTTACTCCCGGGCGTCCCAAATACTACTCCCTGCGGATTCCAACACGGCTTCAAGACGACTCCTTAAAGTAAGAGGACATGGGTCTCCATTTCTATCTAGTATTGAACATGGCAGCTGCTGAGTTCTTAAAAAAAGTACTGCAGTATGCTTTAAATGTATTAGTACATCTATACATTTATATTATGCTAACCTTATTAGTGGGTAATTTTGTTTCTCAATGTGTATGCGTTCTCTTTCCCCTTTCCTTATCAATAATTCATAAAATATTTTTATTATTATTATTATTATTATTATTATCACTATCACAATTTAGCTTGTTTCCACACGTGCATCTCGGTTACCATGACCAAGAGATACGCGTTCCAACTGTCATAATCAGCACTGGATCAACCATCAATGTTCAGAAACTTCCTCACAATGTTACATGTGTCCAGTATTACAATCTTTTGCATCTGGATGTATAACCCCTTCTTCAGATGCAGTTCAGCTAGGGATTCATGTAGGAACTTTGGAATTTCACCAGTGGCGCCTAGAATTATTGGTACAATCGTCACCATTTCCACGTCGCTCCACATTTTCTTTATCTCGTTTGCCAGAGGTTGATATTTTAGAATTTTTTGACTTCTTTTCTTTGGAATGTTGTGAGCTAGCGGTACTGCGACATCAAACAGATACACCTTTTTGTTTTTCTTGTCATGCCATACAATGTCCGGTTTATTAGATGATACAGACCTATCTGTTATTATGGACCTGTTCCAGTACATTTTGTGATTATTTGTGTCAATGACTGGTTCGGGAGTGTACTTATAGTATGGTGTTCGGTTACCCGTCAAAAGGTTATTATTGTGGCATAGTTGCTGATAAACCACTTTACAAACGTCGTCATGTCGTTTTGTATATTCTGAGGATGCTAGAGAGCTGCATCCACTGATAATGTGATCTATATTTTCCCTATGTTCTCCACATAGCCGACATTTGCCATCACGAACGTTAGTGTCTTTCGGGATAAATTTACGGTAGTTTTTAGTTGATACTACTTGGTCCTGAATAGCTACCATGAAACCCTCTGTTTCCGCAAAAAGTTCTCCCAAGCACAGCCATTTAATTGACGACTTACCGTCCATCAGTTCTCCCTCTATCTGGTATGGGTAGCGTCCATGAAGTTGCTTCTCTTTCCAGTTGCTGATTTTCATCTCATTGGTCTGTATTTGCTTTTGTAGGTTCCTTTTTTCATCAGACAAATTCAATGGTGTAATTTTCCGGTCAATGTATGTTACAATCCGTTGTATCTTGCTTCCATTAGCTTTTTCGTGGAAGTACTGACGCAGTCTCTCCAGTTGTTGGTGATGGTGATTAACAATATCTATGACACCTCTTCCTCCTAAAGATCTAGGTAGGTGGAATTACTCAACTGCGCTTTTAGGGTGGTGACATCTAAATCTGGTGCAAAGTACTCTGCAGTTTGTATTAAATGCATCTAGTTCAGTTTGTGTCCATTTGACAATACTAAAGCTGTAGGTCAGCACTGGAATTACATAGGTATTTATAGCCTTAATTTTCTTGCCAGCACTGAGTTTAGTTTTCAGAATTTTACTCAGACGTGTTTTAAATTCCTGGGTAATGTTAGATTTTGTAATTTTTTGGTCAACATTAGATCTTTATTATTATTATTATTATTATTATTATTATTATTATTATTATTATTATTATTATTATTACTTTAATGACTTTATAGCAACAAGCATTTTTAAAGAAATGCGAATTACTTAAGTATTTGAAATGAAAGTAGGTCGGCTAGAAGACAGACAAAAACAGTTACTTGAGGTGTAGAATAGGACAAAGGACCACAATCATTTACGAGACGGATCTTAGAAATCAAAAGAATTACGTAGAAGTTCTGATAAAAAAAAATTACGCAAGACATGTATTTTGGGATGTCATTGTCTCTCCTTTGCACACAAGATACCGAACAGCTTCGTCAAACATTTTCCCTAGTGGCTAAACCGGTATCTCACACGTACACACCATCTTTTGGAGCATTATGATCAACATTTTTGTACGACTGGCGAAACGACAACTAATGGCAAAACAAACTTCTCCAAAGGGACTTCCTCCCTGTTTCGAAGACGCAGTTGCCGCTCATTTTCATTTCATAATTCTCCACGCGGAAATTTATTGCTGGCTTCTTCAAAGAAACACGAGCACAGATTATGAACGTACATTAAAATAAACTTCCGTTCTTTCAATACTTCTAGAGTGAATACATTATCATTTGCTGAGTGGTTTCCTCACAAAAGTAGAGATACGTACACGAGATTTTATTTTAATCCAGAAGTAAATAGATTTTCATTACATTATGAAACACTTTCATCGCTTATTTTGCAATTGCGCCAATACTTCATTATCAAAGAGTTACGCAATTCAATGCAGAAATCAATGTTTTGAAGTACTAGTCCCAACTAACATTAGAGCGCAGACAAGGTCAGTCTTGTACTCTCCGCACCTAGTGTTGCTCATCGAGATTTGGCACGATTCTATGCAACAGCCATGCAAAATTTCAAATCATTCCGAAATGTACGAAAATATATAATAATAATAATAATCCAAAATATAATCTTCATGTTTGAGATATAAAAAATAAGAGGACCTTGTTTTTCCTCTGAGCGCACACCCTACCACATCTTTACATAAATCAAGAAGATAGGAAGAAGGGATGATAGCCAAATTTTGTAGCTGATTTGCCTTTGCAAATATTTATGATTCGGGTAGGAAATAGAGTTTATAAAAACATGCAGAGAGTACACTTCTCCCTAGCACGTCGCACACAGTTCTTAACCGTTTTTGACGTTAAATAAAGAAAACTATTTTCTTAAGGTAACGTTGTTACTATTCCCGTTAGATTGGGATAGGTGATTTACAAAAATTATACAGAGGGCCGTGGAAATGGCTAAAAGAGAGGATTCCTAACATCCTCCTCACCTTTAAGCACGTGCATTCCTGTAGTTCTATGTGCAAAGGGTAAAAAAATTAATTGGCAAAAAACGACCATCTTCGATCCCTTAGTCCCCTATATGTATGCAACATTTATTCTAAGTCCACCCCTGCGATGGCCCTTAGCAAGAGTCCCACGCCAGTCATACGTTCTCTGCGACGCAGCGGTGTCTATCGCCGGCGGCGGGGCGGCGCTATCTCCGACGGGCGGCCGGAGCGGCGTCGGGCGCCGTCTGGGTCAGAGGGGGGTGGGGGCGGGGTCAGGGGCCTGTCGTGCTGCACTGCTCCCGTAGAGAAGATGCAACGCTGCACCGCGCTGCAATGGGGCAAGCGGCCGCCCGCGCGGCGCAGCGCAGCCGCACCACACGCTAAGGCACATTGTCGGGCGACACTAACGACTAAAAATAATATTCTTTCTCGTTAGGCGAAACCTCTGTGGCGGATCTATTTACACATTCAATTTGACACAAATTTTACATTTTCGTTTGATACCTACAAAAATAGATATGTTATTTTCATTGAACAAAAAAATTAAAATAGGGAACTGTCTTAGTATTGCATGGAGGTAAATGTGGCACATACAATTACAAGGCGTATTAATTTAATACATTTATTTATTTAACTTATTTTTAAATAATGTATGTAAAATTTTACTTTATTTGCGGTTTCGAAAAATTGGAAACATAAATAATGAGGTTTATTAAAATTTTATTTTGTTAAAAAAATTGTTAGAGATTTTCTTTATTTTCTCCAGATACTAATACTTCCTCCGTCACTGAGATTGTATAGTAAACTTTCAGCACCTAAAACAAGACATTTTTTTTTTTGGTATTATTATGATTTAAAGACACGCCGCCAAAAGGATTTTCCGGCTAGAACGTTTCCATAAGCAATAAAAAAATAAAAACCCACCAAGTCGTAATAAAATGTGGTGCGAAAATTTTACTTTAGGAACAGAAAGAATTGTAATCGTGAGACGGAAAATGGCGAATCTTCGAAAGACAACTCTTATTGGCGGGCCCTGGTAAAGAAAAAGTTAATAAATATTGTTTCTTAGTAAATTACTTCCTATAGCACGTGGTATAGTCAGAATCCGTATTTTGTGGGTCCTTTTTACCGAAAACCCGAATTTCGCAAAACGTCTGGTTTTTTTTTTAAAAAAAAATTAAATGCCAAGATTACTGAGTGTGTATACATGCAATGTGCCGCAATCGCCTGACACACAAGTCCCTTTACGAAAAATTTTCAGTCAACGTAATTACATTAGTATGAGATGTATTCCGTTCGTACCTTCAGGAAGATAACAAGATATAATACTATAGTCCACTACAACACACATGTACAGATCTTGGTAAATGTACTACATTTCAATTTTAATTTTCAGAAACATGAACTCTATTAAAACAAATACTCAACTGCATTATTTTAGAATGTGTAAAACTCCCTAATATCATTGGTTTTGGAGAATAAGAACAGAATAACATGAAACATTTAGGGGGTTTTGATTTTCAGAATTGTGCCTAAGAAGTACGTTTCTGTTATAATGTTTTTTAGAGCGCTTCCTTTACTTTCTTGCAATTGCAGGGTTCAGCTAGTTTAAAATTAATTTTCTTAACTTATTGATGCACTTGTCAAAAGATATAATGAAAACGAATCCCACAACAAGAAGCGGGGTTAATTTTCACTGGCACCGGCGTTGCCCATTGATTTATCACAAACGTGTATTTCATAATAAAATTAACTCTATCTATAATTTATCCCCGCCGAGCTCCACCATGCCTCGCCCCGACTTGGATGCCCAGCTCCAATCTGCTTTGCCCGGCCCCGCCTTAACCATATTCCCCGTGCCCTGCCATGTTCGCTACGATAATCGTTCTTGCTACCATCGTCGTTGCAGGCAGCTGTAAACAGGTGTATTCCGGGTTGCATACACCCCGCAAAACTTCTAGATACAAACGTTCATAATCAAATTCGCCAACACCAAGCATTCATTAATCAAATTTACGTCTAAAAGTAGATATTATTTAGAGAACATTGTGTTACAAATCACATACCAATTAAGTTAAATACTCTGGATAAAATATGCAAGTGTAAAATTGTCAACCTTTTTTACACTTAAAACTATCGGAAAAGTTATCATCTCTATCCTCTGAAGATTCCGTTCAGGAAACCAACTGAACATGAGAAGTCATAGAAAGGTTTTTTAAGAAAAAAATTGTTTTTGAAACAACAAGCAGGCCCAATAAATACCTATAATTTAAAAAAATCTTATTTACAGTTCATTGTTCCTTATTTGTTTCATCTTTCCATTATCTTTTAAACTCGCACAGCAGATTGCCATCTGATGGCGTTCTTCCGGGGATAAACCTCAAGAAAATTAATGCAAGAATGTCTTTGAGGAAAGCTTCAGAAATATTGCAATGTGAAAAGATTATATGAGGACACGAACAGTTTATGAAATCTCTTTCCTCTTAGCTGGTCACATTTTCCGAGTAAAGTGGTTGCGACTTACCATACAAATGAAAAATGAATGAGGTGAAGAAAAGGAATAATCTGTCAGTGACGGTCAAATGGACACAAACATCCCACATTTTATTTGAAATAAAGTCCTTGGAATATTCGGCACAAAAAAGTGACGATTTATGGACCTAAAATAAGTAACAAAATTACGAAATTATGCACTATTAGGCATGAAAATTGACGTTTTAGGCACTTAAAAAGGGTACAAAATTAATAAATCAGGCAAAGAAAAAACATTAAACAAGGAACAGTTGTATTTCTGGCATCTAAAACTGATCACATAAGGATTAAATTAAGCAATTTTTATTACGCTGAATGATACGTATTTTTACATTTATGAGAGAAACTACAAGCATAGTTTATTCACTTTCATAATAAGCAGTATAGTATATAATCAATATTTTCTTCAATATTTCTACAGTAAGGCCGTGTATATCTGTTAAAAATTGTGAAAACTGAAAATGAATTTTTCACAGAGACTTAAATATAGGGGCAAAACAAATTTAGTCATTTCTCATGCTCACGTTTAGAACTTCTTCACCCACTCCCCCGGAAAAATTAGACAACAAAAAGGTTCTACATTTTGCTTCCATTTTAAAACATATGCCATTCTAGAATCTTTGGCAATAGACTTACCTAGAGTTTAATATTGGAAGTAAAGCAAATAATATAGGAATCCGAAACATTCAAGAAAAAAGATAATTTTGTGACATATCCAACCTCAAAATTTTCACATAAAATTGTAAATAGTATTTCATATGAACTGGCTCAAAATTATTATAATTATGGCGAATAAATTACTCTATTTATTACAAAAACTAAACACAATTTAACCAATTACAGCACTTTGCAGCGGTGACAAGCAATGACTTTCTTTTCTTTCTTAATTTAAATAATGCTTAGTCCATGTTAAACAAAACATAGCAGCCAAAACGACACGCTACAAAGTGACGGGCGTATCAACGAACACTAGCAAAACAACTTTACACGTGCCACCGAAACTGCTTTTATGTCTGCAAGTTTAACAGCCTACAAGTCTGGGTTTCACGAACGAAGGAAACTAGAACGAGTCCACTTATCAACATGTTTTTCGATTTCTGCAAAGTATGAAGTACTTCTAACAATCAAAGAATCTTGACACAATAATGAACAGTAAAACTCTTTAGTAACATCACATGGATTTCAATGCAGTGAATTGTTACATAGTAAAGTTGATTACAGAACGTATCTAACCCCGCAAGGAATCATAACAAAGGCACAAAGCCTTTGTGCCTTTAAGATTTCATGTTATTAAAGTCCCACCGAAGATTTATTTGATATGGAATAGATTTAAATTTGAGATAACATTTGCGAAAGAACACGTTTTAAACACTCGCGAAAGAACATGAAACATTCACAAGTGCCAAGTATGAAATCTGCTAATGGATGAAATTTATAAAAGAAAACATTTGATTCATAATTTGTAAGACTGTGCCCGTTAAGATTAGAAATTTCTTTAACTAATCATTCATTTATTCCTTCATACGTTCTTCTTCATCACAAAGATATTTACTTTACAATACAAATTGTTCATCCTCAAGGGCAACAAAAATTATTATTATTATCATTATTATTATTATTATTATTATTATTATTAAAAATACTTATTTTCCTTTAGGCAGGAGGATCAAACGACATTTTAAACTGACTTCTGTTTCCTGAAGTCAGTGTTCTTCCTTAAAATGGAAGCGCCTTTCCTATATGGAGGCTCTCATGAGCGCCCGCTGCCTTTCTCAATGGCCTTATCTTGTAATGACGACAGCCTTAAAGCCATATCGGAAGTGGGAGAATGATTTTAATGGATTGGTAATAATTGTTATGATTGCGGACAGGATTTGACAACAAATGCCTTTTTTCTCCAATCATAAAGCAAACTCATTTGGTATAAGTATAACACATTAAATAACGAATAATATAATACATTGCTTATTTTCTTAATAAGAATTCTTTATTAATATTTCTTAATTTATACAAACTGCTAATTATTCGGCACAACTTCCTTCAAAAGATTTGTCGTTATACAAAGGTTCTTTTATTTATTTACATTTGTAAATTTAATTTTCGATTTTGTAATGCGAGTTTGTATTTACGTGGTTCATTGGAGCTAATACTGAATTTCTGTAATTGAATTACGCAAGATATTGAAATGGGAAATCGTGATGGTTTCGAGTAATACGTGCCATTGGTCTTAAAAGTTGTGAACACTGATGAATTCTTGAACGAGACTTTTATTGCCTCTAATTCTAAGGTCACAGTGGGTTTTCGCCCACAAATGAGAATGGACACATATGCGAAAGAGAAAATGACTTGCCTTAGTATGAAGGTTTACACGTTTTATACGAATGGTATGGCATATTTTTGGGCACATTTTGGAACGTTTAACTGTGTTAAAAATAACACGTTGAGTAGCCACTACAGAAAGCGGTACCGTCACACACGGAGTGCACCGGTAATTGATGAATGACAGGACACACACGCTAAATTTGTTTAGTGGGCGCCAAGCATGCATCTTCCTTGCCATCCTGCTCCGGCATTGAGAACCACAGGGTTTGGGTGCTCTGGGTCAAAGGGATGCATTACGTCTACTCGCTCTATTAATAATACACAGATATGCAATTTCATAAGGTGTAAACCGTCTTAAGTGGCGGAAACAAGTTTACTGACAAATAGAAAGTTCTTAATTACAATTTGAAATTATCATTTTCTTAACAATATCCGGTCCAAAACTTAATTAAATTAAACGGAGACGGTCAAATACACACGAGTAATGATGACGATGATCGTATTACCTCACTTCGGTGGCATTGTACGCCAGCGGGACTTTACCGGTCAATTCCGGCGGAGCAAGGTTGAGATGGCTTCGTACACATCAGGAATGGATCTCGTGCTCTCGTCGACTGTCCCGTAAGTCAGCAGCCGTCCGCGAGCAAGCTCGAAATGCTCAATGCCGTTATGCGAGACGAGGCCATCATACGCCACTTCGTCAGCGTTCGCTCACCCTTTTCATTACTTTAGGGTGTCAGTCCGACTGATCCACCACACGGAATTAATTCCGATTGAGTGAATGATGTCAGTAGATAGTTGACTCCGCCATAAGTTGCTCAAGTCTAATCTTATATAGTCCTTCTCTCTCAAGTCACTAGCTCAAGTCTCCTCTCTCGTGTCCCTAGCTCGAGTGTTTTCTCTCACGACTCCAGCTCAAGTCTCCATAACAAGTCTCAAAACAATCTGTTCTCTCACGTGTTCACATCAAGTGTCCATTTTCTAAATCCTCAGTTGCTCCCTCGCTTTCTTCCCCCAGCCCCATTTGGAAATTCCTGTGCTGTCACGTGCGTGATACTTTGCCTCTGATTCGTTTGATCATCAGACCTCTGGAACCTTCCACTAATCTTTTTCGTCGATTGGCTCTACGTAATCCTTCCCTTTAGCGCCCTACTTTGCTACGATTTTAATTGGTCGCCTTTGTGCGACCATGGGCGCGTGGCGATCTCGGAGAAAGAGAGGCAGCGACCGCAGTCGGCTGTCCGCTGATTATTTTATGGTGCGCACTTAGGGATTAACAGGCGAAGTGCCACCGACATCCCTAAAGTTCCGATACTCAATCCGACGATAGCCGGGGACTAAGAAAGAGGTGGGGTGGTGGAAGGGTACCTCCCGTCTTGAAGAAACGGCTCGCGGACGAGGCCCGCGTAGTTGTACGCCTGCAAGACCTTTTGTGCGTGAAGGTGGCGAGGGGTTGCCCGAATACTTGGGCGTGTCGAAATGCTCTGGAGGGGCGCCTCAGCTGGGTAGCAAATTGGCGTGACAAAGGGGTCTTACGCGCGATGCGACTTGTAGCAATATATCGCCTAGTAATGATACGATGATGGAGCAAAGAATAGCGATGGCTCACGTTTAAGTTGCGTGCATGTATAACCCCAGATAATCGTAAAATACTCATTTGGTCAGAATATATTGATTAATTTTTTCGTGTTTCCGGGCGCGTCAACTGCTGTGGTGATTAGTCCCGTGCTGTCACGTTTTTCTCTCAGGCGATGGTGGTGATCTTTCCCGCTGAATGGCGAGATCCGGCGCCGACCTACCGTCGACTAGTTCCCTCTAACCAGGACTCACCCACTAGCGGGACACCGCCCCAGCCGGGACAAGCTCTAAGCTACCGACCGGTCTCCCGGGATATGTGGTAGTGTAGTGCATGTTAGTGTGTGTGTGGGTGTGTGTGTGTGTGTGTGTGTAAGGGGAGAGGATAGGACAAGGAAGAGGAAGGATAGATCGCGCGCGGTCCGTGGCCCGTTTGGTACTGCTCCGGCATTCGCCTGGTGTTGATCGGAGAAACCACGGAAAACTACCGATCAGAGCAGCCGGCCGCTAGAACTCTCCTCCAGACAGCGACTGAATTTGACCTAGCTGAAAAGCTAGTGTCGAAAATCCTGCCGCCGTCAGGACTCGAACCTAGGACTTCCCGGTCAGATGAGTTGCAGTGACATCAGTTGATACACTGAGCTACTGCTCCCGGTTTGGTCAGAATATACTTTTTCGATTTATTTGCCTTAAATAATCGGGGTAATACAGCGTCATTCCCTGTTAGCATTGTGAGGATTCGGTCCGATTCGTTCTTGGCGCCTTTTAGTACTGTAAAGATACACAAAACGCGGTACAGACAGCCTCCGTAGAGCGTCTGGGGACTTTTTTGTATTGTGTTTGATGGTATAGTTGTCGTAGTCGTGGTGTTTGCTGGAGCCTTTACGGAAAATTTAATTGCTGATGAATTGAGACAATCTTAAAGAAATTTACTTAAGTAAGAATCTCATTTTATCATCGGCATGTTTCTGTGTGCATTTCACGTATGATTAAAATTTTTTATTAAGCCTAGTTTTAATTCTTTTACAAACGTCGGCTGCGGGACTTCATATTTTAGTTTGCTGTTTTTAAATTTCGGAATCAGATTTCCTTCATTAGGTGGAGTTTAAACCTCCATATTTTTTTGGGGCACCAGCCACCACCGTGATGGAGCACTGACGAAAAAGGAGAAAGAGGAAACGCAAGAACGTGGAGAAATCCTAACTTTGCCCACCGCAATTTCCCTTGGATCGACCGAGATGTTAACCCCGGACCCCAAAAATGGACAGCGAGCAGTCCGATCACCCAGCGCCCAGGCACCGTGTCACTCGTTTCGAAGGCGATGGCTCGAGCATGCAGCGACGCTAGAGGTCGCTTCTGATTAAAACCATAATTTTTGCGCGATAAGTGACGCCAGCGCCCATCGTCGCCAGTTTGTGTTTATCTGTTGGACGCAAGCCAATTCGTAGCTGAACGCGGTCGCGAAGTTGTTACAGATGCAGAGAATAGCGATTACAGCGGTGTACAGACACAAATACATATATCCTAAATCACGCCAAAACAGAATCTATTCAAATCAGTATAATATATTGAATCGTCTTCACAATGTATTACACGAACATCGTACACATTTGAAGAAAATGGCTTTGCGTGAAAGACGCTGATCATTTAACTCTCAAAATCATGTATTTTCTTATTAAAGCAATACATTATTACAGAAGCGAGAACTAAATATAGGTCATAGGTATTGCTCTCTATATTAACGTCATAAATATTATTTATGGGTCACATGCGTCTTTAACGCTTTTTAATATGCAACCCTGCAAGTTTGTTAAGTGCACTTGTACCTACCTGCATGTTGAGAAATTTAACACCCTTAGCAACGTAAACAACCATAGATTCAAACAATTGAGAAGTACTTCATATTGGTTTGGGGAATAATTATTCTTAGTTGTAATATTAATAGTACAATTAGAAAAATGTATATTAGGTAAATTAACCTCATTTTCCTTACATTCCACCAAATGTAACTACTACAGTAATCATACTTACTGACGATGTGATGGTGTCGCCACTGGAAGTCAACGCGCCCATTTCCTAACCGAACCTCTTTAGGTTCAGGAGAATTATTTGCATCCATCTTTCTCAAATAACGGCATACGAATATTGTTTATATAGATATATCGCCAACAACACCCCACAATATCGTACTAACGTGCCGCAGCAACAGAATTCATGTGTTTATTATCGCAGTAATGTCGTAAATTTACGCATAATTCATGAGATTTTATGGTGACCGATAAAATGCTGCAAATACTACGAAATGTTACAGTGTTATTACTGCCTCGTCCAAATTAAAAATCTCGGCTCTGCTACGCTCCGCCTCCATTTTTAACTTTTGGCCTCGGCAGTATCGTTAACGGTCAAGTAATATTATAATTCTGGCTGAACTCGCAAAAGTGTTTCCAAACCGCAAATAAATATTTGTCCAGGTTGGGTTTAAACTCGACCTCACCCAACCAGGTTAAGTAATATTATAACGAGCCAAGAGTCGTTCATTTGCGCGTTACATTGTGGATTACAAATGCTATAATAAATTCATACCCTTTCGTAACTCTAACACGCTTATCACAATACAACCTACAATTACGTCAAAACTACTAACAATTATTGACGTAAAAATCGACGAATAACAATGATTAAGAAATAAATTTTTATCTTTAATATTCGGGGTCGGGCAAGTTTGACAAAAAAAGTGAACTTAATGTGAAAAAGAAAATTTTCTCGAAGCTTTCTAAATCATCTCAGACCAGGTTCTCAACGTCATCGGAATAAACATGCAGCGCTTCGTCCGTAACGAGGAATAAAACGCTTCGTGTTTTATCTGAGGCCTCGGATTATAAATATGCAATGGATGCAAAGTCATTAAAATACACTCTCACCGCACGCTTCATAACTTTTATTGCTGTGATAAGGCAGGCAGTGCGATCCGGATGCGCTATCAGAACGAGTAGGCCAAATGGCAGGAGACGACTGCAACCCAACCATGCCCATACTATATTCGTATGTACGAAATGAAAGCTCAATATGTTCACAGCAAAATGAAATCACTCTGCAACTCCTACACTGACAGCAGAGCCCTAAGCGAACTAGTACCATAACTGAACAACGCGCATGGTTAACCGTTTAATGCTCATATGCGTATCTACGTATGAAACATTGTTCGTAAAAATAACTGAAAAAGTTTCGATATAATTGTTCGTTGAGTTACATGCATTTTATTTTCTTCCGTTCAGAAGGTCAGAGGTATTTTAATTGTTCTAAGTTGCTGAAGTACCTCTTTCCCGCCTGCGGATGACAAAAACTTTATAATTACTGACGTCAGTACTTGTTGCATCGGCACTGAAAAGTATATTATCTGGAAAACCCTAACATGCAATTGTTTTTACTTTGGGTTTAACTAAAAAATAGAAAATAATAAATTATAATACGAAATAATACATACGCGTAAAATATATATTACACACGACAAAAATATTCTTTATCCATCCGAGAAAGATACCTCATCGTAGGGTAATTCCATCCTGTCATAAAGTATATTATTAGTGTTACACAACAACTTACTAAAACTCCACTTTCAAGTTTTATTTCATCTGGAGATTTAAATGTAAACTCAAGAATACCTAAAGTGAAAATCATGGTAAAGTGGACCATTCTGACTCTACCGCCTTGAAAAGCATTTATTCCGGTGCTTCAAAGCAGCATTGGTATTTGGCACAAGTCCATAACTCAGAATTACCGTCCGAAGAGCCGTAAACTGAAACAGTGCGAATGCAGAGAATCCCCACGGGAAAGGGGAAGGAGGATGGGCAGAGAGAAGGGGGCGGGGGCGGGGGCGGGGGCGAGCGGTCGGATGCGCCGGGCGCCCCCGCTTGTAAATAAACAGTTCGCTGTTAATCGCCTCAATTATGTGCGCCGGCGGCGATGAAGGCGGCTCCTGCTGGAGCGTGCGGCCGGCCGAGTGGAGGAGGGAGGCCCCGGAGTGGGAGGTGGCCGCCGGCGCCGCCGCCGCCGCCGCCGCCTCCTCCTCCTCCTCCTCCCGAATTCGTAGATGGCGCCACGCTTCGCGCGCCGACAGGCTGCGCTCCGCCAGCTGTCGCTCTCGGTATCATCTTGCCAACTGGCAATCAACAATCACCTTGTAATATTTCTGACAACTATCTTTGTTCAATTCTCCTGTAGGCCTACATAATATGCTAAGGAAAAATGATTTTTTTAGAAGGAAACCATCGACACACGAACCCGTAAGAGGAAATGAGGTACACAGGAACTAACCTTCACCCATTGTTCTGAATTAAAGAGATTGAAGGCGAAAAACATTCGCAAAATATATTTGGGGAATCAGGCGCACGTGTAACCTACAACACACATTACCATTGGCAAAACCGTAAACGCCCTACCTTAAAATTCGGTTGTTTCTTATTGCAGCATTTTTCAAAATGAGGTGTTTTGAAAATTCTATTACATTTTTGGAAGCATTGATTGCCAGAAATGCTGGAAGTTCGTTTTAATGTAAAGCAATTTTCACTATTAAATCAATGATTTACGAAATGCAGAATGTTTACGAAGCAGAAAAACACAGTATATAATTGTAGTATTAATAATATTACAATTAACAATAATGAATTCAACAACTAATATGAGATACTCTAATTCTGAATTGATTGAATCTGATTTATTTTGTACATCGCCATTTCTTAAAAATTGCCTTGCGGTGAACGATGGTTGTTTATTTACGTTGCAAAGGATGTTAAATTTCTTTATATACAGGTAGGTACAAGTGCACTTAACAAACCTGTACGGTTGCATGTAAACAGGGGTTAAATATGCATGTGACCGATAAATATCATTACTGGAGAAGAGTTTCACTGGGTGGAATACCAAGTTAATTTATCTTATATACAGGTGAGTCACGTAACTTTAGCAGCTCGTGGAATTTTTGAACGATTGTTATTGCAATACAATTTTCACGGAAGTGCATGAGGGAATAGAGTTAATTGATGTATGTACTAGTTTTCATTTTATCGCTTGTATTTTACGAGATATTGAGGTATTTTTTTCTCAATTTTTCGGTTTCCTAATACTAGAACCGAAATATTACTTTAAGAATATTAAAGAAAAGAAAAACCTCGTCACATATGGCAATTTCAATTGAAAAGTTGATAAGTCCAAAGAAAAAACTCTATAAGATGACATAAATGCTATATTGACATATATGCTATTCTGTTGTTTTTTTCAAAAATTTACAAAAAATTATTTTTTCCTTGTCTTTCGCGTCGTTAATAATTACATTAGCGGCATTTTTTTACATTATTGTATTTTCGAGTGTATGTGCTTTAAATAATGTCTCATAAGTTTCTCGAAAACTCAAAATTGTTTTGTGAAAATGTGCTCAAAATTCCGCATTTTCAGAAACGCTCAAACGACATTCTCTCAAAATGGGTAAAAAAAAAACTTCAAACTTTTCGTACGGATAATGCAAATTGCACTGTTTAATAAGACTTAAAATTTATTTTGTGTATTCTAAAGTTGTTTTAAAAAAATTACACAATAGTATTTTTTTAATATCTCTCACGCCGTGGCCGTTAATATGCACATTGCTTGTGATTTGTAAACACTATTGCATTTTTTGAGTTAAAGTGTTTCAAATGACTTACAATGAAGTTTTTCGAAAACTCGAAAATTTTCTGTGAAAAGGTTTTAAATTTTGCATTTAAAGTAACGCCTAAACCCCATTTTTTTAAAATAAACGCTCCAAAGTTTTCAACAAAAACTTCCTTATCTCAGACATTTTACTCTTCTTTAATACTCTTAAAGTAATATTTCGGTTTTACCATTAGGTAACCGAAAAATTGAGAAAATTTTGAAAAAATGCACATTGGGCGGCGATAGATGGCAGCTGGCAAGAGGATGGGGCAATATTGTAAGGTTGGCACAGACCAAAGAAATTAAAAAACTAACTTGCATGAACAAGTCTGTGCCATTCTGAACCACCACTAGTTGATTTTCTGACCCTGCATTCTGATATGAAGATAGAAGAGGTAGTTCGCTCCATAGCGCATTGTCAAAGCCCGACCATTTTGCCCACGACTCGCGGTCCCGTAATTTCAACGAGAAGTCAGCGTTAGCAATTTGTAAAACTGCAGACCCTTCTTCTCGTACAGCCTTGAGCGATCGCCAGACATGCAACCCCTGTGATGAAAGATGTCGTAAAGGTCAGGTTAAGTGTTACGGACCGTAACAGCACATTCACGATAAAGCGACAAAATTAAACGCGACAATGCAGATAAAAAGTCCACACATCTACGTAGCACATCAATGTACATTCAGACGCATTACTGGTATAAATTCCAGACAGAACTCATACGGATTAGGGAGAATTTCATGAGTCCCAAGAAGTGGTCTACGCAAGAATTCCAAATCCCCTTAAAATGAATAATGCCGAAACGTCGCTTTTCTGAAATACTGCTGTTGAAAAAACATATCTTGTACAAGAGAACACAACTTAATTTTCTCTCATTTTCGTTTGCTTCCCATTAATTAACGATAGGTAACATCTCTTTACATGTTACATAAACAAATATTTATGTCCCTTGCTTTCTCAATTTATTAAAATGGATTTTCTGAAAATATGATTTTTTGGCAAAATTATTCCATAAAAATCTTCGACCATGAAATGGACACAAATCTGCCAAAAAGCGGTAATTGGTGTAATGTCAGAAATAAAGACTTATTCTACATAGTGTGACATACCAACATGTCACACATTTATTTACTAATATTTGTCGTAAATGGGGTAAATATACAAGGATAAACAAATATGGCGCCCTAGCAACGGTAGCCGAGTTGTTGTCAAGGTCAATAAACTTCATTCTGGCATTGGACCTGAGGGCACGGCTAGCTGATCAAGTAAACAATTTAGGGATTGGTTGAGAAAGCAATGACAGTCTAGGGTATAGCTAGTTGATTATGTAATCAATTTAGGGATTGGCCAGGAGAACAATGACAGTCTATTCACGACAGGAAGTGCGTCGAATGTTTCTGGTGAAAAACAGTAGAAAGAAATAGGCCGAGTCTTGAAGGGCTGAACAGAAAGATTATTTTCACATTCTGACATATGTCGTGGTGCTGTGCGGGTCGCTCGCGGATGATTAATTTTGTGAGATTGGGACTTGTAAATTTTTCTAGGAAGTGAATAGTTATCGGACTTTGAGTAATTCTTGAGTGCGACGAACGGAAATTAGAATTTTCTCGGGATGAAATAACGTGATGGACTTCGAATAATTTGCTGTGTAAAAATGTGTAACTTGTAATTTTCGTGTGTGAGCTAATAATTTCAGACTGATAGAATTTATAAGATCTACAACAAGTTGGGACTTTGAATATTGCGGAAATTAAAATTTGAATGAATTTGTACGCAACAGGACTTGGAATAATTCTTAGTAAATAATAGTTTGCTGAACTTTAACACACTCGTCGCGTAATCAGAAAGAACTGGGAACTTTCGCAAAGTAAATTAAATTAGAATTACAAGTATTTGAGGCGGTGGGGATCAGTGACTCGACAACACCTGTGCAAGAGCAGGAGAGAAGAATCTGGTACTTGGACTTCGGAATTCTCGTCACCGAGAAGAAGAGGAAAATGGTTCTTTGTGGCGTTCACGTGCGCGCGAAGACGGGTACTGCAGGATAAGGTTTGAAAGAGCTCATGACTAAAAGAACATTCTTTATTTGTTACAAATTTTTCAAGTCATATTTTCGCCTAGCACTGAGAATAAGCCATAAGTTTCTTTTGAAATAGAGCAAACTATTTTCATTTGGCCAATTCCAGCTAATAAGTAGCTAGACAATATATATTTTTTTTCAAATTCCTCGCCACTCTGTATAGATGGCAGATTGGATAATCGGCTATTAGTAGGCAATAGCGATTATTTCTAACGAAACCCATCGACCCAGCTAGCGGGATATTGATTTTATTTAGATAACGGTTGAAGCATTCATTTTAATAATATTAACGTAACCTTTTCCTGGTGCCCATGTTTAAAACATAAATTCGGAACGGGTTACATCGAAACGCCCAATAATTTTATAAGCAGTTTGTGTGTGGGCATTGTTTCAATTGTTTTTTTTTTACCGAATCACCTAAAAATTACATTTTTCCCTTTTTCTGAGTTACGACAGTATTCCGGAAAAGTTATGATATTCAGAATTGCACAACATCACACTTAATACCAACAAAACATCAGAAATATTGATTCTACTTTCATTCAGCATGCAAAACATTTGGACAACCAGAATAATGGATGAGCAAACAATTTAGAAATGCCTCACAATATGTTCTCAGGGACTTACATCCATAACCAGCTAGTAACAGAATGAAAATCAGGACAAGCCACAATTTATACGTTTAATAAATCTGATTGACGTAAACGTCGAACTTGAACCTCACTTTCAAGGACTTCAGCTCTCTGGGAACATACTCTGCATCTACGTAACAGGCACGTCTAATATTGCGATTGTCATTGGATATAACATACATTATTATTATTATTATTATTATTATTATTATTATTATTATTACTCTCATGCAGTTTGCAACCGCTCGGGAAACCGCCTCCCCGTGCAATGCCGTTAGGCACAGAGGCAGCAAATCCGCTCGTGGGTGGTGGGCGGAAGAAACGAACACACAGTCGTGGGAGTGGGAGAGGGAGTGGGAGTGGGAGTGGGAGTGGGAGTGGGCCGCCCCGCGCGTCTGGTGGAGGGAGCGCACACTCCCACCACTGCCAACCGGAGAAAGTGCAGGATGTCGCAATGCTACAGACGTGACGGGAAAAACGCCCACAACATAATGTGCACCCCTCTCCACATTTCCCCCTTTTCCACAAAAGCAGAAATTCGTGGACTGAAGCGGTTAATAATGCCGAAATAGCTCATTCGAACTGATGTTTTATATGTCTCTGATAAATTATATATTTACATTATGTTTACAAGTAATTACTTAACACTGCTTAACAATGAGAAAAGGAATTTTGAGATAAATATTTAGCGGATCGAAACACACAATGAGCAATAATCTGTCAGCCGAGACCTGCAAAGGACCAAGACTCGCTGTATGTATCCTGAACCTCATTCATTCACATCTACACCCACCCAGTCCACCAAACACACGAACGCATACAATGCCGCCTACACTTCCATAGAAACCCTTTAATTCAAAAATTAATGGTATTATTCATGAAATGACTTCCTCTAAATGAAATTCTGACCTTTCATATAAGGCAGCTTAACAGCTCGAATATATGAAAGGCGAAACAATTTCAGTAGCCAATTACTCGGAACAAATCCATACATGATAACTAGAATTCCATTCAGAAGTATCACATTTATGGGAATGGAACAAACACAACAGTTACTTTATAACTGGTTATTTTTAAATAGTTTACTGACATCACGTGGATATATATATATATATATATATATATATATATATATATATATATATATATATATATACATATAAATAATCTCCGAGTGGTTTACATCTGGCGATGTTTCTCGGTTCCTCTTTTCCAGCCTTCTCCATCCACTACATCTTCCTCTGACAAATTTCTTGTCGCCATCGTCGTCTGTATTCTTCGTTTCCATGGGATTGATGGTCTGTCCCGCCGTCTTCTATACGGATGTATCCATTTATTTACTTGTTTGAGCCACCTCTCTTCTGACATTTTCAAGTGTACGAATCGCTATTCGTATTCATCTTAGTGTTTTTTGACTCAGAATCAACAATACAATCGCTGTAGTAAAAACACCTCAAAGCTATTTTGGCGCACCGGACTCGTACAGGCGCACGTTTTATGAAACAAAAGGGAAATATAATTCAGACCGAGGTTTTCGCTTCATTTTTATATCCCAATCCCCGCACGCCGACTGGATTCATGACTGGTCGTGAGCTTACATCGTAACATTATACATAGTATAATTAGTGAATATACACAAATTATATTTTTAGTATAATTAAGAGATTATACATGTTGATTTGATGTGTGTCGCCAGAATAATTTTCTCAAATATGAAAACTCAGGTTAATCAGCAAGTAGTTAAAAATAAAATATTCTCAAACACATTTCGGAGGATGATGCATGGGAAGACGTTTTTGGAAGATTACTTTTCCATAACTGGATGTATTCTAAACCAATATCGTGAAGAAATAATGGAAGTCATCTCTGTCAACTTTATATTAAGTTGACGGACATGACTTCCATTATTTCTTCATGTAATTACGTCAACAATACAACATCAGAATTCCCACAATATCGTTAAGGTCGAGAAATGCATATAGATATTGAAAACTTGGAAAACGTGCTAACTTGGATACATACAATTATTCTTCTACATTTATACATAACACAATCTCATTTTTACGTCTTACAACAATAGATACTTCAACTGCAATAAGTGAACGTAGTGTTTGGGGAGGATAAAAATATATTTTCGTAAAAATGCCACTTGATGAAGTCTTTCACATGGAATTATTAATTCCTTCGACTTTCGGAGATATTGCTATAGTATGTGATAGGTGAAGTGTTGAGTGTCGATGACATTCCAAAGGGTTGAATAAATGGTAGAGTCTTTGCTAATATTTTTATTTATTTATTTGATAACCAGCTTTTGTGTCGGAAGGGACGGCGGGCGGCTCCCGCGCCCAAACGGAGGGTGGCTTCTTACAATACTTTTATTATGTTCACAGTATCGAAGCCTTATGGCCATTCCTGGAAGTGGGTGAATTACTTTGTTGGATTTGTGATTATGAAAATATTATACCAATGACGATGGAGCAATGGTAGAAAGAGAGCAAGGGGAAACGGAAAACGGAAGGACAGAAATCTGATTGTCAATAAATGTATGAACATGTCGTTCATCTTCACCCGAATCTTCGAGTGCACGCCACGAAAACCTGCCACTAAGCTGCTTTGTTCGCCACAAATTCCAAATGGATCGATCAGTGGAATTTGAATCCAGGTGCCAGAGGTGGAAGGCACGCAGTCTGGTCGCTACTCCATGGGACGCGCGGCTTCATTCAATATCATAGGAATTCGGTCCAGGAAAAAATTCTGTTTTTTTCTCACCGGTTCTATTTGTTTTTTGGAGCGCTGAATTCGAGTTTGAGGTTTGCTACCTCGAAAAATGGCGACTTCACAAAGAAAATCACATTTTCAGTTTTTTGTTTGTATCTTGACAACTAAGCGCTTTATCACAATAAATACTAAATATCTACAGGTGGCAAAGCTCAAGCCACAGGGCCTGCTCTTCTGCCTGACCACTTTAGATACTTTAATAAAATACTTAATAAGTAGGGCGTCATTCAAGAAAATACGTACTTAATTAGGCGAAAGTGTGTCTCACATGTGCGACAGGGATGAAAAAAGTGAGGACGGAGTTGATGGGAGAGGAACACTCTCATAGCATTTGTGAGAGTATATTTCAAAATTAGTGATGTAATTAGTAAAATTAAGCTGAAATATAATTAGGGATTTCATTAGAATACTCTATTACATTTTGCCCAAATATAGTGAAATTACCTTTGTGCGATTCAGCAAGTAACGAGTAGGGGGGTATTGATAATAAAGAATTTAACATCAGAGTTAGGGAGTTTTGAAGAAGAGAAAATAATGCGTATACAATTTCGAATTATCCCTAACAAGAGTAAAGAGGGAGAGCATCTCATCAAATTTCAAGCGAAGGCACAAGAGTAAAGAGTTCAAGCTTTGAGAGAAATGGAATTCTTTCAAAAATACTAGCAAATTATTTTTTGTGAATTTCATAATAATAATAATAATAATAATAATAATAATAATAATAATAATAATAATAATAATAATAATATAAGAATGTAATATAAATATATTCAGTTTTTTAAATTAAAAAAATGAAAGAAGTGGTCATAATCATTTCAATTTAGGAAATGTTTACAATTTAAAATATTCTCAAAACTTGAAAAATTGACTTAACATGTTTCACTCGTACGCCAATGGTTTATACTACATATACCTACCTACTATGCGAAATAATCTTCATAGAAAAAATTAAAGTTGGCAAAATTCTCTACACAATGTGTATTTTAACTTTACTTTTTCGACAATACTTTTAGGTGCTAGGTTCTGCTGAAAAAGGCGACTTTCTGGCCAAAAAGGGAGAAAAGCCTGCTCCCGCCCTAATATCTCGAGCCGGCGCTCTAGTTTCACAACGCCATCGTTAAAAAGGACTACACCGAATTATTTGGATTGTCAAATGATTAGCATGTCGTTACTCACGGAATCAGTAGAAAACCGATCGCATGGGGTATTGGTATACAATAGCCTTAGACATCCAAAATATGCCGAAAACGAGAGAAATGAAGAAACAATACATTCGGTACAATGCAATATGTTCATATAATATTTTTACCAACAATATGTTCTGTCATGCGCCAAATTATGATGTAAAAGATACAATACAACTAAAGAGAAAATGTTAGGTATGGAACAAAGATAAAGGATCAGGCAAGTTCATAAATATTTCTTACAGGAAGATTTTAAGATAAAAAGAAATTAATCATCACTAGAGAATAATACGACGGTACTGGATAGGTGCACACTACCAACTATTACTGCCCGTCTTATGTAAGACAGTAATTTGCCATTGTTTTCTCATTTATCAATTACTAGCGGAATCCGGCAGACGTTCTGTCGTTCATCGCTCCTTCCCTCTCTCTCTCTCTCTCTCTCTCTCTCTCTCTCTCTCTCTCTCTCTCTCTCTCTGTGTCCCTGTCTTAGTCTGACAGACTGTCTGCGTGTGTCTGTCTGTCTCTGTCTCTCTCATTCACATTTAGTTGCAGATTCTGCACGTCCCTGTGTAGGTGGGGTAAATATTGAGTAGCGCCGGACCAACAGAAATGTAATAGAATATGGCCTCGAAAGTTAGGTTTTTAATGCCCTAGAACGCTTCGTTTACGAGTTATTCAACGATTATTAGATTTATAGGTTCAAAAATGCTGAGTTGCGGGTTGTATTTGACATGAATATTTAGTTTTGTTCTACAGTGCTTTCTAGTGGAGTTACAACATAATTAACAGTACATAAAGATTCTGGGTGACAGAGCACGTAGGTATGCCACATTTCATGGATGCGGATTAACCGTTCTTATATATAAAAACATACATTTACACGACGACTAGCACAATACCCGGCGTTATCAGGGTTTTCTTCATATCCAATCGTTTTGAAAGAGGAAAAAGATCAATTTCATTCAAACAATGGAGTTTAAGATTATTATTTCTAATGTAATTGCTTCAAATTTTAACAAAACACTCCAATATTATTTCATTTTATATCACAGTACATTGCTATTAAAATTTTATCTGTTCTGCTTTCCTCATGGTCTCAAAGTATTTCCTTAAAAATCTCTACTTAAAAGTTCATACTTTCTGTAAAATGTATTTCTACAAATTCATTTTTTCAAGGAAATTCTCACCGTTCTGATAAAATATGTTTCAATATGTTTTTATATAAGTAAAAAACACTATTCTTACCCTTCATTTAAAAACGTATCAACAAACGTTAAAAAAAACACAATTAGAAGTGATTGAAAAATATCTTAACCTAATATTAATCACAATCAACCTAATTAATATAGTTAATATGTTAATTCCAACGCCAACAAACAGCTCGGTCAAAGTTCGAAGTCGGAACTGCTTATGATCAGAATCGCATATATTGAAACACAATACATCAATTATACATGCAATGGACTTCCACTGTGACGACTGCACGCACTCCACCTACGGTGTATTACAGAAACTACTACCGTGTGAACATATTTAATTTATTTTGTTTGCGAACAACTTGAAGGAAACAGTTAACAATGGTGTTACAAAATGTTAATTTAGTGGTTTAATGATTACAATTCTAAAATCATTGTGCCTTATTACGTGATCTTACGCACCGCTACTGTCCTTTGGCGAAATATATTAGAAACCAATTTGCTCTTAGCGAAGGCGAAAAATAATGACCGTGGTGCATATACCAATAGGTTATTTAAATTATTTCATTACCTCAATAGTTTTGCAGTAATCTTTACCAAACTTTGTAAGGTCACTGCGACTATTCTGAATGTTATGAATGAATGAATGAATGAATGAATGAATGAATGAATGAATGAACTATTATGTGTGTATATATATATATATATATATATATATATATATATATATATATATATATATATGTATATATATATATATATATACATACATAGAGAGCCAACTAAGAGCCAATCGCTGACGTGAACAAAAGCCATGCTAATTTGGCAACGTATGCCAAATTAGTGGTGCTCTACCAGCCCGTACTTTCTCGCATTATTTCTAACTTTTGCAATTTTTCCAAAATTTGGAGAGTTGAATGAAAATGAGACCCCAGTCCAAGTATAGTGTAAATACGAGTATCTTAAAAAATGACGCAGGTCTCATTATCGTTCAACTTTCTTAATTTTCGAAGACTGAAAATGCTAGAAATAACACAAGGAAATATGTGCTGTTGTAGCACCATTAGTTCAATGTTTTCTCCTATGCGTGCTTTTGGGACATTTCGGAGCAGCGTTTCGCGCCCCTCCCCGCCCCGAACGAACCCTGCGTCCTTCCCTTCGGCTCCGCGACGCCGCTCGCTGAGTGAGCTACAAGACCAAGTTAGTTTGTCTAACTGGAACTTGAGCGCTTCCAGCAATAATATACCAATACAACAATCTCAAATATAAACTCAAAATGCTACAGCGGAAGGCAAAATTTGCTTACTTAGTATTTCCGGCACTCCGAGTGATAAATTCTACACAATTGCTCGGTCTTTAATGGCACATAGACCCAAGAATTCTCGGGGCTTTTTAACTGTGAAATTTAATTAATTGGCAAGTTTACTTCAAGAGATATGTGCTCTAATGCACGATGTAAAATGATAAAAGTGACCTTTATACTTGGAAGGGCTTAGAAAAAAAAACGAATGTGTCCGAGCAGAACGATATGCCTACATATTTGTTATTAAGAATATTGATAAATACATTTTCATTTACGCGAACTGTTTATTACAGATGTTTAACCAGATGATATGGTAGATGTTTAATACAGATGTTAGACGTTTAAATAATTCTACAGCCGGGTGCTCTTATCGACAGTTAGCACATGAATAACTACGTCATTCAAGGAAATACATATACCAATGAAATTTATAAAATAGAGTAGTTACTCAAGTAACACAGATTAAACACATAAAGTAATCATAGGTCGTCTTAGCGACATTTTGTGATTCGTACGAGGTACGGAGACACACTGAGGGAAGGTGAGGGAGGAAATAAAAGAGTCGGAAAGCAAATCAATAAATAAGTTTATAATGAGGCTGGATATTAATTGTTATTGACAATCACAGTCAGTCTTATTTAACTGCATGTACTTATAAATATAATAATATAAACAAATCGCCTCTAATGTAAATATTACCGACGCGAGAGAAAAGGCAAAAAATTAAATTTTTGTAATTTTATAAAAATAACAAAGAATAGAGCAGTTTTTGTCATCGTATAGGGTACGTTCGGCGCTACCATACCAATTTTCGGTATCAGGGGACCCCAAAACGTGTATTTCCGTTGATATCTCGAAATCGATTTTCCGCAGGATTACTTAACTTTCTCTATAATACGTATATTACTCCGTATATACGTATGTATACAAGAAAGTGAAAATAAACGCTGTAGGAAAAAAAAATTATTAGTATTTAGATTGAATAATGTTCAAAGCGTACGCAAGAAATATACAAGGTGTGTGAATTAGTTTTGAGGGATTTACAATAGATGGTGTAACTTGCGCTATATCGCATCATACTCTTCTTTAACTATATTCTCGTGTAAGCTCTATGAATAGGCTTTACTGTTTAGTATGTGACTTTGGGCTGATGTGTAAACAACACACTTGTTTGCAAGTCTGAAAATCTCGAAGTACGAGCCAACAAAACACCATTTGCGGGAAGTGTTACTATTTCTGTTTAATTCGAAGAAAAGTGCTGCTGAAAGTCATCGAATGCTATTGGAAACTTATGGCAAACATTCTCCGTCGAAAAAAATCGTGTGAGTATTGGTTTCGACGTTTTAAAAGTGGCGTTTTCGATACAGTTGACAGAGAACGCCCAGATCAACCGAAAAAGTTCGAAGATACGGAATTGGAAGAATTACTCGACCAAGATTCATGTCAAACGCAAGATGAACTTGCTGAATCGTTGAATGTTGATCGCACAGCCGTTTCTAAACGTTTAAAGGCTCTCGGTATGATTCAAAAGCAAGGAAATTGGGTGCCATACGAACTGAAGCCGAGAGACATTGAACGCCGATTATTCACCTATGAACAATTGGTGGCAATTGTTCGGCAAATCAGGAAGGGATTTTTGCATCGGATCGTCACTGGCGATGAGAAATGGATTCGGTACGAAAATCCTAAGCGGAGAAAATCATGGGGTTTGCTTGATCATGCATCGACAACGACGGGAAAAACGAATATTCATGGTACAAGACGTATGCTCTGTATTTGGTGGGACCAGCTCGGTGTGTATTACGAACTGCTTCAACCGAATGAGAGAAATTTAACGGAAACGTCATTAGAAAAGCTTATAAAAAGGTAATGAATTGCAACATATTGAATCACATTGTGTTATAAACTGAATTATAAAACTTTTGAATATACTATATATATATATATATATATATATATATATATATATATATAATATTTTATTCTGAGTTACATAACAAAATTGGTTTAGGTGTTTATGGAATAGACAATGAATCCAAAGAAAATTGAAACAATTACATTTACTGTTTAATAATACATGCACATAAAAAAAATTGTTGATTTGAAAGAACACTAGCTCAATAAAGAGATTCTTGATCTGATGATTCATAGTAGAACTCGGGAAGTGAATGACAAGTGATGCAATCATGACGTAGTCAATAAAATCCAAGGGCAATGTCTCAACGTTGTTTATTCACTTGCATTCGCAAACCACGCTGTGGAAAAGACGGATGTATACTTCAAACTGGTATCACGTCGACATCGCATCAGTATTTGCATTCAGCACCTCAGTAATCTGAAGTCCATCGTCAATAAATTAAGATGAATTTTAATGTTTATGTGCATTCATGTAATTATTCTAACCATAATCAATCTTTTCTTTTCCAAAACAAAAAAAAGTGAGTTGATCTTGGGTTTAAAATATGCGAGTGCCTCCTAATGGAGCAAGGGCATCATCAAGAGGTTCGAAGAGGTAACCACATGTTTAAGAAAAATTAAAACTCAATTTTTGAAAGTCCATACACAACTACAAGCAAACAACGCATTTTTAGTCACCTGATACCTCAGGTAAATTTATAGATAAACTTTTTGTTCTATTAATTTCTTGTATTTTAAGTAAATGTTATTTAGTGTTAACATTGTTAGTTATAATTGCTTTCGTAATTATCAGTAATACTAGTTTGCAATCAATACATTAAAAGACATACAAAGCAGCTGCCATTCGCGATACAATTTCCTTTGCTTAATTATCAAGGAAAGTAACATTTTGCACCACAAATACAGCTATACAAACTCGTTCCATAACACCTGCCCTTCACATCTGTTTCTTAATTCTAGAGATGCCACGGGCACAATTTCCTTTCACCATCCCTATCCACAACAAATTCTAGTCTTTTACTCAAACATACTTTAAGACGGTCTCATTGCTGAACACAAAAGGGTGCCAACCACAAGAAACAAAATCTGAAACATAACATCGTCATTCTGAAAGCAAAATCTCCAACAGTTTTCTCTACTGAATACCATGTGCCACATATCTTTACCTCACAACAAAAATAAACATCGCAGGCACTGGACCAAACAACGCTCCGACGGTCGATTAAGCTCTAACACTTCTCGAAAGTGCACGAAAGATTCCTCAATACGAGTGCCATGCACGTAGCCGTAGCCGCCACCACCACCACATCCGCTGTGTGGACGCTTCTCCGCCTCCCACGTCCGCGCACCGCACACCATCGCCACGTGCAGCAGCATACAAACTAACCTCTAAAAATATCCGCCACACCGCGTACAGGCGAACGCCTTCGTCCTTCCCTCCCGGCGGCGCCGAGCTCCGCCTCGGCCGACGAGGCATCCCGTATGTTTATTCTACAAAGGTCCCAGCATTCCAGGGTCCCGCTTTTTTTTCGCAAGCAACAGGATCTACTGGACACGATTCGCTTACGTCAACGCCGGCGTGGCGGGGGCGGCGGTGACTGGAGGCAAGAGAGAGAGGGAGACGGAGGGAGCGGGGTTTGGCGCGCAGCCGGCGTGGAGCCGCTCACCTTGCGGCGGTGGGCTGGGCGGGCGATCGAGGTGTAGCGCGGTGGCTCGGCCCAGGAACCCGGAATCGCCACGCGGGGCCGCGCGGGCTGCTTACGCAAATGAAGTCGGCCCAACGGAGCGTACGCACAGGATGCCACTTAGTTTAAAAATGACCCGCCAATGATGACCTTTTTAGAATACCTGGGGATAGACGCTAATTTGACTACCTTCTGGAGACAGGAACCAATCTAAATGTAAAACTAATGGTGCTAAAAAGCACTACTTTCTCGAAAGATTTGTAACTGTCAGAAATATCGTTTTATTAATAATTGCACCCGCAAAAGTGTTTACAACCGCCAAAACTATGTGCCAGGGCTAGGGTTCCAACTAATAGCGTTTTCCATTCGTTGCACTGAATCCCACCCTAGTGCAGGGCAAAAATATCATGTCTCCGCAACAGTGCTGCCCCACATGCGTGAGGGCACCGTGTTAGAGCTTAATCGACCGTCGAAGCATTGTGTTTGGTCCAGTGCCTGCGATGTTTATTTTTGTTGTGAGATAAAAGATATGTGGCACATGGTATTCAGTATAGAAAACTATTGGAGATTTTGCTTTCAGAACACAAGGGCAGCCACGAATGAAACGGATTCCGAAACTGAGTTAGTGCGTGTGCATCACGCAGTGAGATTGTAGACAGTCATTCGTGGTCTGCCTCACGGATAGAAGAAGAAAAATAAAAATTTAATTGTAATCGTTGTTAAAATTTTTATAATAATTTTTATTATTTTCATAGAACTTGTACGAAATCTTTTGGTAATTATTTACTGTTTAATTCATAAATTATTAACGTGTGATTTCTTTATTAAAAAACAAACGAAAACTTCAAACGCGTATCTGTCGAAATTTCACTTCTCGTGATTTGCCAGTTATTGATATACTATACTAGATTTTGAACCGAAGGCTTCTACAGAATTATTTGGTTATTGAGAACAATAAAAAAATTAACACGAACTTTTCCACTGGCATATGTATGCGCGTGCGAGAAACATTTCTAGATATTTTGAATGATTTTGTAAGGGCATTTGTCACCATTTTTTGTTTTTACTATAATAGCGTTTGGAAGTTGTGACGTACCTACACTTCGATTACTAAATAGCACTGGATTTGTTTACATGAAGTTATTCAAGAATGAATTTTACGAAAACACAAACTGATTTTCCGAACTTCGCGTGTCACAAAAAATATTTTAAGACATTTCTTGTACAACATGATAAACTCCATCATTCGAAGTGACCTGTGACAGAATATCCTCAATTGCCTTCACAATTTCACCACGAATCCAAATTAACATTCATAACTTCTGTATCTAACCTCAAAATGGCCCGGTGCAATGGACTGCACTGGCGAGCTCCTCAGTGCAGGTTAGTGCGCCTTGGTTCCGTGTCATTGTGCGAACATGCGCTTCTTTGCCCTAGTGCAGCCTATAGCGGTCGAATGGAACACGGAAGCTGTCCTGAGTGCGTCCTCGGTGCGCACCAGTGTGGCGAATGGAAAACGCTATAAGATGCATAAACACTGAGAGTAGTCGTGTTTTTGAAGTTTTTAAAAATGAAAGTCTGACTTGTGAGTTAATATTAAACGAACCTTGTTCCCCTGCAACAAAAAACTTCTGGTAAAAATTTGGAAAGGTTTTTGAATACACCTTTTTATGTATTGTTTTTTAAACTGGCACAATTTCAACCACAATTTCGTAGGAACTATTTATATTTTCAAATAAATGTACAAAATGATTTCAAGATTTAATTTTGAAAGATTAAAAGAAAAATATTTTCAATAATGTTGTTGATGGAAGAGTTCGAAAACATTTTAAACTTGTGCAACTTTTAAAAATTCAGCGGTTAAGAAGTTCAGTCCATTTTGATGAAAATCTTGTGAACCAAAGTTGTTCAGAATCCGACAGACAAAAAAGCATACTTTTTCAGAATCAAGAACCCACAAAACGAGTTTTTTTGTCCTAAAATGTACCATTCTTCCTGCAGCATTACATTCTTCAACATTTCTTCCCATATTACGAAGACATTTATTTAGATATTTATTTATTTAGTCAAAAACTTAAAAAAAAACTGTATGTGACGTACGGGGGAGAAAATCATCTGCGTACGCTTTCTTGAGTTTCAGAATCCCTTTCCAACAATTTAACTATTAATAGTTGAAAGAAAATAATAAAAGTAATAATAATATTAATAAATTTTAAAAAGCAAGAGATTAACATTTCTAAATCTAGATTTTTTAGTTTCCGAGTTATATAGAAAACTTATTTGCAACGGTAAACGAACTGCAGATTTGATTTTTCTGTATTGCTAACTAAATAGAAACTCACCCTATCACTACACGCAAAAGGAAAGCTCAACAAAACGTGCGCATAGTGAAGCTACATTTACGGCCAGAAGCAAATCAAGGGGCAATCTCAGCATCTGCTCAATGAATCAGGGAAACTGGACAAAAACCCGAACGAGATAGAGGTCATTGACCCGGAAGCTGAAGTACATAACTCGTTACAGGCATATTAAGTCTTTTCTAAAAATTATACAATACAAATGTAAACTAATTCATTATACTATATCATTGTTTTAAGTAAACACAGTTGTGAACCAATTTTCACTGTTTAATTTCATCTGCCAATGCATTGTAAAGTAACGTACATGTATTGTATGTGAATTTCTTGTAGTCAGCTGTTGATGAACATGATTTCTACGTCGTGTGTTGGAACTATAAATATCAGTATTTCAGAAAAATATGTTCCCGTCGTTAAGTAAGTCATTTTTGACAAATACTACAGATTCGTAAATAAATAGGCAAGGCAATGGTAAGATTCCAAGCTCAATGAAAAGAGGCTTGCAGGGTTCACGTGGATGGCATTTTTTCATTATTCGGATAATTTTCTTTTGCAATCTAAATGTTTGGGCACTAAAGGATGAGCTTCCCCAGAATATTATGCCATATCTCAGGCCGGAATGTACATATGCAAAATACACACAATAAGCTGCATGAAGGCTGACAGAATTTGAAAGAGTTCCGAATGCGTGACATAATGAGCTTAATTTAGTGTTTAATTCTGTTATACTATATACATTCCTTTGAGGTTTGACTGAATTGAGAGACCTAGAAATTGTGTTACCATAACATCAGCTAATTGCTTGTTCATTTTCAATGGAGCATACGAGTGCCGATTTGAAACGCAAAATTGCATTGAGACAGTTTTTCCTTCGTTAACTATTAATTTGTTATTGCAAAACCAATTTGAAACTTCTGAAATTGTACTATTTGTTTCTTTTTTGCAAGGAACATTCACGTCATCGGCAAACAGAACTGTTCTTCCATTTTAATAGATGAGGGCATATCGTTTACGTACAACAGAAAGAGGATAGGTCCTAAAGATCGAACCTTGTGGAACCCCATGTTCAATTGGCTAAGAATTGGAAAGATAAGTAAATAATGTCATATCGTGCCAGTACGGTATTTCTACTCTTAGAGTTCGATGTTTAAGGTACGAGGTTATCCAATCTAGGACAATACCACGAATTCCATATGACGGTAATTTTGAGAGCAAGATGTTATGGTAATAACGTCAATAGCTTTCGAAAGATCTAAAAATATCCCAATGGGTTCTTCATTTTGGTCTATTGATGAAGCAACATCTTTAATAAAAGAAAAAATGGCAGTTTCCGTAGATTTTGATTTTCTAAAACCGTGTTGTGAGTCTGAAAACGCTTCGTTTTTCCTGAGAAAGGTTTCCATTCGCGAATAGAAAAGCCTCTCTAATATTTTTGAGAAAACTGATAAAAGTGAAATTGGCCGGTAATTTTGAATTTCATTTTTGTTCCCTTTTTTAAACAGAAACAAGAAAGTAAAACGAAATACTTTATCAATGGTCCGGAACCTTTACTTTATGTTATCCAGAAATCAATCAACTGCAGACAGAGAGTAGCGTAATTTGAACGCCCTCCACCATTCAATATCCTCTCACCCTTTAGCCCCATCAAGCATCATCCAGGCGTTCAGAAGAAATTAACAATTGAAGGCATAATGTAGAATTTCGAGTGTAATAATATTCTGGATTTCTGTAGATAGTTGATTCTCAATACCCACAATATAGAAAAGTTAGAACTCCCCTGACAACTGGATATAAAATGACAGAGTAAAGGAATACGCTAATTAAGACGTTGCTTTCACGCAAGACAAAGAAACAGCTCATCAGTGACAAAGTATTTAAGAGAAGATGATTCTGTTGAATATCTAAAGTTAGGTATGACTTTTGTCACTTTCAAGAATTCAATTGAATGTTATGTTTTATAAGAAGACGCTTTGGCTGTATACGTAATTGTAAGATTGAAGCATGGAAGAATAAAAAGGGGTTTTGCTCCGAGTGGCTATAGGAGACCTCAAAAGCTGGGGTCTTGCTTACTGAAGAACCCTTTAGCCCCCTCAGCGAAGACAATGTCGGAACTGATATTATTTTCAAACAGTTGCAGAGGGCAAAAACGCGATATAAAATTGATTCTAATGACCAAAATAGTATTTTCGATGAGGCACATACATCTCTCAAAAGAGTCTATACGTGATTCCTAATATCGTTCCATACCTTTTTACCAAATGACTTTTGTGATATTAAATCATCAGAGAGACTGTATTTGGCTGAAGATTACTTAGAAGTAATGAAGTCATGAAAGAATACGAACCCTCATAATTTGATAAGATTGAACAGGTTTCACTGGAACAGTGATTCTTGAAAAATTAATAAATAGAAATATGGATTCTAAGAAACAGGTTTCTTGGCTGTAAATTCATGAAACAATGCAGGATAAAACAAATCATTCTTATAAGGAAATCGTTTTCAGTTTTTTGAGATTTACATTACGAAAAGAAAATCTATCCGGCCTTCTTCGAATCTATTTGAGAAACTCACAACTATGGATCAACTAAAAAGCTGTTCCAGAACCTAAACACCACTTCAATTTGATAAGGACTTATTCTTAAAATTGGTAGATACATTTATATTACTCTACTAGGAGATGCGAGCGTGGTGGACGAGGGTTGATGGTTTTCCTAAGGAACCATAAATTGATAGTTAGGCAAAATGACATTTATACCATTATTTTACTATAGCAAAAAAAGGAACTCCCCTTACATCATTTCTTAAATATCTCGTTATTACGGAGTCACGTGTTTTCATTTTTAAGAAAGATGAATATTTGGAAATAGTTTGGTAAAAATAGGAAGTAATTTATTCTTTTAGTATTTATATTTCTGGATTTTTGGTTCAACTTCAATCGCAATTTACTCAAATATGTTCTCTCAGTAACTGCAAAAGGTGGTCCCAACGTAACCAGAAACGACGTATAGCAACCTCGATATCAGATCGCTGTGAATGTCACACTACATTTTTACATTTCTTTTTTGTTTTACATTTTCTTATTTATTTTACATTTCTTTCTTCAGAATTATCGTCAGTTTTATAATCTGTCACGCCAAGAATATACTGCAGCAAAATATCTTAACAGTCTTTTTACTCACAGCAGAATCACAATGCATATAAGAACAGGAGAGGGAGCGCATCGGATTCGTAATGTTGCAGGAAGCAACAATTTACAATTTAAATATAATGTATCATTATCACAAAAGAATACGCTGAACGCCTGTTTCGAGAAAATATGACGAAACCCATTTTAGTCATTAATTAAATTCTTTACGGTTGTACTAGCGGATACTGCATAACCTGCTAATCGAGTCGTTGGGAGTAAATAATGGCATCTGACATTTCACGTTTTGTAGATACATACAATGTGGTACCATTGCATACAAGAGACGGGCTGCACATGCATATGAGGAAAATGCTATTATCAGATGTGTTCTGAACTTGAATTCATTAGGAGAACAGTAATGGCAAATCCTGCGCCTTTTAAAAGCCAATAATCTCGATTTTGCTCAAAATGCCAGAAATCATTATTTACACCCGAACGCCTCATTCGCGCTTCAAACTCATTTATGATTTTATCATTAAAGAAGAACTAAATTCTATCCTGAAAATGAATTTCAAACACAATACTTACTCTAGAAACTCGTTGCCACTCATTTTGATACTGAGGATCACAGCCTTATTGGGGGTGTTTAGATCCCAATACTTGAATATGGGCTTCGTGGTTAGGATAGCACCGCGCTGGGCCAGGCAGCGGGCAGAGTATCGAGAATGAGTGCTCGACTAGTAGCTCCATAGCTCAAAGTGTTGCTCGTGACAACGGCTAACACAGCGTATTTGCCGACGATGGTCTGGGAACGCGAGAGGCACATTCAACCCGGCGGAATCAAATCAAAACAGATCTACACAACCAATAATCCATTACTAGACTTCGTGGAAATTATTAAATTACCTACTTTTATTCATAATAACCAAAAGAAGCAAAGAGAGAAAGTACAAAAATATCGCACGAACGATAGTTTAATAAATTTTGAAAGAGCATCCAAATATACAATTTTGGGCATATAAAACCGTTATTGCTTGGAAACAATGCTCCCTCGTCATTGCTAGTGACGAAACAAAACGGGAAAGGAAATTCGGAAACACAAAGGGAAGAAGCCTGGTGCGGTTATCAGTCGCTCCGCAGGGACCCATGTCCGTTCTGACGCGCTTCCGCTGGGAACTGGCCGAAAACGACAGTCGGCGAACTTATATACATTCTTCCAGTCTCCAGTTCGCAATGGAAAAACACTGAAATGCCAGAAACAGACTCGCTGCCATTGGAAAGACGAGGAAGCACGCATAATTGAAAACCACTGTTACGCACTGTGTGAATGCTGTTCGGCTACTTCCCTCCTGGAAATTTACAGCAAATACGTCACTAGCTTCATTTTAGATGTTTAATTAGTTGCTCATAAAAGAGTTCTCAACAGTAAGCAAACCCTTATTTTTTTGTGTGTTCGTTTTTGTGATGGGTAACATGTCTTACCTTAAAATTGCTGCTTGGGATGAATTATCGCACAGGTGATCGTTTTATTCCTAATATTATTGCATACTTTTTTCATGCCCCCTCGTCTGAAAATGCTCCCGACAAAGGGAATATAGATACCATTGGCAGTCACGATGTCCTAAGCAAAGTATACGAGATAAGCGATCGCATTTTCGATCCCTTGATCTACAACTGCATTGATGTTAATCCATGTGACCGTTATTTCATCAAGGAGAAACAGTTTCCAGCGACACAGATATAAAAAACTTGACTGTCCGGGAGACGCCACGTCCTAGGCCCAAGCGCCAACGTTTCGGCCGCCAATCTGCGACCCTCCTCAGGGCGAAATGGCAGCCGAAACGTTGGCACTTGCGCCTAGGACGCGACGTCTCCCCAACTACTACGAATTTACTGGCTTTGGTCACGAAATGCCTACACTCTCAGTAAGTGTTATTTTGACTAGAACATAATGGGAGTTCAAAAATAGATTTTGCCGTAGGTCGATGAAGGGTATTACCCGGCATGGTAGTTTCCGTTTCGACACCTAAGGTAACGGTTCCACTCAGCACAATGGGCATGGTGTAGAACAAGGGTAGTCATGACGGATTCGTTCGAATGATCCTTCACACTCTACGAGTCATTGTTCAATCTCACAACCAACGCACCATTGTTCCACCTCATCGTCGTTACAGTTCACTTCTTTCCGCCAACAACAGCGCAGAGTGTGACTTTAGATGGGAAAGTTCGCATTTATTACAGGAAGGCAATACTAGCCAACATACTTTAGTACCTGCCCACCAACATCCATGATTTCAGGATGATGGCGTAGCGTTTATAACTCACTCATACGACAATACTTTCGGTATTATTAAGGTTGGCCCAAATATCTGTACAAAAGTGATGCTTCTATTATTATTATTATTATTATTATTATTATTATTATTATTATTATTATTATTATTATTAACAACGAGGTCTTTCAATTTGAGAAATTTTCAGTAGAATCTCTCTTACATTCAGAACTTCAGGAATACTATATACATCAATGCCATTCCAAACCCGCCCGGCAATACTTTAAAAGACATAGTTTGAAGAAATGGAAAAATTAAAAAGCCAGCTAGGCGAGAATCATGGCTAGCTAGGCCAGAACTTAGACGGATGAAGCTTTTTTCATTTTTCGTATCGCAGTGCACCCCAAGAAGTTATAACAACATTCGGGAATGTCAGTGGGGAAATCTTCAGCAGGAAAGTCCTTCAGCAAAATATTTTCATGACCACCATGATTTGCAGCAGCCACCAAGATACTAAACATGCAATATCACAAGATCAAAATACGGTCAGTAGACGTTTCTTAGAGGACGCATTTCAAATATGAAATACCCTTGCACGGGTTATAATGGTTGACTCCAACAAGGATCAAAGGTTACATCACATCTATTTGCCCCACTTCGGATGTATTCGGAAATTAATAAGCTTATTGCCAAACAGATAAGACTAATTTTTATAATGAGCACGGGTTTGGCATTAAGCCTATCAGATGGCACTAGCCGTCGATTTTATAAGCGACATCGTTCCCTGCCGGAGATTCAAAGATTTATTTCCATTACCGCTCCTTATAAATGCAAAAGAAATATTCTCGGATTAACATTTGCCTATTTCGTAGTGTAATATTCCAACAATCATTCATGAACAGCAGAGAACCCTGACAGTCCTCTTGTGTCTAGGTAAGACGCGCAATCAGCTATAATCTCGCGGAAGGACCCAGCAAATGGCTAGTTTTTAAAAAAATGAGTAAATAAAGCTCCTACCTACTATACATGAGAGAGAAAGAGAGAGAGAGAGACAGAGACACAGAGAGAGACACAGAGAGAGAGCGAGAGAGAGAGCGAGAGAGAGAGAGAGAGAGAGAGAGAGAGAGCGAGAGAGAGAGAGAGAGAGAGAGAGAGAGAGAGAGAAATCGTGACCACCGTATGCTATTCTATTTTCGGGCCCAGTGCGTGTGTGACGAGGGCGGAAAGATCGTTAACAATTTCCTGTGGCCGAGGCACTAACCGGTCCTAATCGGTCGGTCGGTCCTTGTAAGTGGCGAGAGTGGGCCGCAAACGGCTCGATGGGGGGGAAGGGTGTGGAGCGGGGTGGGGCGCGGGCGGTAATGGCGTGGTTCGCATGCGCCGGCCGAGCTTCCTGCAAGAGGCGCCGGCTAAACTTAGCCGCATGACGCCTGGGGTGCCGCGTCGCCAACAAACAATGGACCGCCGGCGGCGCACGGGCCCCGCACACCCGCCTCCCCGCTCGGGGCGTGGTGCGCGGCGGCGCCACCCGCCCTCAAGCCAAGCGCCGTGCAACGATCTTGTTTGGCGATTACTACCCTGCACACTGGGGTTTAAATCTTACATACTCTCCTACGAAATTGTGTGTGCGTGCGTATGTGTGTGGGCCGTTGAAGGGACGTTGAAGCTGTTTTTTAAACATATTGGAATTTTACGGTGTTTGAAGGGTTTTTTTATCATTATCAAATCGATCACTATAAATACCAACTCATTACAAGATAAACGATATCAATATAATAAAATTACCTTCTTATAGTATTATTGAAAGCTTATTGTAATAATATATTGTATTTATGTTATTGCATAGATCTCATACCTCCATAAATGGTACTTCACTTTCAATGATCTCCATTTGCTTTAAAAATAAAAAATAAAATTGTTATTTTTCTTGTCCCTCAGGCACTAGACTTGTTGGTCTGTTGCGACTCCTTCAGCACTCCATCTTCTTTTGGATCTACCAATGTTTCTTTCCCCTCAAGGTGTGTAGGAGAGAAGTTGCTTACGTGTACGACTATTTTCCACCCTTAATACATTGTCTTTCCATTTAATTCTATACTCTTCGATTTTGTGGTTTGGAGTGTAAATTCCAAGGTTTTCCGGGAAGGTCCTGTTTTTCAATCTATCTCGTAATAAAATGTCAACATGTAAACAATTTTTTGTTACATTTCTTAAGTCCATGAAAACTGTAATACTAGTTTTTCGTACTTCCTAAAGTGTAGGACAAAAGAGTTCTTCTACTTAGTCATTTAATTACTTCGCTGTTGTTAAAACATGAATCGCTTCTTCTCTTTGTAGAAAGAACTCGTGCAGTAGTATTATGTACGATCATGAATTTTTTAGAAGAGATTTTTGGAGTTTATTATCCATCTTATGAAAAATTCTTTGAATATAATTTGAGTGTAATTTATTTCTTTGAATCAACAAGACAAAATTTCGGAAAGATTGCAATGATTATTACCGTAATATAATTTGAAAAATAAATCAGCAATTCAGAAGATCGTTAATCATTCATTGCAAAGTATTGCAATATGTGGCTAATAGCTCGCACTTTCTCGCAAAACACAAACTGACAAACACAAGAAACACGCATTCTGTACACGACAAAATACCTGAAAATTACAATATCCATGAAACGTAGAAGAAAGTCCATAACTAAGATCAAAATATTCTTAGTGGAAAACCGCGAAATTTCCCACTAATAAACCAAAAAAATATTAGTGGGTGACTGCAAAATTTCGTTCACAAGCGACAAATATTAGAAAGTCATAGGTTGACGGTCCACATCTCACCATAACCAGCAGAAAAGAGATAACCAAAGATACGTTACTAGCCAATCGACAACAGTCACATTATTTATTGACCTACTCTTGCCATCAGATCCATGACTGATGTCACTTAAACGACACTGAAGCTTGCAGATTTGATAAAATGTGTATTTAAAATAACGTATGATAATTTATTTATTTTAATACTTTTAAACGCATTTATACAACCGAAATAATGTAAATTGAGTGAAAAATATGTTAACAGGCGCTCTTTTTTACTATGACAAAATAAATATTTTTTTTTCCAACGGGGAACTTTCCTTTTGTCACAAGGATTGGCTCACTTGCCCATTATATGACATTATCATTTGCCATTTCAGTGTTCATCGAAATAACAAGGTTTCACTCTATTTTGCTTCAAATAAAAAATAGCAGGCCGCTAACCACAGTCCTCGTCGTGACTTCCGTAACAGCTGCGCCACCATTATCTCGGATGACCGAGAGAAACGAAACTCGCTCTTGGAGAAGCAAGCAAGCACGTCATGGAAAAAAGATCACTCTTCCAGAACGCGGACGAAAGTTAAAATGAAAACGACAGACTTATGTAGTATCCACAATTCCAGGTCAGTTACAAGTATGCCATGCCGTCCTTTCAAGTCCAAGTGCACAGGATTACGGAGAGCAGTAGTTACGAAACTCGTACCGCCAGCAGTGACCACTTCACCTTGCGAGATCCAGAGTTTTCTCAGAGAAACTTCATCAGTTCATTATCAAGTAATTTGTTTGCTTCCGAAAAGGGCATTCCGAATTGTCAAAAACGTTCACTTAGAGATCGTTAAAATTTATTAGAGCAATTATGAAAAAAATAATCAGCTTACGATATATTGGTGAACTTTACTTGTTCAGCTTCGGGACCCTATAAATAAATCAGATTAATTGTAATCCCCCCCTCACTGAGGACTTCCTGAAAACTTATTTTGCCAAACAGCAGAATGGGAGATACAAAGATGAAATCTGGCCCAAGACCTTTTGTTTAATATTACGCAGTACGTAAGCGATGACAGTCAGTGCCAGACTTCAAGGCCTAGAATCCCTACGTAATAAAATAACTGGGGTCCCTCCTTTTGAATTGAATAAAAAACATTTAAAAAAATGATGCATGGGAAAGGGCATTTACACGTCTTGGGAGATAACGCAGCACCTGATATCGAATTTATTTTTCGTCGATATGCGGACATGTTCCTACGAGACGAAAGAGACGAGTTCCATCCGTCCACCGCGATACAATGTCTAAACTTTAGGCGTAAGCAATAATATTATGTGTCAAATAATTTTTTATAATTCTAACTTATAATTGATACTTCAGTAGACTAAATATTCATTAATTACCGTTCCCTGGCACGACAACTTCTAAGGTTATTTAATCAGGAAAGTGTAGTGCTTGTTGTTATCGCGGTAGATGGCGGTGATATTCCCCCGCTGGATGGCGGGATTCGACACCGACGTACACGTCAGTTTGCGTGGGTTTTTTTCAAACCAAATATATCTTACCAGCGGAGCACTGCCCAAGTCGGGACAAGCTCTCAGCACCCAACTCGTCTCCCGACATGTGTGGTAGTGTAGTACGCGCAAGTGTGTGAATAAGTACGAGATGAGAATAGGACAAAGGAAAGGAGGGAAAGATCGTATGCGGTCCGTGGCCCGTCTGTTACGGTACTGCTCCAGCATTCAATTGGTGTTGATCGGAGAAACCACGGTAAACTACCTATCAATATAGCCGTGCGCTATAGTTCTCCAGAGCGGCGGAATGCAACCTAGCTCTCTAGCCAGTGTCGAAATTCCTGCCACGATCGGGACTTGAACCCTACGACCTCCAAATCAGAGGCACCACAGTGATATCAATTGATGCCATGAGCCACGCAAGTAACTCACCTACGAGTGAGAAAGGACAATACTTTTAACAGTCCATTCAACGTTTCATTGAAAGATCTTTTTACAATGCAATCAATCGTCTTACGAAGTAATGCAAGAAATTAAAAATTGGCTGCCCTGTTCAGGTAGCAGACTAACAGTACCACTCCGCGCAATCGCTTGCACCATGTTTGCTTGCAGCGTGCTTGCAACGTTCTGCTGGGCCCCGATCGAGCCGTGGTTCGCGACCCCAAACACGCCGTTCGAGCGACGGAAAAGTACGGCGCCAAGGCGGGGGTCTCGTTAAGGAAACGACGTTGCTTTTAGCATTATCACCTAATTAAAGAGCTCGTCACTTCAAAGCAGAGTACATCGCTACTATTTTTCGATCCACGATCCCGTTAAAAGAGAAGAGAAACGAAAAATATTAATTTTACTTTAAATGTTATTTCTTTACTGTAACAATGAGGATCCGAAAGCAATATTCTGAATAGGACGCAACTATTAATGTGACTCCATATTTTTTGGGGAGCTTAAGCCCTTTCTTAGAGATACGAAATCACACAAAGTATTATTTTCTTCAAAAATAATACTTTATTTTTCCATTTCGAAGTACTACTCAAATCCTTTCACTAAAAATTGTGATTCTGTTCTAGATTTAATTTTCTTTCATTAACAATTTACTGAGGAAACGGCGTGAGACACATTTAAAAAAATACATTTGTGTAATTTTTGAAAAAACAAAAGAATACACCAAAATGAACTTTACGTCATTCTAAACAGTGTAATTACCACTATCCATTAGAAAAATTCGAAGAAAAAATTTGGAGCCATGTTAGAAAAAATGGAGTTTGTGCGTTTCTGAAAATGCAGAATTTTGGGTTCATTTTTACAGAAGACTGTTGAGTTTCCGATAAACTTTATTTGACATTATTTAAAGCAAACTCATAAATTTAAAAATGTGAAGAAATAGCCTCCAATGTTAATATCACCGACGTGAGAGACAAATCAAAAAATTACATTTTGTAATTTTTGAACAAACAAAAGAATAGAGAACAATGGGAGATATGTCATCGGATAGGGTGCACTTGGTACTAACTCTAACAAATATGTAAAGAAAAAATTTGGGGCTGGTTTTTGAGAAAATACCGGGAGCGGTTGCTCGATGCATCAACTGATTTCACTGCAGCGCCTCTGACCGGGAGGACCTAGGTTCGAGTCCTGACGGCGGCAGGATTTTCGACACTAGCTCTTCAGCTAAGTCGAATTCAGTCGGTCTGGAGGAAAATTTTAGCGGCCGACTGCTCTGATCGGTAGTTTTCCGTGGTTTCTCCGATCAACATCAGGCGAATGCCGGAGCAGTACCCTACCAAACGGCCACGGACCGCGCGCGATCTTTCATTCCTCTTCCTTGTCCTTTCCTCTCCCCTTACACACACGCTTACACTAACATGCACTACACTACCACATATTCCGGGAGACCGGTCGGGAGCCTAGAGCTTGTCCCGGCTGGGGCGGTGCCCCGCTGGTGGGAGAGTCCTGGTTAGGGGGGAAATCCCACTAGCCGACGGTAGGTCGGCGCCAGATCTCGCCATCCAGCGAGAGAAGATCACCGCCATCTCCCGAGAAAAAAACATTCACTACACTCACGGGACTAATGACCAAAGCAGTTGACGCGCCCGGAAACACGAAAAAAATTAAACAATCAATTTTGAGAAAATCTTGTTTTTGTATTTTTTTAAATTGCAAATATTTCACGCACTATTGCACTAAAAATACTAACATTTTCAAAAAAATCTACATGACCTTAATGACAGAACTATTTATGGGCAACAAATTTCATTTGAAAAAATCTGTCTTCAATTTTATAGTTATAGGAAGCAGGGACCGAATACCGAAATAATAGCGGTAAAGGTATTTATACCGGTATACAAATACCTTTACCTCTATTATACCTTTATTCAAAATACCTTTAAAAATACCGGTATAAGACGTCAAATACCGGTATTTTTAGAGGTATTTTACCTTTATCCGACGTCTATACCGGTAAAATACCTCTATTTAAAGGTATTATACCGGTATTCTCTCATCAAAATACCGGTATTTTCATAAGAAAATACCGGTATTTCAGTAGAATCATACAGGTATTTGGGGGAAATTCATTGTGATTTTTTCCGCTGAGATGGCTCAGAGGAAACAACTATTTACACGGCAGAGTTTCTGACCGGGAGGTCCTAGGGTTCGAGTCCCGAGGGTGGCGGATTTTCGACACATATTCTACGAGTAGCTAGGTCGAGTTCTGCCGTTGACGGGGAAGTCGAGTTCTGTCGTCAGACGGAGGGACCAGCCAACGGTCTTTCGCAGACATCAACACGAGCTCGTTCGCTGACCTTGGACCTCACGTCCGGGCGCAGAGCTTGGCGACACGTGATAGAGTGTTGAAAATTTATCCGTATAAATCTTGCCCTTTCTAGTAGCGATAAAAAATGGAGAAACGTGTCTTCTTATCCATAAATGAGTCTTCCCACGCATACCAAACTTCCTTCTTGCACGACTGTGTTTATCACTAAATACGATTATTTGCTTAAATTTGATCATATCACTAACATTCCCGAAAATAATTTTTTCAGTTGGCCCAGTTTCCTTATTCTGCACCATAATTAATAATTATAATTATATATTAATTAATTATATATAATTACTAATTATAACTAAAACAATATTAAAAATTGACATTGAATGCTAATAGACATTAACTATTCTTACGCGAGGAAACAGAAGCGTTATGTTTAATTCAAAATTAATGATTGAAGCATGTTTTATTTTTATCCATGTATTATTTAAGAAATTTCATTAAGAAAAAATATTAATAGTTCTATATAATATTAATTAATTTTAATAAATATTTTAAAATATTAATACTAATTAAATTTTAAATGTTTGCATTAAATTTGTGTAAATTAATTTATTATTTTGTTTGTTAGTTTATAAATTTATTTAAATTAAATGTTAATTTTAATTAAAAAGTAAAAATGTTAATATTAATAAACTCTTTTTTATTAATTAATAATGTTAGTATATATTTCTTATTATTAAGGAAGAAACACTCTTCTCGAAGTGGGCTCCTCCAGATGCATTTTACAATGTAAGCTACCCGCGTAGAAGGGAACCCTTGCCCACATGCAATGTTAATAGCTAATAATAATAATAATAATAATAATAATAATAATAATAATAATAATAATAATAATAATAACATAATAATTTACTTTTATTACAAATTTTCTCAATATTTGCAGTTAATGTCAAAATATATTAAACCCTTAATATAAACTAGGAAAATAACATTTTATTTTAGCCCTATTTATTAATGTATAATTAAGATTTAATTGTGAAATGAAGTAAAAGGAAATCATTTTGTAACAATAAGAAAACTGGGCCTGAAAGCGTGAGCGTTCGTGATTATCTCAAGGTGTCAACGCTTCCTCAGTTCGCCGAAGGAGGGGTCGGGGAAGGAAGAACGCCTACGGCACGGCGCATACGTTGACAGCCTCTCCATGTGCGAAATACAAAGACAGGCTTAGGTCATCTCTCAGGTCAGATGGGAGATAGCTCGATAAAGGACACTAAGAAAAGGTTCTCTTCAATGGAATCAATAATTATTATTTCATATTTCAACTTTTCCGAAGTTTAAATTAAGGGAGGTTTTCAATACATACAACGTATGCAAAACGTAAACGCCCGAACACAAAGCATTTACAATAATAAGAATAGAATTTAATACAGTTGTTTTATATATATATATATATATATATATATATATATATATATATATATATATATATATATATAATTTAAACAATAAATAACAATTATGAAATGATATTTGATTAATAAACATTTTGTGAGATATTATTAACTAAAGTAACCTATTTTTTCAACATGTATGGATGGTAAGCTATATTTCTTCATGGAAAATACCGGTATAATACCGGTATAACCTTTATGGACGTCCATACCGGTATAGACGTCCTATAGAGGTATTTTACCGGTATAAAAGAATAAAGGTATTTGAAAAAGGTATGGAAAAATACCGGTATTATACCGGTATTTTTACCGGTATTCAATACCTTTTCGGTCCCTGGTAAGATATGAAATAAAAACAATGAAATTGATGTTTGAAACAAATTTTGAATTAAGATTTATTCAGTATTATAACGAAATGATCAAACTCACGAAACTTCTTAAAAACAATATTTTAAGTAATTATACCAATCTTTCTTGACAGCGTTTCGCTTTCCTTGATAGTTTTAAAAGTATTAGAAAAGTGTTTTACTCTTGAAAAAGCTACGTAAAGTTGACTATGCGAAAATACAGCATTGGGCAAGTACTATCCTACTTTTTGGAATATTATTTAACTCTATTACCGAACTGTGAGGTATATCCGTGAAACACGATTGCCTAGAATATCAAGAAATTAGTTTACTTTCACTTACAGTTGTAGATTCTGCACGTCTCGGATTAAGTAGGAGTTGTATCATTCAGCGAAGAAATCAGCACCGTATCTATAACTCTGTTCTTCAATGATTAATACAAAATTTTGCTTAATAACTAATTTAGCTTGCTCGTACATAACATCTTGATGTTTTACTAACTTGCTTAAAATAGCACTTACAGTACGAATGTACTACGACAAAAGTCCTCCTAGTTTTCTTGCAATTACGTAAACAGCACCTGACAGACTACGGCAAACGGTAAATGAACGGTTTCACTAGATGCATAAAAAACATTCTTTATCGGAATCAAGTATCTACTAATTCTTCTAGTTCTTGCTGCGAGTGAGAATCTTGAATTAATAAATCTCGTTAGTCGGCGCAAACCACGGTGTACACACACTGTGAACATAAAATGGAGTAATCTAAGTTTTTTAAGTGTGACGTCACAAACAAAGACGGTCTCCAGTGCCAAAGCCTTATATAGGTGGCATTGGACAGAATCGTTAAGCACCGGACCAGGAAAAATGTAATAGAATGTCTAATAATATCTCGTTCTGTGGATTACGGTACGGGAAAGGTTTCTCTGAGACCTTTGGCCTCAAAATTCCAGGTTTTAAGGCCGCTTCGTTTACGCACTATTTATGTATATAGACTTTGACAATGGCGCCTAGTGTTGCGGGTTGCATTTGACGTGAATATTTAGATGATTTTTTTAACAATGCCTTCATATTTTTAAAGTGAAAGTGTAATTCGTAATATCTCCATGAAATTACCTTTCTTTAGAGACCATTTATAAAGAGTGGTTGCATGTGATAGCCGTATAAGGTAGGTATACTACTGAAATAATAAAAAAGAGACGATTGCAGAAATGCATTTTTTTGTTCTGAAATTTTGTTTCCTAGGGAATATTTAGTTCATTCCTTCTCCTCCTCTTGTGGACAAAATTTGGAAATACCACCGCCCATTGTCGAGTTATTTACCTGTCTATAATAACTGCTGGCTCAAATGACGATTTATTCCCAGAAGCCGGGTTTTACGCAGCTTATGGTGATGAAATATCACTCTCGTCGTAATGAAAATGATGTGCAGCGTGATTATCGATGAAACGTTATTCTTCATGGTCAGGAGGTGACCGCGTAAACGGTCATGAGCGTGTCAAAGTTCAGCCCGTAGACATGGTGTTAGAGGGCGCTTAACAGCTGTTTGGCGGTCAGCCAACTTGCGCTGGTGTGAACAGGCTGCGAACAGAGTGCCATGCCGTTGTGGGAAGGGAAGTGGAATGGGGGAGCTTGGAAGGAGAATGAAGGGCTAATAAACTTTGTTATCACTAGACATCGGATGTTTAGGGAAATGCCTATTTTATTCTAGTGAACTTATTTAAGGGCCGATAATAGATATGCACGAATCATGACAAATGATGACATATGACGAAGTTTTATATTGCTTATTTTTGCTTTTTTTGTATAAATGACTTTTTTTTGCATAAATGCCCTTTTTAGAACTTTTTTGCCTTTTATGTATTATTTTTATATACAATGCAAAGATATCGGAAAATCAGGCATGGTCCAACGTGACCAGTGATTACGAAATCTTCAATTCACGTCTTGGTATTTTAAAATACAAGAGAATTCCTAAAAGTATACTAACTGATTTTTCTCCATTTTCCTATTTCATAAATACCAGACATGTTCTGAGAACATGGTCGATACACGGAGGGCACCGAAATTTTAAGTGGAAATAAATGTAAATTCCCAGAAGGTTTCAATGTTGCTAGTGTTGAACTAAAATATATGCCAGTCACATCATTAGATGTTGACGTGTCTTCACATTCAAACTGATTTTGTCTCCTAATCGTCGAAAATCTGAAACTGTGATCCTTGAAAAGTTACTGGTAATATGCAAATATTACTGGTTAATGCAAACTATAGGAATACAATGTAGAATAGTTGTAAATATCAACATGTAGTTTACCATTAAAATGTACGAACTTCTTTGTGCATTTAAGTTTACAAAATAATATAGACAAAAATTACCAACAATTTTTTATTTTATTGTTTATGGAAGTTATGAGAGGGCCTTTTTTCTCCTTATTCTTGAATTTTTCAGTGCCTTTTTAAGCGTCTAAAAAACGATTTTTAGTGCCTAATCCTATGTCTAGTTATCACTTTTTGAAAGCGTGAACATCAAAGTGTCTTGAGTTTTTGACGTCTTCGAAGTATTTATAACCCACTTTCATATTCCGTACATTTTTACTCCCTTTTAAAAGTTATGAGAAAATAGTAAATCATATATCGAAATTTTTTAACTTCAGCGTAAATGCAAATCACGCAATACATTATAAGTGTAAATACAAAGAAATAGTTATCACATTTTCTAAAGTATCTCTTTTATAAATCAATTATTGCATAAGCGAACGATCGCAAAGAACTAATACGCCTTCAAAGCAAAAATTGAATGTTTTAGGAACACATTTAAAATTGACCATCCTGCTTGGCATCATCCACTTTTACGTCGTAATCTGGTTTTACATTTATGATGTGTTTATTTGGATAGATTAAAATAAATGTTTGAATACGAATTCTCCAATATCATTATCGTATTAAATTCCACAATCAAGGAATGGAGTTCGACCAATTTCCCTAAAATATCCAATGTTGCAGTGGATTTTGTAACAAGTGGATTCTGTTACTATAGACATTTCCTATCTTACAAATTTTCTGCTATGATATGCACATTACCCGTTTTTTGTAATTTCTCCTCTCATGTATTGAAATCATTTTGACTAAAGGCTTTATGTGCTTCAGTCGTTCGTAAAAAATACTAAAAAAATTATGCTTAGTGAAATATAATAAATAGTGAATATAATAGTGTAAATATTCACTATTATATACATTATACACATAAAAATTAAAATAAATAATGATATATAATTTTTGCCTACTAAGTGCAATTTCTCTATTCAACAAAAAACAAAAAAAAATGTTATCTTGAAATGCGTTAGCGTCGGACATCAGAATAAATGTATATTGACCATTTCTACACAGACGTCTTCTCACGTGAGCAGAAATAATATGTTAAGGATTGTATTAGCTGGACACAAGACCTGGTGTTCCAAATCGATTCCCCCCAGCCTGCCGCTTCGCGATAAAAAAGGAGTGTCACAAGAATGATGAGAAGGAATCGAAGTCACAACAGCGGACGGTCCGTGGGATGTGAGGAGAGGTCGCCCGGGGGACGGGGACGGCGACTGGGGGTCCCCGGAGGACGCGTCCGAAGTTGGTGCGCTCGCCTCTCCGTCCCGCTTCGCGACTGTCTTGTCTCTCCAGTCGCCTCTTCTCGGGCAGCTTCTGAACCTTTTAACAGACGCCAAACAAAGCAGCCTCCGTTCCTTCTATAGCTACACTCGCATTCATTCAAGAGTCCCATTGGTTGTAGGTAGGAGGTGGATTTTGATGACATAAAAGGCCAAAAATTATCGCAAATACCTCTTCAAAAATGATCAATAAGATGCTCTTAAAATGGTTTGAAAACGCGCTTAAAATGGTTCGTGAAACTTTTGAAACTTTTAACAGACGCCATACAAAGCAGCCTCCGTTCCTCCTATAGCTACACTCGCATTCATTCAAGAGTCTCATTGGTTGTAGGTAGGAGGTAGATTTTGATGACATAAAAAGCCAAAAATGATCGCAAATACCTCTTCAAAAATGATCAATAAGATGCTCTTAAAATGGTTTGAAAACGCGCTTAAAATGGTTCGTGAAACTTTTGAAACTTTTAACAGACGCCATACAAAGCAGCCTCCGTTCCTCCTATAGCTACACTCGCATTCATTCAAGAGTCTCATTGGTTGTAGGTAGGAGGTAGATTTTGATGACATAAAAAGCCAAAAATGATCGCAAATACCTCTTCAAAAATGATCAATAACATGCTCTTAAAATGGTTTGAAAACGCGCTTAAAATGGTTCGCGCAACTTCTGAACCTTTCAACAGACGCCAAACAAAGCGGCCTCCGTTCCTCCTATAGCTACACTCGCATTCATTCAAGAGTGCCATTGGTTGTAGGTAGAAGGAGGATTTTGATGACATCAAACGCCAAAAATTATCGCAAATACCTTTCCAAAGATGATCAATAAGATGCTCCTAAAATGGTTCGCGCAACTTCTGATCCTTTTAACAGACGCCAAACAAAGCCGCATCCGTTCCTCTTATAGCTACACTCGCATTCATTCAAGAGTCCCATTGGTTGTAGGTAGAAGGAGGATTTTGATGACATAAAACGACAAAAATGATCGCAAATACCTATCCAAAAATGATCAATAAAACGCTCTTAAAAAGGTTCTAAAACGCGCTTAAAATGGTTCGCGCAACTTCTGAACCTTTTAACAGACGCCACACAAAGCCTCCTCCGTTCCTGCTATAGCTACACTCGCATTCATTCAAGAGTCCCATTGGTTGAAGGTAGGGGGCGGATTTTGATGACATAAAACGTCGAAAATGATCGCAAATACCTCTCCAAAAATGATCAATAAGAGGCTCTTAAAATAGTTCGAAAACGCCATAAAAAGAAAGTACAATGTCGTAAAAAACGGATCAAAAACAGTTCGGATGAACAACTCAAGCTGTTGGGTACGTTACTGATGTAATCGAGGCTATTTCTATTCGTTTAAGTGAACTCCGCTTTCAAACTTTTGGAGTGGACTGTTCTTTTGCAGAAGTCTGTATCTTTTGTTATCCCGAAATCGGCCGAACCGTCAATGTCGCTGAAAGCATCACAGGAACCTTAGATTACATACTAACAACCGCTACATTACAATTTCAGAGCAACAATCCGAATAGGGTACTCAGGAATTTTGTGGAGAACTTTCGTTGCATCTCGTAAATACAATTTGAAGTTTCATATTAATGATATTAAAATCGATTAAATCAGCATCAAAATTCCCTTAAAAATGAAAAAGATCAAACGATTACTTATTGGTCAAAATCGACGAAAAATTTAAAAAAATACATAAAAATTGTTCATTTTCTTTTTGTCATAACATAAAATGAATTTCTATTATAGTGAGCATTGTTTTAAAGAGAACAATAGTGGCATTTCATTACTATTACCTAGTATTAGAAAGTTAGTATTCCCGTAATAAATATCATTAGCTGGGTTTTAATAATGTGTTCTATGTGTCAATAAAAATTACGGAGGAAAATTTGGAGAAAAAGTTGAAGAGCAATATGCACGTTGAATTCATATGTAGCCAAGCCAAAAAAATGTTAAGTTTCTTGATACGGAGCAGGAAAGATTTTGGTATTATCCAGAGAACGAGCAAGAATTATTTCATCACACGTAAATTATTTTAATCGCTAAAATATTATATTTGTCACGTTTGTTTCTCTTACTCCAAAACAGCAACATGTAGGGTTTTCTTGAAAGTACTTGGAATATATATGTTAACATATAATTCATCAAAATAATTTTTTTTTTGTTATTTAAGGTCGCATCAACAGCTAGGTCATTAGCGACCACTATTAGATTGAACTGTAGGGGAAGCTGTAGGAAGAACACGTATGGACAACACAGACACACACAAACATCCATGCCCGAGGCGGGATTCGAACCCGCGACCCTTCGGTCCGAGATCACTACGACACTACTGCCTTAGCGATCTCGGCCACCGGGTCGGCCCATCAAAATATGTTATTGTTATTTCTTTCCCTTGTGATCTTGATAAATACGGATGAAGATTGAAAACACTAATATAAGACGTCTTGTCTACACATATGTTACCTACCTCTACAGATTTAGTAATACGAGTGATAGTGATCGTATTTGGTGAAATGATGACAATTCTGTTTTCTCTCACTCGCGTTTTCTCTCTTTCCCCCGTGCCGTTTTCCCCCCATTTTATCTCTCACTCTTTCTCTCTCTTTCTCACTTCTTTCTTTCGTCCTTAACTTGCACTTTCCTTTTCTTAACTCCAGCCAACCGAATTCAGACACCGTCCGCTACATTCCCTGCAACTTATATGAGGACTTTATTCGCAGTTTCGCATTTCCATGCACGGAATATCGCTCTCACGTTTCTGTAACTCAGTCGGATTAATCTTGAGGCTAGTAAAGTTGTTTAAAAGCAATTTCATACTCTGAAAAGCGTTCAAATATTTCATCGCTTGTGTATGTTCAGAATTTATAGTAATAAAATTCATTAATACTAGAAAATGGTACTTGTATTTTTTAAATTTAAATAGAGTATACTTTTGTCAATAGAATTTATGTAAGCCTTACTATTTAATAATATAACTTTGTGGTTGATTACGGTGAACATAGCCAAAAATTGCTCTACAAATTTGAATTCTGACTGAATTATTATTTTAAGAGCCCACTTGAAGAAGAAATGGAAGTGTGTGTGTGTGTGTGTTTATGTGTGTGTGTGTTTGTGTTTGTGTTTGTGTGTGTGTGTGTGTGTGTGTGTCCGAGAAGTACACGCTTTCACTGCACGCATTGGAAAAGAAAGTTTAAATTTTCAAAAAATATCAGCATTGTATGTATAAATTTCGTGGTAAATATTATTTCATCAAATAGAAGAATATTTTTAATTTTGCATTAAAATAAAGGGAAATTAAAAGAGAAAACGTAATGTAAAAATGACGTAAATGACAACATCAAAAATAGTTAAATCTACAGAAATAATGAAGAAGTATTGGAGGTGTTACAGATCGCTAAGAATTGTAGTACGTGATGGGAGAAAATCACAGAAGTGACTACATTCATAAATGCAACGATAAACAAAAATCATCAGGAGAAGAATGTGAAGAAAATTCAGTCAGATATGCAGAATTCATTTTCTAGTACGGAGCTTCCTTCGAAAACGTTCCTAAAATGGAACAGTTTGTTTTGTTCAAGTCTCCGTCACGGCGACTTCCAGCACGAAGTCCGTATAATACAATCGGGTAGTTTTTAATAGACCCAAATATTTGTAGTCATTACCTTGAGGGCTGTATGGTAATTATTTTAAATTACAAAACCACTTTAAAAAATGTTGCAACTTGAAATTAATATCAGTAGTGGTATATTTTGCAAGTCGCATAAAGAGACCAGTACGTGCAACTCTGGTTATCATTCACGAATTAAGTGCTGTTGACGAGTACATTAAATGGTATTCAAGTCAAGTGTAATGTATATATTTTTGTCATACTCGATCGCCTATTCAACATTTTTTCTTGATGTATTCCTAAACGGTTAATGACTTTATATTGACAACGCCATAACCCTTGCTAAGAGCATTTTACTTACTGAAGGAGACGTTAGTGTATTAGATTTAATAATGAACCAAAAGCTATTTTATTCTGAAGACATACGTAAAGAACATCAGAAAGCGTTCGGAGGAGATTAAGAGAAATAATTAATTTTATTGATTATATCATATTTTAAATGTCAAATTATTAGTTTCCAAAAACCAAAACTTTTGTTTTTGGATACATTGATGTTTGTGAGTATATTACGCGTACTAAGAAACTAACGATTCAATTTCTACGACACAGAAGGAGTCGTGAGTTTTCATGATTTTTACGACGGAACAGAGTGCAGCCGGCACCCTGTGAGATACGAAAGTCGGTTGCAGGCCGTTGCCTCACTCCACGCTCAGTCCTCTTCCAGATCCTACTCCACGCCCACCCACTCTTCCTTCCAGCAGTTCGGCCTAAAAGAGCTGCGGGCACAAAAAAACGGGCGGTGCAGATCGTGACGAAAAACGAAACTCAAATGCCGCCTAGAATCGCAGGCTCCGTTCCCTGCGCGGGTGCTTCCGCACGGCCGCCCTCGGGAGCGCTGCGTTTTCCGCCCCCCTCTCCAAGGCCCCACCGGGAGCGGTGGCTCACTGCATCATCTGATGTCACTGCGGCGCCTCTGACCGGGAGGTCCTAGGTTACACTCCCCACGGCGGCAGGATTTTCGACACTAGTTTTTCAGCTAGGTCGAATTCAGTCGCTGTCTGGAGGAGGATTCTAGCGGCCGGCTGCTCTGATCGGTAGTTTTCCGTGGTTTCTCCGATCACCACCAGGCGAATGCCGGAGCAGTACCCTACCAAACGGTCCACGGTCCGCGCGCGATCAGTCTTTCCCATTCCTTGTCCTATCCTCTCCCCTTACACACACGCACTTACACTAACATGCACTACACTACCACGTATTCCGGGAGACCGATCGGAAGCTTAGAGCCTGTCCCGGCTGGGGCGGTGCCCCGCTGGTGGGAGAGTCCTGGTTAGCGGGAAACCCCGCTGGTCGACGGTAGGACGGCGCCGGATCTCGCCATCCAGCACGGGAAGATCACCGCCATCTCCCGAGAAAAAACATGCACTGAACTAACGGGACTAATGACCAACGCAGTGGACGCGCCCGGAAACACGAAAAAAACAATCAAATCCAAGACCGCCTGCGAGGGCCTTAGGGTCCTCCGGGAGACCGCCGCCGCCATCTGATATCTCAGGAGGCCGCGACGCCGCTGGCCGGCAGCCGGCCCTCCCGCCCCGCCACGCCCCCTCTCCTTCCCCGCCCACCGCCGCCCCCTAATGACCCCACCGCTCACGCTTATCACGAGCGGCGCCGCCTCTCCTCCATTTTCATATCACTTCCGCTCCATTTCCGCACCGCCAAGCCGCCGCCGCCTTTCTCCGCGGCGACACTCCGCGCCGCCCGCCCGCCCGCTCAACCACCCACCCGCTCACCCACCCGCTCGCCTCGCGCCTTTTTTCCGTCCCGCCGCGCGGGTCTGTGGTGGGGGTGACGCGGAGAGTGGTGGCGGCCGTGGAGGCTTGTCAAGGCGATGCAGAGTCTAGTGGCAACGGCGAAGTGATGTAGAGACGATGGGAGTTGAAATTGCAGATGGTGAGATTGATTGATTGATTTTTTCGTGTTTCCGGGCGTGTCAACTGCTCTGGTTATTAGACCCGTTAGTGTAGTGCATGTTTTTTCTCTCGGGAGATGACGGTGATCTTCCCCCGCTGGATGGCGAGACCCGGCGCCGACCTACCGTGGGCTAGTGGGGTTTCCCCCTAACCAGGACTCTCCCACCAGCGGGGCACCGCTCAGCCGGGACAAGCTCTAAGCTCCCGACGGGTCGCCAGGAATATGTGGTAGTGTAGTGCACGTTAGTGTGTGTGTGAAAGGAGTGAGGATCGGACAAGGAAGAGGAAGGAAAGATGGCGCCCGGTCCGTGGCGCGTTTTTATGGACTTCTCCAGCATTCACCTTGTGCTGATCGGAGAAACCTCGAAAAATCGCGATCAGAGCCGCCAGACGCTCGAATTCTCCTCCAGATGGCGGCTGAATTCGACTTATCTATGTAGCTATTCATGGTATTTTCTAACGTGGCGGCTGAGGGTAGCATCTTCAAAATGGAATCCGGCACGACTCTTTGAGTCATTCTCAGTCCTGCCGCAAGATGTCGCATGATCGTGACCGCATCAACCAGTGCTGCAGATCAAGCAACTCTTACGGCAGTACTGAGAATGAATCAAAAAGTCGTGCCGAATTTCATCTTGGAGATACAACCCTTAGGCGTTATGTGAGAAAAACCCAAGCATAGTGTCGAATATCCTGGTAACGCCAGGATTCGAACCGTAACACCTCCCGGCCTGAGGCAGTTCAGGGACATCAGTTCATGCCCCGAGCAACCCAAGACGGTGAGAGCGTCGTGGGGAGCCGTAGGTGGCGGGAGTGATGGCTGTGGCAGTAGACAGTGACGCGAGCATAAAGCTTGAGGTTGGTAGCAGTGGGGAGTGTGATTGACTGATTGATTTTTTCGTGTTTCCGGGCGCGTCAACTGCTTCGGTCATTAGTCCCGTTAGTGTAGGGCATGTTTTTCCTCAGAAAATGGCGGTGATCTTCCCCCGCTGGATGGCGAGATCCGGCGCCGACCTACCGTCGGCTAGAGGGGTTTCCCCCTAACCAGGACTCTCCCACCAGCGGGACACCGCCCCAGTCGGGACAAGCTCTAAGGTCCCCACCGGTCTCCCGGAATATGTGGTAGTGGGAGGTGGGAGGTGTGGTAGTGGGAGGGGGAGTGTGGGTGACGTGCAGGAGGGGGTGGGGTCAGATATGCGAAAGCGGATAGTGCGAGTGATCGTTGTTGAACGACTGGAGAAGACTGAGAACGACGGTGAAAAAGAAATAGTGAGTAAGACGTGGAGGCGGAATTGATCATTGAAAGCGGGCGAATAGATATAAGAGACGGTTTGCAGATTTTCGTATGTAATTTGGGTAAGACATAACAAATTAGAATCTAAAATTAATAATGATAATAATAATAGCAATAATAATAATAATAATAATAATAATAATAATAATAATAATATAAGAAGAAGTATGAGAAGAGAAAAGGCCAGAACAACATTTTCATTGAAGTATTCGTTTTAGAAGATCTGAACATAAGTCTTGAGAAGGAGAATACGATTAAAAAAATTAATATCGATTTAATGAAAATATTCGCTATTAGAAATGCAGGGTTTGTGCATCTAAAATTATAATCCATTATAACACTAAAATTGACCTTGTACTCTCCCAGAGCCTTATACTTGGGATTTTCTTACGTGGCATTCGACGTAAATCAGCTGTGTCATCCAATCGTGAGCTAAAACATCATGGTGACGTCACTGTTGTGATGTTTAAGCTCCCTATTGGACGAAACCGTCAACAGCTGATTTACGTGAAGTAACAGGTTATAAAAACTCAAATATAGAAATGTTAAACAGAAATGAAAATAAGCATGGCATTTTATTGCTGCGTTCATGGTAAATCCAGCCCAATATGTTGCAAAAAGCAAAACATTCAGCTCTGGTGCAAAGGCAAGTTACTACGGGATGTCCACGGAGTAACTTATGAAAATGACAAGAGACATGCCAGGAGAACGAGATAACGTCACTGAATATGGATCCGCTTTGTGCAGACACAGGACAGGTCGCAGTCGGTGCATCAAAGTACAAAGACGAGACGCCATGCAATAGTGCAGATAGAGAGGATCCTCTTGGCAATACGATATCCACTCAGGATGGCGTGCACTCCGGAGGGCGTACTAACAGATGTTCGTATCTAAGACACTACCGAGGACCTGGCGTTAGATTACATTTGCGATACGTAACACTGCAGGTTATATCGGTATTATGGGGAGGTCTCTACTTAAGATACACAGAGGGAGGCTTTCGTGTGCGTAAAGGCCAAAAAGACATTTAGAGTGAATAGACGCTTGGAGTCTTAGTGAACAGATTGGTTGGTAGGTTTTTTCGTGTTTCCGGGCGCGTCAACTGCTTCGGTCGTTAGTCCCGTAAGTGTAGTGCATGTTTTATTCTCGAGATATGGCGGTGATCTTCCCCCGCTTAATGCCGAGATCTGGCCCTGACCTACCGTCGGTTAGTGGGGTTTCCCCCTAGCCAGGACTCACCGACCAGCAGGGCACCGCCCCAGCCGGGACAAGCTCTAAGATCCCGACCGGTATATGTGGTAGTGTAGTGCATGTTAGTGTAAGTGTGTGTGTGTAAGGGGAGAGGATAGGACAAGGAAGAGGAAGGACAGACGGTGAAATAATGATAAATCTTACAATTCTCTCTCTCTCTCTCTCTCTCTCTCTCTCTCTCTCTCTCTCTCTCTATGTCTCTCTATGTCTCTCTATGTCTCTCTATGTCTCTTTCTGTCTCTCTCTCTCTCTGTTTTTTCTCTTTCTCCAATTTTCTCTCATTCTCTTCTCCAACTGTCTAGTACCCGGAAAGCATAGTGATAATGTCTATCGGAAGCGCCCACTGAGTAACCCACAGAAGCCAACCAGTGTATGAGACCGGCAGAGGATGAGTCCGCTGGAAGGCAGTTCCATTGGTCGCTGAGCCTAACACGCGGAGAAAGAAAGAAAGAAAGAAAGAAAGAAAGAAAGAAAGAAAGAAGGCCGGGCAGGAAAGGGTGGCGCCCTATCGCGGTCGCTGGCACGGCGACGGCTGTGATTCACTTCCGGGCTATCGCTGGCCGCGTGCCTTGGCAGCGCTTTGGCAGCTGCCGACTCCCTCTGGGCCGGCCTGCCCCGCAAACGCCCTCGCGAATTTTGCATTGCGCCCTGCAACAGAACGCGTTGCGGACGCAAATGATCCACTGTCTGTTAGCACAAGAAACTTGCACGCATCTTCAGGTTGTGCACGCGTAGCGACAGTACATTTGATTTGATTGTTAGTGACTCCGGGCGCGTCAACTATGGTCATTAGCCCCGTAAGTGTAATGCATGTTTTTACTCGGGACGAGTCGGTGGTCTTCCCCCGCTGGATGGCCAGATCCAGCGTCGACCTACAGTCGGGTAACGGGGTTTTCTACAACCAGGAGGACAACTCCCACCAGCGAGGCACCGCCCCAGTCGGGACAAGTTCTAAATCCCCGACCGGTCTCCCGGCATGAGTGGTAGTGTAGTGCATGTTAGTGTAAGTCTGTGTGTAAGGGGAGAGGATAGGACAAAGAAGAGGAAGGAAAGATCGCGCGCGGTCCGTAACCCGTTATATAGGGTACTGCTCCGGCATTCGCTAGGTGTTAATCGAAGAAACCACGAAAAACTACCGATCAGAACAGCCGGCCGCTCGAATTCCCCTCCAGACAGCGACAGAATTCGACCTAGCTGAAAAGCTAGTGTCGAAAATCCTTCCACAGTCGGGACTCGAACATAGGACCTTCTAGTCAGAGACGCTGCAGCGACATCCGGGCGAATACCGAAGCAGTACCATTAAAAGCGAGCCATGTAACGTTCGCAATCTTTTCTTCCTCCATCTTGTCCTACCTTCTCCATTGACACACACACACACGCACTAGATCATTCTAGAGCTTAGATTGTCCCAGCTGATGGGGGGGGGGGCATTTGATGAGAAATATCTGAAAGGGTAATTCCCCCTCAAGTCGGCGAGCATATGGGCGCTGGATCTCAGCATCACGTGTAGTAGGAAGACCCCCACCGCCAGGCATAAAAACATTAACTGCACTGACGGAACTAATGACCGTAAGTTGACTTGTCCGAAAACATCAGTGAATCGATCAATCACACATAACTAATCCTCTTCGTAACTATCTGTGTATTTAACAACTGTAAAAAAACTTGAAAGCAGAACTGCACCAACATACCTTCAAAAATTGATAAGATTTATCATAGTGAAGCTTGTTAGTATTACACAGTTGTTTAGTGTAATACGGAATCAGTTACTCTGTAAAACAGTAGCATGTCAGGTCTCTCGACAGATGTCTTAGAATGATGGGAGAACTTGCTATCATGAACCTCGAACAAACGAAATACAGACGGAACTCCACCAACATACCTTCCAAAATGAATAAGATTTATCATAGTATTATGCTTGTTAGTATTATGCAGTTCTTTAATGTAACACGGAATCAGTTACTCTGTAAAACAGTAGCATGTCAGGTCTCTCGACAGATGTCTTAGAATGATGGGAGAACTTGCTATCACGAACCTCGAACAAACGAAACACATACGGGACTCCACCAACATACCTTCCAAAATGAATAAATAATGTAACACGGAATCAGTTACTCTGTAAAACAGTAGCATGTCAGGTCTCTCGACAGATGTCTTGGAATGATGGGAGAACTTGCTATCACGAACCTCGAACAAACGAATCACATACGGAACTCCAAGAACATACGTTCCAAAATGAATAAATAATGTAACACGGAATCAGTTACTCTGTAAAACAGTAGCATGTCAGGTCTCTCGACAGATGTCTTAGAATGATGGGAGAACTTGCTATCACGAACCTCGAACAAACAAATCACATACGGAACTCCAAGAACATACGTTCCAAAATGAATAAATAATGTAACACGGAATCAGTTACTCTGTAAAACAGTAGCATGTCAGGTCTCTCGACAGATGTCTTAGAATGATGGAAGAACTTGCTATCACGAACCTCGATCAAACGAAACACATACGGGACTCCACCAACATACCTTCCAAAATGAATAAGATTTATTATAGTATTATTCAGTTCTTTAATGTAACACGGAATCAGTTACTCTGTAAAACAGTAGCATGCCAGGTCTCTCGACAGATGTCTTGGAATGATGGGAGAACTTGCTATCACGAACCTCGAACAAACAAATCACATACGGAACTCCAAGAACATACGTTCCAAAATGAGTAAATAATGTAACACGGAATCAGTTACTCTGTAAAACAGTAGCATGTCAGGTCTCTCGACAGATGTCTTAGAATGATGGGAGAACTTGCTATCTCGAACCTCTAACTCAACAACGAAGTTCCCACTGCAAACGCTGTTGCAACACCGCTTCTGCCGTGCGGCGTCGCGTTCCGGTCTACCGTCACAGAGATGGAGCTTAAATGTAACACGGAACTAATGACATTCCCACTTCTGTACTTGAGTTAAACGCGAGCGGTACGCTAAGCAATTGAATTGTACGACTAATCTTCTGTGAACTTTGACTTATTCCGAGTTGCCTCTACATCTCACCGACTTGAACCTAACTAGCGAATGCCGCAAGGCTTCGACATCATTTGAAATGAATTCTACTTCGTCTTCTCCTGTACAAATGTGTGAAACAGAAAAGCATTTGCAAGAGCAAGTACTGGTTTCAAGCAACTTCTTAGAGCACCTCGACACAAGGAAAAAGTTTATAGTATCTCTTTGAAATAATAATTGTATTTTCCAAGAAATTATGGAAGATAATATTGGGATGATTCTTCGAAAGTTCTGGTTATTTTGCCCTGGCCTTCAAATTTTGAATTATATGACATAAAAAATTGAGCCAAATTTTCAATTTCTTCGTGGACATTTATATTAACCAATTAAAAAATAATACAATATATTTATATGCAATAAATTAGTGGTGATACAGACTGGCACAGACTTTCTCGTAGTAAAGTTTTCTAATTACTTTGGTGTGGACTTCCTTTACGGTTTGGCTCCATCCTCTTGCCAGCTACCATCTACCGCCGCCCGAAATTTTTTTTGAAATCATCTTAACGTTTCGGTAGAACCGAAATATTACTTTAAGAATATTAAAGAAAAGTAAAACTTTGTCGTAAATGGGAATTTTCATTCAAAAAGTTGAGTCGTTTTTAAGAAAATGGTATTACCTCATATATACTTACGTATACGAGAAAGTAAAAATATGATACACGAGTTTAATCATTAGAATATATGAAGTTCAGAAAATTGAATGTTATAATCGTTAGCTTCTCATCAGCATTGTATATACTTCAGGATGGAATAAAAACATAATTATGTATGCAATACAGTACACGGTACAGAAATGTGTCAATTACTTCCTCGAATATGTTATGTATATGAACTTACATCCGATACTACGGTTCAGATGAATTAACCCATGATCTAGTTCCATAAAATCCCTGAAGTATTGCGTCAAGATGAACTTCATTACAATTTCATTCTATATGTTTGAGTTATAATCGTTCTTTGTCATCTTGTTGCTTCTATTTATTCCCATCGGAGGGAACACATTTAAAGTTTCTCAGAATGATTTACATTACTTATTTCATGGTTTATCTCTCGATTTCATTTAACAAATCAGGTTTATGCACAATCGGGCTTCCTTCAGTCAGATGTGAGGATTTATTCAATTAATCGTGGGGAAATTCATTGAATTAGCCAGGGCAATTGATTTAAATTGATGTTTCTTACAGTCTCAACTGAAAGTTATTGTTTTAGTAGCTCCAATCTTTCAAGTTACCATTCTGAAACAGCATATTCAAAATGGATTTGAATAAATGCTGAACGATTCAAAATTTTTCAACGGAGGGCACCAAAGCAAGGCACTCAAACACACGGGATGCATCGAAGAAAGTCTCTTCGAGCACGTATTGTAAGATTTCTAATAGTTTCATCCTCCGTGATGTTTAATATATCACTTTCTTGGACTGGATCTGTGGCTCAGTGCATCAACTGATGTCACTGTAGTGCTTCTGACCGGCAGGTCCGAGGTTCGAGTTTCGACGGCCGCCGGATTTTCAACACTAGCTTTCTAGGTAGGTCGAATTCAGTAGCTGTCTGGAGGAGAATTCTAGCGGCCGGCTGCGCTGATCGGTAGTTTTCCGTGATTTCGCTAATCAACAGTAGATGAATGCCGGAGCAGTACCCTAACAAAAGGGTTACGAACTGCCCACGATCTTCCCTTCCTCTTCTTTGTCATATCCTCCCCCCTTACACACACACACACACACACTTACACTAACATGCTCTACACTACCACATATTTCGGGAGACCGTTCGGGGACTTATAACATGTCTCGGCTGGGGCAGTGTCCTGCTGGTGGGAGATGCCTGGTCTGGGAAAACCTCGTTACCCGACGGTAGGTCGGCGCCGGATCTGGCCATCAAGCGGGGGAAGACCACCGCATCCTCCCGATGAAAAAACATGCACTACACTTACGGGAATAATGACCTCGTTAGTTGATGCTCCCGGAATTACTACCAATCAATCAATCAATCAATCACGTTCGAGTTCACTCAAGTCTTTCACGAATATTCTACCTTAAAGATAATCTATTCTGAAAACCCATACGCACCCACAAACTTCCCTCTTCGCACCGAACCGCCGTCAGCCTCCTTCCCCGGGGGCGTTCACGCACAACCTCCGCTAGGGGAAGGGGGGTGGGGGGGTGGATGCGGGGTGAAGGCTATCGCGTGCGCTGAGGCGGAGCTCCCGACGCCGAGCGCCGCGACGCCAATCTCGGCTCATTACGGCGACGCCGTCACCCGACGGAGACGACGGGCACCCGCGCCAGCCCCGATCACCCCACGCCCGCCAGCGCCACGCCCCCAACTTCGCCCAAGGCCCAGGCGCCTCGCAGCGGGAGGACGGTAAAAGAGAGCATTAACTCAATTATGACGTAACTATTTTTGTCTCTACTGCTGTGATTCATTTCTATGTAATCATTTTGTTTGAAGTGTTTATAGAAAGGGTGTTTTCGGCAATTTTACATTTTTAATATCACTGAACATTGGTCTCCCAACAACTATGGGCCACCCCCATTACGACTCGCAGCGGGACGACGGGAAAAGAGAGCATTCACCCAATTATGACGTAACTATTTTTGTCTCTACTGCTGTGATTCATTTCTATGTAATCATTTTGTTTGAAGTGTTTATAGAAAGGGTGTTTTCGGCAATTTTACATTTTTAATATCACTGAACATTGGTCTCCCAACAACTATGGGCCACCCCCATTACGACTGGCAGCGGGACGACGGGAAAAGAGAGCATTCACCCAATTATGACGTAACTATTTTTGTCTCTACTGCTGTGATTCATTTCTATGTAATCATTTTGTTTGAAGTGATTATAGAAAGGGTGTTTTCGGCAATTTTGCATTTTTAATATCACTGAACATTGGTCTCCCAACAACTATGGACCACCCCCATAACGTCTCGCAGCGGGAAGACAGGAAAAGGGAGCATCAATCCAATTATGCCGTAACTATTTTTTCTCTACTGCATTGATTCATTTCTATGTAGATATTTTGTTTGAAGTTTTTATAGAAAGGGTGTTTTCGGCAATTTTACATTTTTAATATCACTGAACATTGGTCTCCCAACAACTATGGGCCACCCCCATAACGTCTCGCAGCGGGAATACGGGAAAAGAGAGCAATAACCCAATTATGACGTAACTATTTTTGTCTCTACTGCTGTGATTCATTTCTATGTAATCATTGTGTTTGAAGTGTTTATAGAAAGGGTGTTTTCGGCAATTTTACATTTTTAATATCACTGAACATTAATATACAGAGTTTTCCAACAACTATGGGCCACCCCCATTACGTCTCGCGGGAAGACGGGAAAAGAGAGCATTAACCCAATTATGCCGTAACTATTTTTGTCTCTACTGCATTGATTCATTTCTATGTAATCATTTTGTTTAAAGTTTTTATAGAAAGGGTGGTTTCGGCAATTTGACATTTTTGATATCACTGAACATTAATATACAGGATGTCTTTGCAACTATAAGCCACCCCCGTAACTTCTACACGGTTCATAATATCGAAATGTATAAATACAGTCGTATTCAACTGTAACCTACGAGATGAAGATCCGCAAACAACTCTTTTTATCTTGGTGATCTTCACGTCACTTATTCCTTGGTTTATTGATCCTACTCTATCATTTCCTAATCTCTTTTCTAGTCCAATATTGTATTCGAATTCAGTGGGAAATACAATTATTCAAATTATCGTTTCGATGTCGCGGCAGGAAGTATTATTCCGAGGGGCAATATGGATAAAAGCCAAAATTTATTGCTTATTTATCCTTGAAAATATATTTTTATTACATGGGAGTTTTTTTCCAAAATTTAAGTAGTATATGACTTAGTGTAGGGATCACAGAATTTTGAAAATGTGCACACAATTCACTTTTCCCCATAGCACGTCATACGCAGTTTTAACTGCTTTTTGACGTAAAATAAATTAAAAAATAAATAAATAAATATTGTTTAAATGTAAATAATTTAAACTAATGTTTCTTTGAGAGAGTAGGCTTCCTCGTCCGGAATCAGTACTTTCATAGCTGTCCGGGAGACCCGGCGTCGAAGGTACAGGTGCCGACGTTTCGGCCGCCATTCTGCGACATTCATCAAACCGTAATGCATTTCGCCCTGAAGAAACTTGCAGAATGGTGATCGAAACTTTAACACCTTCCCAAATATTATTCGAATGTAAATAAATCTTTCTGTAATTTATTTCCTATTGCCTTCGTGCTTTACCCTATACATGTTAATTCTTCATTCTTGTATTCTACACTAGGTCTCTTACACTCTCGCAGTTTTTTTGTTTTTAAACTAATTATTGTTTAAAATATAAAACAGTTATAATATTAGTATCTCAGATTAATAAACTTCATCTCAATATCTACAATCTAAAACAAGGAGACACCTCTCGATTGCTTAAAGCTACCTGCAAAAACACTCGTATTTATCAAAACTGAAGCTTCCATTTCCGAAGTTCCAACGACAGGCTTATTTTTGAATGCCAAATCCGGTGGAACGATTGCTCACGATATAATTTTTGACTTGTAACGTAATGTACATAGTTTCCAGTAAAATATTTTAATTATATTTGCGCTCTTTGTGGCTGTGTCGATCAGAAAACGTAGTTGAAAATTCCGTTAATGCAGCGTCGCTTGGTTTTCAGAGTTTGGAGAAAACAGAGTGCATTGCGGGTTCCAGCTGTCCCAGGCCATTTCCAAACCGATGGCGGTGGTTTTATTTTACACCAGAATACGAGCCATTTGTTGATATTTACTCACCATTGCACTGGTAAATACACATTCACATTTATTGCCATCCAACTAGTACTAACTGGGAGCGGTGGCTGAGGGCATCAACTAATCTCACTGCAGTGCCTCTGACCGGGAGGTCCTTGGTGGCAGGATTTTCGACACTAGCTTTTCAACTAGGTCGAATGCAGTCGCTGTCTGTAGGAGAATTTTAGCGGCCGGCTGCTCTGATCGGTAGTTTTACGTGACTTCTCCTATCACAAGGTGAATGCCGAAGCAGTGCACTAACAAACGGACCACAGACCGCGCGCGAGCTTTCCTTCCTCTTCCTTGTCTTATCATCTCCCCTTACACACACACTTACACTAACATGCACTACACTACCACATATTCCGGGAGATCGGTCGGGAGCTTAGAGCCTGTTCCGGCTGGGGCGGTGCCCCGCTGGTGGGAGAGTCCTGGTGAGGGGGAAACCCCACTAGCCGACGGTAGGTCGGCGCCGGATGTCGCCATCCAGCGGGGGAAGATCACCGCCATCTCCCGCGAAAAAACATGCACTACACTAACGGGACTAATGACCAAAGCAATTGACGCGCCCGGAAACACGAAAAAATCAATCAATTAAAACATCAAGAGCAAGTGGTACATGCGGGTCAGCGTAGAGGGGAAGGGCCAGCGAAGGTGGTGGTGGTGGCAGTGGCGAGGGCTGGAGATGGGGCGAGGGTGGGGGCGGGGGCGGTGACCGAGGCGGTGGCGGCGGCGGGGGCGGTGGCGAGGACGGAGCGAGGCGGTGTCGGGGATGGTGGGGGGATGGTGGCGGGGCAGGGGCGGGGGTGGTGGCAGTGGCGGGAGCGGTGGCGGGGCGAGGAGGGGGCAGGGTGAGGGCGGGGGCGGGAGCGGAGGTGGAGGTGAGGGGGGGGGGGGGGGGGCGGGGGGGGGGCGAGGGCGAGAGGATAAAGGCAGTGTGGTAGAGTTATAAGTAAAACGGTGGATGGTAACGTCAATGAAGTAAACGCTGGAGGCTGGATGTGGGGTAACGGAAGAGAGAGTAGTGATCAACATATAATGTCTTGTGGGGACAGATAAATGATTGATTAGTGATTCCGGACGCGTCAACTGCAAAGGTCATTAGTCCCGTGAGTGTAGCGCTTGTTTTTACCACAGTAGGTGACGGTGATATTTCCTCGCTGGATGGTGAGATCCGGCGCCAAATTACCTGTCAGATAATGGAGTTTTACCCAACAAGGTGTCTCCCTGGGGCACTATCTCAGTCGCGACGGTCTAAGGTCCCGACCCGTCTCCCAGCGTGAGGGGTAGTGTACGGCTTGTGTGTGTGTAAGATGTGATAATAGGACAAGGAAGAGAAATGAAAGAACGCGCATGGTCCGTAGCCCGCTCGTTAGAGTACTGCTCTGGTGTTCGTGTGATATTGATAGGAGAAGCCACGAAAAAAACGAGCAGAGCAATCGGCCACTAGAATTCATCTCCAAACATCTACAAAATTCGACCTAGCTATTCGAACTACTGTCAAAAATCCTGCCACGAACTTATGACCTCCCGGTCACAGGTGCTGTAGTGATATTAGTAACGCTCTGGGCCACCTTTCCCGGAGCGAATGAGATAAAAGACACATTCCTTATCACTTCACGTGGAGGACACTCTACGGCTCCGGACAGCAGCTTTGGGCACTGTTGATGGATTCTTTTGGTTTAATCAAAGGTTTCTCTCAGGAACTTTCTTACTAAATGATATATATCCAGAATTATCTGCATTGCCATCGGCATTTTCCCAGCTTCTAATGTCTCGAGTTGACGATTTGTCGTGTGTTGGTTGATTATTATTATTATTATTATTATTATTATTATTATTATTATTATTATTATTATTATTATTATTATTATTATATTCGTTTATTCTGATATTTTCCAACAACTGTACCGGGCGAGTAGATGAGAAATTCAGAATGTTCCCTCGACCCGAGAAATGTGACACAATTCTAATGGAAGTAAATATCTAGAATAATACAACGTACAGGAACAGTAGCAACAATTTGAGATTATGATGGCAGTTGTTACGTCTGACATAAAAAGGATATGAAAGATCAGCTTTTTGAACTAGAGTACCAAAATACGGAAGAGGATGATATTTAAAAAGAGGAATTTAGTGATACATAACTACAATAGCAGAAGCAGGTAAGTTTGTAATAATATGGATCTAAAAAGAAGATTTGTACTAGGCGACTAAATTCTGGAAGTACGGGCGTAACATGAGGCAGCTCTTCCAGCAGAGTCAACAAAGATATACTGCGCAGTTCCTCTGGAGATGGAAGTGTAGTAACAAAAGAAGAGCTGACATTTCATTTCAATGGTAACGACACTGCTTTTAGATGACGTAAAGATGAAACGAGGAACAGAGGTCATAATTAAAGCAGTAGTGGAGGGTGAAAAACCGTGATATAGGCTGTGATGCAACATCAGTGCGTTAGTGATGTGTGATACAACTGTGTGGGTGAGTGAACGGACGACTGGTGAGTGAGTGGATGGGTGAATGGGTTGGTGATTGGGTGAGTGAGTGAGTGGGTGAGTAAGTGTGTAGGTGAGTGGGTGGGTGAGTGGGACGGTGAGTAGATGGGTGAGTGGATGAAGTGATGGGTGAGAAGGATAAGTGGGTGGATGAATAGGTTGGGGAGTAGGTGGGAGAGTGAGTGAGTGAGTGTATCGGTGGATGAATGGGTGATTGGGTGGGTGGGCGAGTGGGCAGGCGAGTGGGCGGGCGAGTGGGCGGTCGAGTGGGCGGTCGAGTGGGCGGTCGAGTGGGCGGTCGAGTGGGCGGTCGAGTGGGCGGTCGAGTGGACGGTCGAGTGGGCGGTCGAGTGGGCGGTCGAGTGGGCGGGCGAGTGGGCTGGCGAGTGGGTGGGCGAGTGGGTGGGCGAGTGGGTGGGTGAGTGAGTGGGCGAGCAAATGGACGAGCGGCTGGGCGATTGGGTGGGCGAGCAGGTGAAAGAGCGGGTGGGCGAGTGGGTGGGTGAGTTGGCGGGTTGAAGAGTGAGTGGACGGATGAATGATGCGCAGGTGAACGGAAGGGTGGACGGGCGGGCGCGTTGGTGGCTGGGCATGCAGGGCCACGATTGGCTGTGTGTACGTGGGGGGGTGGGGGGGGAATGAGAGGGCAGCAGGTGGCCGGCGGCTGAGTGAGCGCTGGAGCAAGTGGGTATGTGTGTGGGTGTGATTGGGCGGGTGGGCGGGCAACAGGGACTGGCAGCGAGAGGGAGCGGTCCGGGCAGCAGGGCGAGGGGGGCGGAGTGGGCCGCGAGGCGACGCGTGAAAGCCGATCGCAAGAGGGAATCTCTCGCAGTTTCTCGGCGCTGCTTTACCCGTCTCCCCGCGGCCCCGCCCCCCGCCGTCGCCAGCGCCGCGCAACCGGAACAACAGCCTCCGAAGGAAGAGCGAGCGCAGAGGGTGCTGCGGAGGCTGACGGAAGAGACGGCACAAGATGGACACCACACTTTTTTGCGGCAGCGATGATGTAGCGATTAGCGTACCGGAACAAGTTTGTGGGTTCAAACCCGATCGAATCCGTGGATTTTTAAGGGGGAAAAAATCCTTCGTACGCCTTCCTTCGAGGAAGTTAAGCCGGCTGTCCCATGTTAGTACATTTACTGCATGTAAAAGATCCTCGCCAAATGATGCCTCTGAGCTAAATTCAAATCGCCTGTTTCGTCGCCCAAGTAATACCTTCATTCTCCCATGATTGGTAAAAGGAGTGTAACGACATTTGCGTGGTCAGACGGATAAGCAGGCCTCATGGCTTGAGTCTCGCCACGAAAAAGAAGGCAAATTCAATTCAATTCAACATTGGTCTTCGTATCATTTGTGTACGGACGAAAATCGAGGAATGTAATTCTCTTTTTTTTTTTTTTTTTTTTTTTTTTTGAAAATTAGAATATCGTTCAACTCCTACACACTACACGTAATTCTCCGAGGTCCAGTCATATTCATCCCGAACAGCTTACGAGTCTTTACGGGCTAAAACGAACACACGTTTCGGCTGAAACCACTGTTCAGACAAGATTGTTAGTCCTACATTATGAACTATGAGGTGTTAGGATGATAATGAGTGGTGAAAGGCCAATCATAAATACGTCCAACCCTACGCAGGGTTCGAACATGAAGCCCCTTCAGCGCAGACGACAGCTACCGTAGCCGTCTGCTCCATGGGGATCCGCCTAACTCAATATTATTATTAATATCATTTTTTTATGTTGTGCTCTTCCCCTCACGCAGCAGTAATTTTCAAGGAAAAGTGAGATTTCAATGGAGGTTAATGTGCCCTAAATGCCCAGGACATTTTCATTAATCCCGTACGCCAACAAGTATCTCGGCGCCGAATCTCACGTACTAGAGATAACTTCCTTCTAATGACCTCGGTGTCACTCCAGTCCGTCTGACCGGGAGGTTCTAGGTACGAGTCTCGACGGCGGCAAGACTTTCGACACTAGCTTTTCAGCTCGGTCAAATTCAGTCGCTGTCTGGAAGGGCATTCTAGCGGCCGGCTCATCTGATCGGTAGTTTTCCGTGGTTTCTCCGATCAACACCAGGCGAATGCCGGAGCAGTACCCTAACAAACGGGCCACGGACCGTGCGCGATCTTTCCTTCCTCTTCCTTGTCCTATCCTCCCCCTTGCACACACATATGTACTCTAACATGCACTACACTACCACATCTTCCGCAGGACCGGTCGGGAGCTTAGAGCTTGTCCCTGGTGGGGCGGTGCCCCGCTGGTGGAAGAGTCTTGGTTAGGGGGAACCCCGATAGCCGACGGATCTCGCCATCCAGCGGGGAAGATCACCGCCCTCTCCCGAGGAAAAAAACATGCACTACACTTACGGAACTCATGACCTAAGCTGGTAACGCCCCCGGAATAACTAACAATCAATCAACCAACCAACCATGGCCTCGCTAGATGCTCGCGGCATAACTACTACGTACTTCCTGATGCATTGATTAGTAATAAAATGTTGGAATCAGCGGATGTTGGAATCAGCGGAGGACTTTGTTGTTTTTGCTCTGCGTAATCGAGAGGCCTCCCACTGCTAGGGGAGCAGCGCCGTTTGCGGGGTGGGCGGGGGAGAAGCCGGTGAGGTTCTCGAGGCGGCAACTCGTAATCACGCGATGGGCCGCGGGTGCGGGATGCCTGGCGTTTGCGAGGACTGCGTCGCAGTGAGGGCGGCTCCACTAGCTCGCGTCCTCTGCCCACATAAGGCGTAGCGTGATGGAAGGTCCTCGTCCGAATCCTCACCAATGCCTCGCAGAGAATCCCATACTCGCAGCGTTTGGGAGGCACAGCGCGAGGCACCCACGGTGTATTCTCTACACGTGAGAATTGATTCATTCATTCATTGATTTTTTCGTGTTTCCGGGCGCGTCAACTAGTTTGGTTATTAGTCCCGTTAGTGTAGTGCATGTTTTTTTCTCGGGAGATGGCGGTGATATTCCACCGCTGGATGGCGAGATCCGGGGCCGACCTACCGTCAGCTAGTGGGGTTTCCCCCTAACCAGGACTCTCCCACCAGCGGGGTACCGCCCCAGTCGGGACAAGCTCTAACTTCCCGACCGGTCTCCCGGAATATGTGGTAGTGTTGTGCATGTTAGTGTAAGTGTGTGTGTAAGGGGAGAGGATAGGACAAGGAAGAGGAAGGAAAGATCGCGCGCGGTCCGTGGCCCGTTTTGGTAGGGTACTGCCCCGGCATTCGCCTGGTGTTGATCGGAGAAACCACGGAAAACTACCGATCAGAGCAGCCGGCCGCTAGAATTCTCTTCCAGACAGCAGCTGAATTCGACCTAGTTGAACAGCTAGTGTCGAAAATCCTGCCGCCGTCAGGACTCGAACCTAGGACCTCCCGGTTAGAGGCGCTGCAGCGACATCAGTTGATGCACTGAGCTACCGGTACACGTGAGAAGAGGACGATTCCAAGTCTGTAGGTTGGTGGATATAACCCGTGGTAAGCAGAGGTGCTAAAGCCTACCCGCCCGCTTATCCGTACGCCTACCCGCCCGCCCACACGCCAGTCCCTTGACCACTCGCCTACCCGCCCGCTCAACCCTTATCCATACCTATCTGGCAATCACCCGTCTTTCTACCCATCTATCCACCTTCTTGTCCACTCACTCGCCTATCCACCCGCGAGCCCCCCATCCCCTTCACTCATGTCACTGTTTGCCGATCGCCAGCCAACTCGATCGCAGTCGCATTGGCTCCTTTGCCTTGCTACCGGGCCCTTTCGCTCGTCCGGTCGCCCGCCCGCCCCCAATCACACACCCGTCCGCCCACCCACCCCCGTCTGCCCGCTCCTGTGTGTCCGCTCCTGTCTGCCCACCCGTCCACCCGCCCGGCTACCCGCCCGTCCACCCGCCCGTCCACCCGCCCGTCCACCTGCCCGTCCACCCGCCCGACCCACCCCTTGTCCTTTCGTTGTATGTGAAAACCCACCTACCTTGCCGCTCATCTCCTCGTATAACTCCTGTCCGTCCACCTACCTAGCGACCCGCGCGCCCCCATCCACCCGTCCAAGTCTCTGCCGCGCGCCTGGCCATTCGCGCATCCTCGCAGTCGCCTCCTTTAGCCTCGCTGCTTCGCTCAGCCTCCTGCTACCCCTCCCGCCCCCGCTCACTTACTCGCGCGCCCACCCCCACCCGCCCGCCCTCGCCCGCTCGCCCACACCTGTCAACGCCCTCGTCCACCAACGCCTTCTCCCGCCAACGACCTCCCCCGCCAACGACCTCTCCCACCAACGCCCTCCTCCGCCAACGCCCTCTGCCGCCAACGCCCACCCCCAACAAGGCTCTCCCCCGACAACGCCCTCCCCGCCAACGTCCTCCCCCGCCAACGCACTCGCCC